>OY757941.1:30621922-30741922 GCA_963585895.1 Sepioteuthis lessoniana
GTCTTATTCAGGTGATTTACCGCGACCTCAGATATGGAAGACCAGATAAGGAGAATAAATAATTGGATTTATAAGACCAAAAAATCCTTCGGGGCCTGTGGTGCAGTGGATAGAGGTGTTGAGTCTCTACGGTTCCAGGTGAGCATTGTCAGAAGATAGCGGTTTCAAATCCTACCCAAGCCGGCCAGAGGTTTACTTGGTCAAAAACGTGGTACGATAGACAACAACTATGGAAGGCAGTAATTACTGGGGATACGGTTACAATACTCAGGATTCCTATCCGAGGTCGCGGTAAATCACCTGAAGAAGGCCAGAGGTGAAATTTGGCCGAAACGTAGTGAAAGAAGAAACAACACAAAAACTACCAAGATGAGGACAAAAGTCCGTAATAAAAATAAAAAAATTTAATTCTCTAATTCATTCTTGTTAATCAATACTAATCCCAGCTTTCTGACCTGGTCTAGGTGATCCCCACTCCTGTATTTCAAATTCTCTTGGAATCATATGTTTTATTTTCTTGGACCGATTATGGCATGTGCATATATCCGTATGGTCAAATTTCTGTCTCTTGCACAATTCATTGTGGATCAACTTTTCCTCGTCATACCTATTCTTAAAGCATTATGTAGCGTTACTGGTGCCATTTCAAAAGTTGCTACACAACATAAATCGAAACGACTCCGTTCGTTTCAGGGTACAAAAGTTTATAGTGAGATAGATTAGGAAATATGCGTCAATTCATTAGGTCGACATATAATGTAAAGAGTGCGCGGCAAAAATATCGGCAGACACGTAGTTACTTTCTTTGCTGTTCCGGACACCACCTTTGCGCGTGCGACCTCGCTGTCGGTCGACCTCCCACCCAACATCGAGGTCTTTTTATCGTCTGTCGTTTTCAACTCCGTCTCAGACTGACAGTCCGACTCTACCTACGGGTCTAACTACTTCCGACTCGTATGTAGCATATGCCTTGGTCATATCTTGGTTAAAAGACCTTGTACATAGTCATTAACTACCTTGTTCTCAAACTCATATTTCTATGTTTCTTTCTTGTTAAATTTCAGAGTGGTTTAGAGTAACTTATAAAGAAATCTGCAAAGAGTCTATTTCTTTGATAAGATTTCTGCTCCAAGATTGGTCTCAGGAAGTTTTCTTATTTTTCTGAGGAAGTCCTTCCTTATTTTTTCTTTAATTTCCATTTGCTTGATGGCATCTGCTTCTGATAATCCCAGATATTTATAGTTTTCTTTTTCTCCAACTATTTAAATGCTTTTTGATTGAGCACCTCTATTCCTTTCTTCATCTCTTTTTTATTAGCAGTGTAAAATTTCAAAGCAGTGTACATTTCATAAGCAGTGTACATTTTATAAGCAGTGTATGTTTTATAAGCAGTGTACATTTTATAAGCAGTGTACATTTTATAAACAGTGTACATTTTATAAGCAGAGGATGTTTTATAAGCAGTGTACTTTTTATAAACAATCTTAACAATGGTGTAATCAGGATGGTGTCCACTCGTCCTTTTATTTGTAAGTCCTCCATTCTCTGTACTAATCCTTTGGTGACTGTACCAAGCGCACCAATTATAACTAGTATCACGGTTACTTTTATATTCCGTAGTTTTTTTCAGTTCTCTAGCAATGTATTATTATTATTATTATTATTATTATTACGAGTTTTTTACACCAGCGTTAGCCGATGGTATTTCACTGGAGTCTGACAGACAGCAAATCTCCGCAGATCTCCAGGATTCTTCTTAGTATTCTGTCTGATCTCAAATATACTGTATTTGGATGGTCTCGATTCGTCCTCCGATTTCCAATGGTCCCAGCCTCCTATTTAAACCTTTGGGGACCGTTTCAAACGTCCTAATTGCACTTGCTAACATCGTCATACGCATTTTCCTTGGTTTTCTTAATTCTCTTGCAAGGTCCAAGTACTCGTCTCTTTTCTCGTTTTCTTCGTCTGCTGGGACGGCAAGGTCCACAATTCTGCAGGTTCACTTTTTTTTTTATTATCACTTGGTCTGGTCTTCTAGCCAGGATTAGTTTGTAAGTTAAAATCTTAGAGAATTTTATGTGACTAATTTTCCGGGACGGATTCTGGTTTGTGCCTGTAGTATGGTCAAAGTTCAATTTCTTGCGCAATTCCCAGTGGATCACTTTCACAACCCAGTCGTGTCTATTCTTATAGTCTTTTTGAACTAGTTTGCTCTTATTTTCATTATTATTATTATTATTATTATTATTATTATTATTATTATTATTATTATTATTTATGCGGGATTTTCACACCAGGTTTAACTGGTGGGTTTTACTGAAATCTATGTGACAGCAATTCTTCTCAGGTCTTCAGGACTCCTCGAAATATTCTAGCTGATTTTAACAGGCCTGAAGTATGGATATCTTCAATTCTGTTTCTAATTTCCAGTTCCCTCAAGTCTCTTTTCCAGGTTGTTGGGGGCTGTTAGTTAATTATCACGAGGTTTATTATTATTATTATTATTATTATTATTATTATTATTTGCTGCAAACATGGAATCATATAATTTGTTCAAATTAATGAAAGAAATCGTCAACTGGTCGCCCGGGGCTGAAAAATACGTAGATTGCAGTTTTGTAAAGGATTAAGTTCCCCACCCAATAGAGCTACCTGTTCGCCGTGGGTGGCAACCTGTAATGCCCAAGAATGCTTGTGGCTGAGTAGTCTATGGCTCAGATAATAAGTGGTCACGTGCCCTGTAACACTCCACTCCGTCCCTTGGACAAGACACGGGATCGGAGAAACCTGATCCGATCAATCGGCTGGTCATATCAGAACTTACAAGCAATATAATTAAGTCCTTACCATATTGTGAAAATTGAAATTATTGCAAGCAAATAACCAACCCTTTTTATCTTATCAGTGCTTGAAGGAAGTGTCTGAGGACCAATCACATCGAGAGAAACACTAAATAAAAATTATTTCTTCCACTATATGAATACACGTAAAGATAATGAAAATTATTTCTACTAAAATATGAATACACATGAAGATAATGAAAATTATTTACATTTTTCGGATTATTGTCCTCATCTTTGTTGCTATGTGTTTATCCCAACGTTTAGGCCATTGTACGCTCTGGTAAAAAAAAAAAATGCAATGATAACAGCAAAATTGCAATATGAGCACTAGTAAAAATGGTTGCTGAAGACATTAGGTTTATAATACCCAGAAATTCATACACAGATGTCCTCAAGGACACATGACACAGTGGATAAAGGCGTTGGTTAGCTCCAGTGACATACCCAAAAAAGTGTAAGTTCAATACCCGGTGAAGGTAGAGACTTCAATACCCTGTGAAACAGTGGAGAACTTTCAGTGGGAAAATTAACAGTAGATAACGGATAACTGACATCAATTAAACATGGTTTGTGTAACTAGAACAGTCTACCCCGCAGAGCGAAATATAGGGTTAAGTTCGACATTCCAACCACCTGAAGAAGGCCGGAGCGTACAAGGGCCGAAACGTTGTGATAAACATGGCGACAAAGATGAGGACAATAGTCCGAAAAATGCAAATAATGTACATTATACCTCATCTCAGAAATATAGACAGATGATGAAAATTATTTCTACCAATGCATTAATATGCATAAATTAAAAAAAAAACTCCAAAAAGGAAAAATTAAACACATTTGGCATTTAGTAGCCGAAAAAGGGTTAATACTACAATAAACAAGCTAAACAAAAATATCTACCAACAAATTAGACGCTTACAAATCCTAAAACCCGTAAAATTGAGCATTATATAATCCGTAAAGGTTGATATGCCATAAAAGCAAATCAAACGAAAACAAAGAGTAAGAATTAACATCCTATAACAAAATAGTATCAAGCTATAAACATTGATTGAATTTATAAAAGACTAAGAGTGCGCACACACACGCGAATCATTGAAAAAAAGCAAGATTTTCAAGTTAAATGTGTAAAAAAATAAAACAACTAAACAAACAAAAAAGAGCGATATCTGATTTAAATTTATGCTGCCGAGAACTCGGTGTGAACCCGGGAATTGTGACGCATACTTTTAAGAATGTCAGTCAGCAGTATTTTGGTGTTGATGGCTGTGTTAAAGTCGTTGGTTGTCGACAGATGCATTTGCGTAGGAGAAAAGAATAAAAAGGCAACCAAAGAAGTTTTATTGTTGTGCATCCATGTGTACGGGCGTGGGTGCGTTCATGTCTTTCTCTTTGTTTCGAAAGGCCACGTAGTGAACGATTGTCTCCCCAGAGGGCGCTTCAGTGCAGTTAAGCGTAATACACTTGTTAATGTGATGTCAAGTGCATATACAAAGTCTCAAAAGGAGGAGCTGTGGTTAGCGAAGTACGAAGTCGTTTTTAGAAAATTATGAGATTGATTTATCTATTTCTATTTCTTATTTTTCAGGTTCGCAACCTTCACTGAAAATTAGAAGATCAATATCGAACTCTGACTACAGTTTTACAGTAGTTCTTCTCGAGATTTTAAATTGTAAAATATCAGCTGCCTCTCAAAACCATAGAAGCTGGTACCCTAATTGGGTCGATCACAGGAAGTCTTGTGATGCGTGCAAGAAACGTGAAAACTTTTAAAAAAAGGGCCCTCAGTCACTATGTAAGTGGCAGATGACAAGTAGCAGTTTAAATTTTGGAGAGAGCCAATGTGCTCCCTAAAGAGGATAGGCTTCGATTTATTAGCTCTTGCATCAATTCAAAATATCACTTCATATCTTCCGGATTTGAGACCGGTCAACAGGTACAGTGAAAGAGTAGTAAATTGAGTGGTATTTTTTCTAAGGCCACGTGTCTGACTTTTTTCTTTTTCCAAGTGAAAACTCGTCGGCATCTCTTCATCTTGCCTTTGACACCGCAAATTTTCTTTTACACCCTGCAAAGCATCAATATGAAATGTGCCTTGAACTACTTTTTCAATTTTCAGGTTGGCAGCTCTGTGTTCCTATGCTTTTCACGGTACTTGATCGTGGCCTTTGTTCCGTGACAACCACATGCGTGTCTGGCTATTTGGTTTATCAACTCCCTCTGTGTCCACGTTGAGGTTGAAAGATCAACAGATGGGGGATGACACACTTCATCCGGAACTTCTTCTGACGGTCAGGGTGGTTCGTTGGAACAAATTGCCCGGGTGTGAGCAACTCAAAGACAAGAAAATTTCCCCTTAACAATTAAAACTATTTACTGAAACACAATGGTGAAACAATAATATATATATATATATATATATGTGTGTGTGTGTGTGTGTGTGTGTGTGTGTGTGTGTGTGGAAAGTGTGCCGCTTTCATTGTATTTTAGAGACAGGCAGTTGAGGTATTTACTAGTGCAGTCTTGATATGTTACTCAATTTTTCGGTGAATGGGGCCTTTGCAGGAGAGGCTTTAGTTTTGGGGGACATTTCTTTTCTTATTCTCCTGTCTACGATAAGGACATCGGATATCTTTTCTCATCTAATCCTAAAAAAATCACCTATTTTTATTAAGGGCCCTTGCCGGCGGCTTGTGGATGAGTATATCTTATCACATTGACCAAAACAAAAATCAAAGGTCTGAGCAATCTATCCAAACATTTAACCTTTTATCTCCAATAGGAGAGCAAGAGTTAGTTCCGATGTCATAATTTAAAATCGATCAATGCACCGATAAACTCCAAGCTGCTAACTTTTTGATTTGTCAATTTGAAACTTCGGTTAGTAGTCGTCCCTCGCTGACATTTTAAATTGACTTTTGAATTTCTTTCAGAGTCAGTAAGTTTTTTTATGTTGTTATTATAGGAAAATTACATTTTTCTTAATAAAAAATGCATCAATTCTTCTTAATTTTTTATCAACAGTGAATAACTCATATTGTCATACCTTATTCACAATCATTTAATTAATGTTAACCTTGACTTCGTGTAGAAATCTTAATCTAATATCTGTTTCTCTGACTTTGCTTTCAGCTAAATAATCCCAGATTACTGAAGTGTATTTGATAAATTGTTTCACAAAAATGCAACACCAAAGTTTGTGTTAACCTGTACCAGAAAAATTTAACAAGTTAAAAAAGGCTTATGGAGATTAAGTCCTATCCCAGGCGAATACATTATAGGGACAGGAAAAATTTCAGATTGCTAAGAGGATGTGGAAGAAACACATTCTGATCGACCGATAATTTATACAAATGCACACACACACACACACACATATATATACACACGCGAACACAAACTGATAGCACTCAAACACACATGTATAATAGCGTATAAGTATGAGTTTGTAAGTTTTTGTGAGTATGAGTATGCACTCAAACACACGTGCATGATAGTATATTTGTGAATCTACAAGTGTTTGTGAGTTTGTACATACACATTCACACATACCACACATACAATGTACGTAATCCAGTATTCGCTTTCCTTTGCAAGGATGCATAGACACGTCCAGGAAAATAAATAATGCTACGCATTATTTTACAATATCTATGATATCAATATTATACTATACTATTCATTATGACATTGTTGATATTTGATCATAATATAATAAAATATATATTTTCTTAAAATACATTATAAAATATACTTGTAATATAAAACATTACTCCTATTTGCTCTGTCACCTATTGATGTAGAATACGCCAACTGCACCACTTTTGCAAGGTAAGATCCACTTCGTCGAGTGTTCTGGGTATGAAACTAAACTGCATTCAATGGTGAGGCGACAGTCCTGGAGCTTTGGGAATTGTAAAGTACATATTCCTTGTCATTACTTCTCGGTCCATTCTGGTCCGGAGTGGTATTACGTATCAAAGTTAAATAGAACTGCTCAATCATTTACGCAAGATTATTATCATTTGTTATTTGAAACTATACAGCTGTATGCAAATCATTTATATTACACAAGAATAATTGATGGATAAAGATACTTTAAAAAAAAATCAATAATTGAAACAATTTGACATTGGCCCAGCGGTTAGGATGTTCGCCAATGGCCCGGGAGACCTGGGTTCAATCCCAGGTCGAGTCATACCAAAGACTTTAAAAATGGAACTTGATACCACCTTGCTTAACACTCAGCATTATAAGGTACGTTTCAAGGGTAAAGTGGAGCAATCCTGGGAATGGAGTAGCGCCCTCCCCTACACCTTGGTGTAGTAGCTATCGAAAAGGGAGCCTTCGGGTCACCCTCGACTATGGTCGCTAACTTTACTTTACTGTGTGCAACCAATATAATAATTCGTGTTGGCAATCTTTGAAATCATTTATGTGCTAACAAATGATAAATATTTGATGGAATTATTAGTGTTAGGAATACTTTAAATTGATAAATCTGTGCGCACAAAAATTATTTATATTAGAACGATTGTTTGATAGGAATACTTGGAACCATTTAACTATTTGCAAACATATGAACTTTAGTTACCTAAAAACTATTCACTTGCAAACCATATATATATATTTAATTTTATTCCTTTATCTACGAAGGTTTCATTTTCTTTTCGTCTTCTCATTTCGTTTCTTGGATCATTTTCGTCGGATATAGAACAAGGTTTTTGTACGTGACCGACTTTAAAAGAAAAGTGAAATGCATTATATATATATATATATATATATAGTATTTTGAAAAAGAGATTATGCGGTGCCCCAACCATAAGAAAACTCACTGGTATAATTGTGTTGAATAGAAAGAGGACTATTTTAAAGAAAATAATAATTTCATTCATTGTTCCTTGGTATTTTGGTCACAAAGTATCATTACTTTTAAACACAACTTATATATATATATAACACGTGCCTCATCAAAATTTGGTGAATGCAAAAGGGGTGATGTCTGAAAAGGCAAAAATAAAAGATGTGGAGTATGTAATATAATTATAAACGGAAATTACTATACCTTTGAAAACCCGGAAATAACATTCAAAATAAAATGAAATTTAAGCTGGAATTCAAAAACTGTTGTTCGCATAATTAGATTTAACAACTGCAAGAAAATTTCCATATGTTGCACACAAGCACTGATTATTAGAGTCTATTACATAAAAGCAACCTTAAATTACCAGAAAATACAGAACCATGAATGAAAACAACTTTACGAATGTAGCAAGAGAAATTTTAAAATGATGTCAGTATAGCAGACCGATGACAACTCATTACTCCAAATAAAAGAAAAAAGAAATTAATAAATAGATTTAAACCAACATTAAACAGAACCTAATCGCACACACACAAACACACACACACAAACACACACACACCTAATCACACACACACTCACACACACACACTCACACACACATACACACACATATCACACACACACTCACACACACACACTCACACACATATCACACACACACTTACACACAAACTCACACACACATACACACACACACACATATGCACGAATGTAGACACACACAGATGAGCTTAAAAACACGTCTTTTTGTTTAACATAAATACAGTTTCTATGTCAAAAACAGTTCCACTTCCAGCAATTCAATTCGGCATAAGTACATGGTTTAAATATCAAAACAGTTCTATTTCAAATAATTTAGTTTGGCATAAGTACACAGATTATTTCTATTTAACCCATAGATGGGACCCTATCAGATGCTACCACTCCGGTCCAGAGTGGACCTGGGAGCGATGGCAATGAAGGGATACTACACATTCCCCAAAGCTCCAGCATAACTGAAATCTCGCCATCAGATTGATTTGTGTCATATCAGGACACTCGTTGGGAGAAGTCTCACCCCTCTGCAGAAATGCAGTCGGTGTAATATACAGACGCAGTCGAGTGGGCAAAACAAAATCAAAACAACCTATCAAAACAATATTTACAATAAAAGAAACTTCACACAACAGGAGGCTGATGTGGCCGGGTGGTCAACATAGCCAATATGCAAAATGGCTAAAAGAATGAAAAGGTCACAAGTATATGCATTATAATAAAAACCTTAATAAGAAATTTGAAATCCTTTTCAGACTTGTATATATATATATATATATATATATACTAATGATATTTAAAGGAGAGTGATAATTAAAAAAAAGTAACAAGAATATTGCTCTTGACAAAGGTCTATTTACCCCCAAAATGTAAGAATTTATAGAATTATTAATTTATAGGCAATCGGCATAGTAGAAAGCTTTGTGTCTGCTTCGATATTAATTTGGCTATTTTATTTAGTAATTTGATAAGACCTGTAAATTTTCAATAGGAAAGTTTTCCTTCACAAAAAAACCTAGGATTAACTTTACCTTTTCACATGCTGCGTCTTCTGTTCCTTCTTGCGTTTTTTATATATAAAATAACTAAGTTTTTTTAAATTTAATCCTCTTCATTTCTAGTTTGACATTCGTGATTCATATCACTTTTACTTACGGCTTCTGATTAACTGTATTGTAAACTTTCAAGTTTCATTCTAGGCCTATTACAATTCCTAAGTTTAGGACATTCTTACCGATATTAATTTACAAACTTACGATCTTCACACTTATCTTTGATTCCTACTGTTATATATCAGTAAAATAGTAGAAAAATCTAAGTTTTCTAACCTTGGTAAGGAAATAGGCCAAGGAGAAATTCAAAATCCTAGGACGGTTGTTCGGAAGAATCTCAGGTATATTGTTGGTCAATTCTTTTGCAACAAGATTATCTAAAAAGTGTAGTTCATCCACACTAGCCTCATCCACTATAAATAAATCACGTGCGTTGGTAGTCCAATGTTTCATATCTTTAACTCGACTGTTGGACTCTCATATGTCAAGATCGGCACGAGTGTTCATACTATATATATATATATATATAGTGGGGAAACAAAGAATGGAATAATTTTTAAAAGGTTTTTAAATCTGATTAGTATTGTTTTTGAAAAAAATGTGATAAATCTAAATTTTCCTTAGTTCTATTATTCAAGCACTTAAGAAAAAATTAAATTCAGCCCAATATGAAGAACCAAGAAAAGAAACGACAAAAAATCTATGATGTGCTCAACGCCGAAACAAAGCTAAAGTTTCAGTGTTTACCGTATCTAAAGCAAAGAAATGTTTTTCTACAGAAAAAGAGCTTTTTAAGAGCAAGGAGAAGTAGAGGATTGAACAAAAAATGAAAAGAAAGTTTCCTAAATGCTTTCGCTAGGGCAATTTAAAAGGATCACACAATCATATTTACCCAACCCCTCCGTTCGGGCAGGATATGACACAAGGCCATTTTTTAAGCGAAGTTTAACAGGTTTGAATTCAGAGTTTTCCTTCTCCTAGACTAGTTACCTCACCAAGGCTGAAGAACCTAGTCTGCACTACTATTTACCCATAGCTGGAGGGAGAATAATTGGATTCATACCTTTCCCAAGGGCATTAGTGCTATGTGAAATGCAATCAGTCTCGTCCAGGATTTGAACTCGTGTCGTTGTGTCCATTTCCTATGACGATAACAATTACACCACGGGCACCTCCTTAAAAGGATCATACAACGTCAATAAGAAAGCACACTAAGGGATTGAAAGCCCACGAGAAAACTGTAAGTATAGCAATTAAACAAGATTTAAGCCCAGACAATAATCCTTTTGATTACGGTATATGGGGCGTTTTAGAAAGCAAAATTTAATGCAAATTCTCATCCAAATATTGGTTCGCTTAAGACAGCTATTGAGGAGGAATGTTATAAAATGTCAGAAGAATTTATTTTGAAGGCACGCAGATCATTTCGAAGCCGTGCTCATACAAGAATTGAAAAAAAATGGAGGCTACATGGAGTAAATTTACTGCTTTGTGTGTATCTTCTTATATTGTTCTCTTCTCACAATCTTTTCCTTTGTCCCACTTTTTCCCTCCCAACAACAGACAGCGGAAATTTGTGTAAATATGAAAAGATGTATTCTAGTACATACGCAAACATACGTATATATGTACACACGAGAAACAGTATACACACAAACATGCTAATGTGCAATAGCACACAAACTTGGTCATACTCACAAATAACCCCCAATTTAAGAAAAAAAAATTAACCATATTAATCGTTTTTCTTTTTTTTTTTTTTTTGGAAAAATCTTCCCTCGGTCCGACGATTGCTGATTTCATGAAACTCAGGGTCGCAGACTGTACCATGTAAAATATATATGGAGGTGCCCGTGGTGTAGTCGTTATAGCCGTAGGAAATGAACACGGCGATACGAGTTCAAATCCTGGACGAGACTGATTGCATTTCACATTGCACTAATACCCTTGGGAAAGGTATGAATCCAATTATTCTCCCTCCAACTATGGGTAAATAGTAGGACAGACTAGGTTCTTCAGCCTTGGTTAGGCAACTAGTCTAGGAGAAGGAAAACTCTAAATTCAAACCTGTTAAACTCCGCTTAAAAATTGACCTTGTGTCATATCCTGCCCGAGCGGAGGGGTTGGTAAATAGTACCATGTAATATATATACATATATATACATATATATATATATATATATATATATATATATATATATATAGAGAGAGAGAGAGAGAGAGAGAGAGAGAGTTTAGGGTTACATGAAGGCATTTATTTCAGACAAGAAATAGTTATTTACAAATCTTGAATGTACGTGAAAAACAATTTAATTTATTCATGACAACTAATATGATTGATTAGTTTTGATGGCATGTCAACTCATCTCGGGTCATTTTTTACAAGAGGTTAAAGAATTGCATTCTCTGTAAGTTTACATTTACATTTTTCGTTCAGTTTTTAAGAGTTGTTTTGCGTGCAGTTATATTCATTCCTCTCTAATTTGCACTTAGTTGTTAGCGTACGGTTATATATTTTTAAGTAATTAATAATAAGCCTTACTAAACACAGTTTTAAATAACTATTTCTAATACTAATTAAAGGAGTGTCCTCGTGGTGTAATGGTTAAAGCGATGGTCTGCGGAATCGTAGCCAGCGAGTTCGAACACCAGTCGCACTATTGCGTTCACTTTCGGATAAATACTCTTAGGAAAGTTATGATCCTTCTTATCCTCCTAGTATCACAACTGTTTTTCTAGAAAGATGGCTTTGGTTTTAAATAACCAACAAAGATTGATATGCCTTTAAACCAAAAAAACAACCAACCAAAACGAATAATTTTCAGTTATATGGCATCATGTATTCCTACCGAATATAAATTATTTCTAAACACGTCTTTTTGACGCATAGATAGAACTCTATATGGACAAACATTCAGGGTCAAGAGTAAATCTTGGAGTACTGGTAATTTAAGGCGTACTTCACCCTTCTCAGATCGCAAGAACTAGAGCCTCAACTTTAGATTTAGTTTAATGTAATACTCAGGTCACTCTTCTTTGGAGGGTGAGGATTTAGTATATACCCAGCTATGCCTTCAGGCTGGAGTGAGTATTTTGGACATTGTACAGTCAAAATTTTCAGATCAAAATACAGCTAAGAAGTACAAACTACACACTTTTTGATTTACCACACTTTTCTATCTAAGCAACTGCCTACTTGTGTGTATGTTGGAGGTGTTTGTATTACAGAGCATGCGTGAATGGTTCGTGCTTTTGTGAGCTTGCGTTCGCCAACGCATATTGCTATTCGTTCTATCAATACTCTCAGCTGCTTCGCCCCCGTGTTCCTCTTCGAATCTCGAAGGTAAAAAGCGCTCTCCCAGGGGCTTTTTTGCGTTAAATTGCTTGAGGTCGGCTTGACATAAACTGGTTAACTGATTCCATTTCGGCCAACATCAGCAAAAGAGCGAAAAAATGTCGACAATGTGAAAAGAATAAGAGAAGGAATTTTGAGGAAAAAGATGAAAAGAAAAAAACGGAATAAAAGGAAATCGGAATAATGAAGACTAAACGAAAAGATTAGAAATAGGGTTTTAAAAGACAAACAAAAAAAATGAAAGAAAAATTGTGAAATGTGAGCAGAGAAAGCTGCATGGATGAAAAAAGGGTTTAAGGAATAGAGAGTAAATAAACAAATATATGCGATAAAAAAAAAACAGACAAAAAAGCAAAAAAAAAAAAACAAAAAACAAAAAAAATCTGGACAAAGAAAGAAAGAAAGAAATATTAGAAACATTGAAGTAGAAAAATGGGTTAAAGAAAGAAAGAATAAAAGAAAGGAAAATATGTGAAACAATGACAGAAAGAAAGAAGAAAAAAAGACAGAATAAATAAACAAATATATGAGATAAAAACAGACAAAAAAGCAAAAAATAAAAAAATCTGGACAAAGAAAGAAAGAAAGAAATATTAGAAACATTGAAGCAGAAAAATAGGTTAAAGAAAGAAAGAAAGAAAGAAAGAAAGAGAGAATAAAAGTAAGGAAAAATATGTGAAACAATGAAAGAAAGAAAGTAGAAAAAAGACAGAAAGAAAAAAGAAGAAAATATATGAGACGTTGGAGTTGAAAATCTGAAAAAAGAAAGAAAGAAATATGTGAGATGTTGAATCAGAAAAACCGGTTAAAGAAAAAAGAAAGAAAGAAAGAAAGAAAAGGAATAAAAGAAAAAAGAAATGTCAAAAGAAGAAAGAAAGAAAACAACAAAGGTAAAATCACAGAAAATAAGACACAACTCCATAATAAGTTTATGACAAAAGTGTTATTTACTACAATTATCTAAATGGACGTTTGAATAATCGTATTAACTATGAAGCAGTTGTCATGGGCTATAACATAAAGTGAAGGTTGATTATATGAATCAATTTTTAATTGTTATTCTAATAAGGATTACAGATATTTAATGTTCCAGAGATTGAAAATAAACAATCTATGGTAATTTTGATAGCATAAAATTCTACCAATATGTATATTGTTAGAATTTTATTCTACTAATATATATATATATATATATATATATATATATATATATATATATATATATATATATTTATATATATATATACATTATGCTATAAAAATAACCATTAATTATTTATTTTCAATTAATTAATCATCTATTTTCAATTTATATATATATATATATATATATATGTGTGTGTGGGGGGGTTGGGTTGGGTTTGTTGGGTTTTATGGCATATCAACCTTTGTAGGTTATTTAACGCCAAATGCATTTTTATGTGAATAATCTGTTCTATTTAAAACAATTCAGTTAAGCATAAGTACACAGTTTGTCAAAAACATTTCTATTTCAAACTATTCAAGCAGTTATATGTAACAATTCAGTTAATTGTAAATACAGTTTTAATGTCAAAAACAGTTCTATTTCAAATAATTCAGTTAAGTATATGGACGTAGTTTAAATGTTAGTACGGTTTAATTGTCAAAAACATTTCCATTTCAAGCAATTCAGTTTACTCACACAATTCATTTTAGCATAAATATGCTGTTAGTTCTATTTAACCCATAGATAGGGCCCTGTCAGGTGCTACCACTCCGGGCCAGAGTGGACCTGGGAGCAATGGCAATGAAGGGGTACTCCGCATTCCCCAAAGCTCCAGCACTGCTGGAACCTCACCATTAGATTGTTTAGTGTCATATCCAGGACACTCGTTTGGGGGGGGTCTTACCCCTCTGCAGAGGTGCAGTCAGTGTATTCTACAGCCCCAGCCGACTGGGCAATGTGTGTGTGTGTGTATTCCGAGATAGATAGATATATAGATCAGTTGTGTATATTCTAAGGAAGTAAGATACGCATAGGTTACCCTCTAGAAATTATTCTATACATAATAAAAAATATCTTTACTTATTGAGTTTAACGTATTATTCACTTCAGCTGTATTATACAACACTTCAAGAAGACACAATAAATTTATAGTTACTGTAAGTAACCCTTGTAAGCTGACATTCACCTTTGAAAATCTTTACTTCTACAAATATGGAAAAAACAGTTTACAGAAATCTCTTTCCACAATAAAATGATATGACATTCGAGTAAATAAATTTGGGTACATATTACAGTTTAGTGTTTCTGGCAAATACACCAGCCCATGCCTAATCTCTACTCCATAGCCTGGCACAAGCAGCAGGGGGCGTTGGCCTTGACATGAATCTCAATAAGACATAATTCATGTATTTTAGACAACAAGGTGCCATCTCGACTCTAAGAGATAATTCTCAAAAATTCTAAAACCAGATCACATACTTCTCATCAATAGAACGTGATATTGACATACACCGATCGAATGCGTGGAGTGCTATTGATAGATTATCGAATATATAGAAACCTGATCTATCCAATCGGGATTTTTCCAAACTTCAGCTGTGTCCATTCTACAATATATGGATCCACTACATGGAGATCAACAAAACGTTTGGAGAAAAGCTATTGTGTGTTTCAATCTACATGGGACACATGTGACTGCTAAAAACTCTACTAATAATAATGTAGTGTTCTTTTTCAGGATTTGAAAATAGTATACGATAACAGCTATTATTCCTAAATCACAGTGCTTTACTCAAGGGTGGAAAAATATTTTGCGTCACTACTTATTTAAAGAAAAAATCATTCGAAACTATCTCAAAATAGATGCGACTCATTAATATGATAATGATTTATTACTTAGATAACTAAAAGAAAATTCCATGTACTGGAAGCTGATATAATAACAATTTAAAAAAAAACAACGTTTAATTTAATGTCTCTATCTAAAAGGATGCATTTTTTGCAGGATGTGTTTCAAACTGACTGCCATTGCCCTTGTCTCAGTAATAAATCATTATGATTATTAATCGGTTGCATCTATTTCGAGACATCATGTAGACTGAAACTACGCAAGAATGCTATGTGCAGTTTTGAACAATTCCTGGACCCTACATTTCCTCAAACAGCACCTATACAGCAACTTACCACCCATCTCATAAACCATTCAAGTAAGATTCACATGACATGGTAGGCGCCGATGATAAAGTGAGGACAAGCTCATAGGCGACGTCCTCTTATGAAAATCTGCACATAGACTTGCCAGTGTTGGTTGACCAGAAACGTCTTACATCCATCAGCTCTGTGTGGGTACTGGATTCTGTCTAGAGGACCTACCTGGAGAGATGGATGATAGGGACGGATGAAGAGAGAGAGAGAGAGAGAGAGAGAGAGAGGGAGACTAAATGATGATGACGATGATGATTGACAACAGAGCGTTCAGAATAAATAGAAACTGGCAGTCATGCGCCGTCTCTATGCTATCCTAAATCACACACACACACACACACACACACACACACACATATATATATATATATATATATATATATATATATATATATAGAGAGAGAGAGAGAGAGATTGGAAGGTAGATAGAATGATATCATCTTATGGTTGTGTATGGGACTGAAAAGAACAGAAATTAAAGAATGCTAAGTTACTTGCACTTTTAAATGTTTTTGTAGAAAGACGCACGCAATGTTTTTCATTAAGGTTAAAATTAACACCAAATTATCGGTATTGTTTTTAAAGAACAACATTGTTCACGTGAAGTAATTAAATGAAATTAGTCTATTAGTATTCATATAATGACGTAAGCAAGTCACTAATCGCTGTTAGATTAAACACGCATTTCAGTATGTCACGCGGCCACGGAATTCTTGTAAAAAAAAGCCTTTGACAAATAAAAAATAAAAAATAAAAAATTGAATATAATGGTTTATCGGATCTTTTGAAAAATCTATATTTTAAAAATTGGAAAAGAAAGAGAAAATTTTGACATGAAAATCATATTATTGCATTATATAGAAAGAATAAAAAAGGTCTTTTCGTGTAATTTTTGTACAACTTGTCAAAGAAAGAAAGAAAGAAAGAAAGAAAGAAAGAAAGAAAATGTGGTGAGTCAAAAAAGAAATACTTGACGAAGAGAGGAAGGAAGGAAAGAAAGAAGGCGGGAAAGAATGAGTGAGACGTTGAAGCTGAAAAAAACTGATCAAAAAAAGAAAGAAATATGAGAGACGTTGAAGTAGTAAAGAAAGAAATAAAGAAAGAAAGATGATGTATGTCAAAAAAGAAGAACTGGTCGAAGAGAAGAAGGAAGGAAGAAAGGGTGGATGGAAAGAATATGTGGGAGGTTGAAGTTGAAAAAACTGGACAAAGAAAGAAAGAAAGAAAGAATAAAATGTGAGACATAGAAAAAACTAGATACATAAAAGAAGGGAGAAAAGAAGGAAGTAATGAAACGTTGAATCGAAAAGATTTGTCCAAGAAAGAAGAAAGAAAAAGAAAGGAAATGGGGGACGTAGTTAAAAACACTGAACAAAGAAAGAAACAATATATATATATATATATATTAAATATATTATATATATATATATATATATATATATATATATATATATATATATATTAAATAATTGCCCTTATGGTAAGAAAAAAAAACGAAAAAAACCGGCAAGTGATTTGAAGATGAAAATATACAACGAATCACTGTCAAGGAGAAACATTGGAAAAAAAAAGAAAAGGCCAACCTTGTCATACCAATTGAAAAAAAAATCAAAAGACACGTAATTGGTTGGTCAAAAGAAAAAAAAACACTGTTAGGGCTGCTAAGCTACAATGCGAAAAGTGCTCAATACTAAGTAGAGCAAAATAGTAGGTTGGTTCCTGACTCACTAAGTAATTATCGTTGATATATATATATATATAGTTTTGACCCCCTTTGTTCTCGCCTGAGAATTTAGAATTTATATTGGTTTTTCCTTTTCCCCCTTCCATATACATATAGACTGTAATCCACATTTGCTGTTTTTAAACCTCAAGTTAAACATGTATGGTCATCTGAAGTGACGGAGAGTATAATGATATTCTCCGTCGAAATAAATCGATAATGACAATTTAACAAGGTTTGAGTTTCCTTCTAATTGCACTGTATACGCTCTTTATGTGAGTTTTGTTATATTAACTTGAAAGGAAAAAGATATGTAACAATAGCCATAAATCGAGCACTCACATAGATTTATATGATATTCCTCATATATTCTATACGCGAATAATCCACACCCACTGTCTTCGGACGCTGACAGGATATATATATATATATATATATATATATATATATATATATATATTGTTTGTTTATTTGGGCTTTATGGCATGTCAACCTTTATTTAATGCCAATCCATTTTTATACAAATAATCAGTTCTATTTCAAACAATTCAGTTAGGCATGTGTACACAGTTTAATTGTCAAAACATTTCTATTTCAAGCTATTCAGTTTAGTTAAACAGTTCTAATTCAAACAATTCAGTTTAGTATTAGTATAGCTTTTTCACACAGAGTTAAATGTCAAAACAGTTATATATTAAACAATTCAGTTTATCATAAGTAAAGTTTTAATATCAAAAACAGTTCCATTTTAAACAATTCAGTTTAGCAAACAAAAACAGTTCAATTTCAAACTATTCAGTTTAGCATAAGTACGTAGTTTAAATCTAAGTACACAGTTTAATTGTCAAAACATTTCTATTTCAAGCTATTCAGTTTAGTTAAACAGTTCTTGTTCAAACAATTCAGTTTAGTACAAGTACAGTTTTTGTTCACACACATTTAAATGTCGAAGCTGTCCTATTTCAAACAATTTACTTTAGTGTAAGTAGGCAGTTTTGTTTTATTTGACCCATAGATAAGCTCCTATTAGGTGCTATCACTCCGATCCAGAGTATACCTGGGAGTGATGGCAATGTAGAGGCGATTTTCATTCCCCAAAGCTCCAGAATCATTTGAACCTCACCGTCCGATTGTTTATGGTCATATCTAGGACACTCGTTGGGAGGGACTTAATGCAGTAGGTGTATTCTACAGCCCTAGGAGAATATATATATATATATATATATATATATACACGGACTATTATTAAAGTGTTTATTTCTAGAGCTATTGAGTATGTATTTTCTAGCCCACGCAACGGCCAGGAAATGATACAAGGTCAATTTCTAAGCTGAATAAAGTTGATTTATATTCTGAGGTTTCCTTCTCCGAGACTGGTTATTTAACTAAGGCCAAAGAACTTGGTCTGTTCATCTATTCAGCCATAACTAGGTAAAGAACAGATGGATTCATGCCTTTCTTTGTGTTATTATTATGAAGTGAAGCGCAGAGAGACTTGACCAGGATTTGAACTAAGATTGCTGATTATCGCTGACTATTTCTAAACAAAGGACCCCAGGATTTCAGTATATCTAGTAGAATATTATGAGTTTAAAATGTATTCAGTATTATTTATTACCGATGTCTACTGAAAGGAAGCTTGGTAACCAAAAAAAGGTCCACTCTGTGTGTTGTATACTATACACATATGCATAATACATATACATAATACATACAGAACATAACCAAACATAATGACAAACTTCAAGGAACGAACGAACACACTTCTTTATAAAAATATATCTCTCACACTTTATTCTCGAAATGGTTGATGTTGTTTGTGTGTGAGAGGTGAGTTGGAGACGGGCACAGACTGCTACATATTGACCCAAAGTTCTTCTGACCATATCAGCACTTCTTTCGCATTCTGGCTGGGCTACTCAACCGTGGGTCACTGAAGGCCCAAAAGCCCTCAGTCTGCCGCTGGCTCTCACGTAGGCATCTTGTCCCCAACTGACTCCAACTCCAACTGGAACTGGAATTGACCCAAGCCGTCTGTGGCACCTGGTTATATAATTGTCTTATGTCCACCTGCTTCTAATGTTCTTCCGCTTATTTACACTGGTGCATCTCTTGATTGATGGATCGGTCGAGGGTCAATATATAACATGTGGACTTATATTTACTCAACAATTAAGAAGAGACACAAGGCAAAATTTTTGCGGATTTTAACAAGTTTGAATTCAGAGCTTGAATTCTTGTATTTTAGGAAGTTTAGAAACAAATGTTTAATTAAGATTACAAATATCTGTATGATTGATTGATTGATTAATTTTAAAGGTATGTCAACCCATCTGGATTTATTTTATGCGGAGAAGTTAAGGAACTGCAAATAGTAGATGTTTCTATTTACTTTTTTTGTGTCGTTGTTTCTAAAGAGAGTTTTTTTTTCTAGTCAGATTTTCTAGGTAATGGGTAAAGAGGTAATTACGTCCCCACTACAAAAGTTAAACTTCTTTGGTGATTCCTTGTAACTCTGATTTTTCTGCAGCCAAAAAATGAAACTTCAACAGAAATAAATATATTCCCACAATAGCAGACACACCTCTGAACAAAAAAAAAAAAAACAATAACAATCTGAATTTTAAAGCCAAGAACTTTTGTTTTGGACTGTCTAATTTCAGTAAATTTGGTATCGTCTTGCAGAGTCTTGGCCATTCTGTCACAACCACTTTATAATTCTTAAAAAAATCACGTAATTAATGACTTCTTTACAGGCACGAAAATGCGAAAATATCTTAATTTTAAAGTTTAACTTGGGCGGGGGCTGTTGATGCAATTTCCTCCAAGCCAATATCCTATTCCTATCTTCTTCAAATAATCTGCAAACAAATCTATTTGATCCATAGAAAGAAACCTAACTGCCCCACTCTGACCACTCCGGGTCAGAGTAGACCTGAAAGAAATAAGAATTAAAGGGCACTTTACTCTCCCCAGAGCTACAGAACTTGAGATTCGCAACCAGATGCAGTTTAGTGTCATATCTAGGATACCCCAACTTTTGAGGGGGATAAGACACCCTGTCATCTACTTCTACTCCAAGTTAGAGTGTATCTGGGAGTAATATCTATGAAGGAGTCCTCCAGTCTCCCAGAGATGTAGAACTGGAGTCTTACCACCAGATGCAGTTTAGTGTCATACCACTTTTTTTTTTAGCGAGGGGTTTTACTTCTCTGCAAGGGGTACAGTCAGTGACTTGGTCGATGTAGTTTTAGAAACTAATGTCTGATTTAAATTTTAAATACCAGTATGAGAATAAGTGATTGGGTGAAGAGTGTCAAGGGGCCTAAAATAGTTTTTTGGCGTGGCCAGGATCATTTTAGTCCGCTTCTTGACGGTTGACAATTTTCTAATTAAATTGCTTGTTTAATTTGGTTTATTGCGAGTTATAGAAACTTATAAAAGTTTTATAACTTATTACAGTTATATAAAATAGAAAAAATTCAGTTGACATTATCGTTGTGATGATGAAAATGCTGATGATTGAAGTTTTATGTCTTTCATAATAAATAATGTATTTTTATGTTTGCCACAATCGTTAGGCGATATGTACCGTTGAGCCAAGCAAAAAAAAACAACAAAAAAAAAAAAACAAAAAACAAAAAAGAACAAACAAACAAAAAACGCGCGTAATAAAAAAGAAGTTTAATGTAAGGTGGAGCCCAGTTGGCTGGGGCTGTAAAATATACCGACAGCGTTTCTGCAGACGGGTAAGGCCACTTCACACCCTAACGAGTATCCTGGATATGACACTAAACTGTGTCTGTTGGTGAGGCACCAATCTTGGCGCTCTGGGGAACGTGGAGTACTCCTTTATTGCCATTACTTAAAGGTCCACTCTGACTCGAAGTGACAGTATCTTTTAAGGTCCCATCCATGAGACAGGTAGTAAGGTTTATATTTGAATCCATCTCTGGAAAAATAAAACTTTTGATGTAAGATCGCAATACTGGAAACCATTTAAGTTAGGGTCTCATCCATAGGTCAAATAGAAATACGTAATCATTTTCTAAATTTGAAAGCATTTAACTGTAAGCTAACAAGTGACTGTTAAATTGAATTATTAGTATAACATAGCAATACTTTGAACAATCTAACTCTCTGCAAATAAAACTTTTAGTGCCTGATAGCAATACGTGAAACGATTTCAGTATGTGCAAACAAATGACAATAAAATTGAATTATTTGTATTACATAGCGATTATTGGAACCATTTAACTCTGTGCAAATGAAACTATTAGGGTTTGAATGCAGTACTTGAAACTATTTCACTATGTGCAAATAAAATATTAGTGTTTGTTAGCAATACTTGAAATCATTTTACTGATTTTAGATAAAAATATTCATGTTAGATTGCCATAGTTGAAACTTTTTCACTGTGAGCAAATATATATAATAGTGTTCGCTAGGAAGATTTGAAACCATTTAATTGTTTATGAATAAAACTATTAGTGTTAGATTGCAATACTTGAAACGTTTTCATTGTGTGCAAATAAAATGTTAGTGTTAGCAATACTTGAAATCATTTCACTGAGTTTGAATAAAACTATTGTATAGCCACATAATACATATGCAACTATACAGATATACACGCAGAAACATATTGAACACAATAACGACGAGCGAAGACATTTCTTTAGAAAAATATACATCTCACTTTATTTGAAAGGGTAGTGTATGAGAGGGAGTTGGAGACCGAACAGAACTGCAACATATTGACCACCCCAGCTCCTCCGGACATAGCAGTGTGTCTTTCTCGTTCTCCAGGGTTGCTCAGTTCTCTGCTGGGTGCTGTTTTCTCTACAGCATCATTTCTCCAACTCTTCTGATCCCCAAAATGCTTGTATTTCCTGTGCACTGAGTTATATAATAGTTCAAGGCCCACTCAATCTCTTCCCATCAATGGCCAAACGAATATCCACTTCCACCGTCTTTGGAATGGCATGTTTTGATCATCATCGAGCGGAAATAACTGTCATGCAGTTCACAGGTCACCCTCTTCCGGTGCATCAGTTTGTGACTGTAGCGTGGGATTTTAATCCTGTCCCATATTGTCAGCCAAGCTCGCCCACGCCAATGGAATATGCAACTTCCGCCGTCTTTGGAATGGCATGTTTGGCCTGGTCGGAGGTCAATATACAACAAAACTATTAGTATTTGATAGCGATAGTTGAAACTTTTTCACCGTGTGCAAATAAAAATAATTGTCTTAGCAATACTTGGAACTATTGACTGTGTGAAAATAAAACTATAAGAGTTAGATAGCAATAGTTGAAAGTATTTCAGGGTCTGCAAATAAAACTATAAGAGTTTGATAACAACACTTGATTTTATTTCGCTGTTTGTAAATAAATCACGGTTACATTGTATTATTAGTATTACATAGCAATACTTTTATCCATGTGCAAATAAAACTATTAGTGTTAGGTAGCAATACCTCAAAACATTTAACAGTATGTAAACAAATGAGGTAATGCTCCTTTAAAAATGTAACCTACAAAGTATTCGTTTTCAAATGATATATGCTTAATTTACATGTATAGAAACAAGATTTGGCATCAAATAATTTACAAGGGTTGATATGCCATAAAACACTGCCGACAATCCAACCAAATTGTACGGTGGTTTGATGGTCCTTCAATAAGATTAGGAAGTTTCACCGTTTAGGTTGAACGAGCGAAACAAAGCGTCGTTTTGTCTGCATCATTAACCGTATTTATCTTAGATTTTATTTCCTGCTTCTTAACCTTCGCTTAGAAACTGACAAGAGGCAAGTGCAATTAAAATTTCTGCGCATCTATTAAATTTTCAATTCATCCGCCGAGTCGCCATTAATTTGACAACAACAAAATGGCGACGGTTTCGCGCATGCTCATTAGGTTTATTAGTATGGCTACTTTCAGTAAAGGACAATTATTTTTCGTGTATTTTTTCTTTTCTTTTGTAGATATTATTATAAATTATTGGTTTTATTCATTTATCTGTTTTTTACACATGATCAGGCGCCGAAAACATGGATATATCTTTAACACTTCATGTCTACTGGCATTTTAAAACCAATTCATATCCTTGGTTTAGCTTCAACATGAACACCGACACGTATCTCCAATCTTTTGCCGACTGTATCCTCTCCACAGGGGTAACATTCCGTTTCTCATTCTTATAAAAATACATCTCAGATAATAGTAGATATACCAATGATTTTTCTCGGGGAAGAGCATGAAAATTGACATTCACTCACCATCTGATACAAGGCTGCAAGAATGAACATAACAACGTATGATTGGTTTGTTGGTTAGGTTTTATGGCATATCAACTTTTGGAGGTTATTTAATGCAAAATCTATTTTATACAAATAATCAGTTCTATTTCAAACAATTCAGTTTAGCATAAGTACACAGTTTAATTGTCAAAACATTTCTATTTCAAGCTATTCAGTTTATCCAAACAGATCTATTTCAAACAATTCAGTTTAGTATAAGTATAGATTTTGTTTACTCATAGTTAAATGTCAAAATAGTTCTTTTTCAAATAATTCAGTTTAGCGTAAGTACAGTTTCAATGTCAAAAAAAGTTCCATTTCAAACAATTCAGTTTAGCATAATCAGACAGTTTAATTGTAATTACACAGTTTAATTGTCAAAAACATTTCTATTTCAAGCTATTCAGTTTAGTCAAAGCTGTTCTATTTCAAACAAGTTAGTTTATCATAAGTACACAGTTTAGTTCTATTTAACCCATAGGACACTATCAGGTGCTACCACTCCGGACAAGAGTGGAAATGGGAGCGATGGCAATGAAGGAGTAATCTTTATTCCCCAAAGCACACCATCAGATTGTTTTGTGTCATATCCAGGACACTCGTTGGGGAGGCTCTTACTTCTCTGCAGAGGTGCTGTCGGTGTATTCTATAGCCCTACCCGACATGGCAAACAACATATGATATACATTACTCATTGCAATTAACAAAAAAAAATTTTTTTCTGTTTCAGAGCGAAATTATTATAAAACGAAAAACTAAATAAATAGCTGGATTATGTTAGAGGGCACCACTCTGTCGGTGAGGTTATAGAATACACAGAGAGTATCCCTTTAAAGAGATAAGACACTCTACCACCCCGAAAAGGGTTATTCTGGGTATGACTCTAGACTACATCTGATATTGAGGCTCCAGTTCTGAAGATTTGAGACGTGTAGAGTACCTCTTCAATACTATTACTTCCATGTCCACTCTGACCTGAGTGGTTGTACCTGTTTGGGTTCTATCTGTGGAGCAAATATATTCTTTAAAAAGCATTCATATTTGATGGGAGTACTTGATGCCATATATAAGTGTAAATTGTTTGTACTAATAATTGTTTACTAAGGGTTATTATTAGTTACTATATTGTTTACTAAGGGTTATTATTAGTTACTATACTGTTTACTAAGGGTTATTATTAGTTACTTAAAACTAAGTAATTTTCTGCACTCGAATGGCTATCAATAAATACAAATTATTCAAAGATGTCATATAATTATTAGATTTATTTTGGAATACTTTAAACCATACAATTGTGTGCAAATTACTCTAGGAAGTGTGAAGTAACCCTCTACTGCCATCACTCTCAAGTTCACTCAGGCCTACAATGGTTGTATCTGTTAGGATCCCATCTATGGTTGGTTTAGTTTGCCAGCTTTTATGGCATATCAACCGTGTTAGGTTATTTAATGCCAAATTTTCTTTATACGTATGCATTGAATATATATATATTTTGGTGATTACATTTTAAAATGAACCTGAGCTTATTTTTCACACAGTGAAAGAGTTTCAAGTATTTCTAGCAAATACAAATATTTCTATTTACTGTTAATATGCCATAAAACTCAACCACCCAACCTTTACCATAGAAATTAGTTTCAAAATGAATGCAATAGTGCGGCTTGAGTACGAACTCGCTTACTACGATGTCGTAATCCATCACGTTAGCCACTACACAAAAATGGTATCTAAAATTAAATCTTGTTTTAATTTTATCTTCTTGATGGCATAGGGGACGGTTAAGATAAATACAATTATAAAAATAGCTCAAAAACATATCACAAATTTTATATGCAAATTTTAGGTGTCTGTTACTCAGTTCATTGTTAGAGAGAGAGAGAGAGAGAGAGAGAGAGAGAGAGAGAAAGAGAGATAGAGAGAGAGATTTAGTTTCGCTGCTTAATGGCATACTATCCTTCGTGGGTTATCTAATTCCAAAGTCATCCTTGTAGAAGAACGGCAGATATACTCTTTAACTCATTGGTGGGGAATAAGGGGGTTCATGCCTTTCCGTAGTGTATGAATCTTAAAGTGAACATAATTGCACGAGTTCAAACTTGCTTACTTCGATGCTGCAGTCCAGCACATAAGTCATTACACAACGAGGACGATCCCGAAAGAGAGAGAGAGAGAGAGAGAGAGAGAGAGAGAGAGAGAGGGAGAGAGAGAGATAGGCTTGGAATGATGTTGTTCTCATAGAACAAGTGTCATCAAAATAGTCTGCCAAACATCAAATTAATTTCAAATAATCAAAAATACTTCATTTCTTGCTGCGTTTTCCGGTCATCAGTGTCAAGTAGACAGCTGTAAATTTCATCGGTTTCAGAAGTTTTAATTTACTTAGCTTTGCTGCGTCTAAAACAAAGCCAGAATTACGTAGCACCCAGTAAAATTGCAGACAAGAGCCCTAAAGTCTAACTTGTTAAACGTTCAACCACAAGAAGAACCCAAGAACACGAAGTTTTCATCAAAGTTGTATTAAACACAAGTAAGCAGGTTATTTATTTATTGTTTTTGACTTTTATCCTTCTTTAGCTTCCGTCCTTCTTGTTTTATTTCCCTCTTTCTTTCCTACTTTCTTTTTCTGTTTTTCTTTCTTCTACTCTTGCTTCTTCCTTTCCAACATTTCTTAACCGACTTTCTTTCTCTGGCTTCCCTATCCTCTTTTTTTCTCATCAATAATTCCTTCTCTCTTTTCTCCTATACTTTAGTTTTTCTTTCATTATTCTGTTGTTCTTTCTTTCTTTCTTTCTTTCTTTCTTTCTTTCTTTCTTTCTTTCTTTTACCAGCGTGTTTACTTCATTTGTATACGAGATTTTGCTCATTTGTTTATTTCTTTCTTTGCATTCCCTTCATTTACACAGATCTTTCTTTCTTTCTTTCTATCTTTCTTTCTTTCTACTCCTTATTTTAACTGTTTCTATCCTTCTCTTTTTACGAACTTATAATTCTCTCTCTTTATTTAAAACCTGAAACTCCGTCTATCACACAACATTCTAACAGCCATATTCCTTGCTGAGGTCACATGAGTGTCGACAAACGACGACAGAAAGTCTACCGCAAAAGGAATAACGCAATTAGCAGGTGTCAATTGGCAGAAGACAAGAAATTAAAAGGTACAGGTGAAGGAAGGAAGGAAGGAAGGAAGGTGTAGGGAAAAATAAAATTATAAAACAAAAAAAGTATAGCTAAATATCAGCAGGTAAAAAGAAAAGAAAGAGAAATTCAAATTTTGAAAAATAAATTAAGTAGTCAAAATTTAGATAAATGAAGAATGGGGGGGATCAAAGCGAAAAAGCAAAATCTAGTATACAACTGAAGGGAAAACGAAAGAAAGAAAGAAAGAAAGAAAGAAAGAAAGAAAGAAAGTAAACGTTAAACAAAACGCATGGTAAAAGGAAAAGAAGAATGAACAGAAATGAAGAAGAAGAAGAAGAAGAAGAAGAAGAAGAAGAAGAAGAAGAAGAAGAAGAAGAAGAAGAAGAAGAAGAAGAAGAAGAAGAAGAAGAAATGATCTTGTTTGAGAAAAGCTAACAAATTAGGTATGTGTAATGAAAATTCGATATCTAATATGGATTAAAGATGTAAAATATAATGTTTTTCGCGTTTCTCACTATGTATGTATGTATGTATGTATGTATGTATGTATCTATCTATCTATCTCGGCTTGTTCAGTATCTATCTATCTATCTAACAAACTAACTATTATCGAGCTTATTTATCAACTAACCAATCGGTATATTATTTCATAAACCTTCCTTTAGAGTCAGGTTTAACTGTTTCCAAAGACTAAATGATTGTCAGATGAGATGAGCTCATAAAGGTGAGCAAAATGACTTATTTGAATAAGTATTTCTCATAATTAGACTAAATAAAAAGAGCTACCGAAGAAATCAAAAAACATCTTAAATGAATTAAAAAAAACAGCGTAATTTTTCTTAGAAAGAACATTTTTCTTTTTATTTCGTGACAACACCGTCAGTTGCTGATTGGCTTAGAGTTTACGTTCCGATATTCGATTACTCTTAGGGTTACCATTATTTCCGCTCTTCACTAGGATTCTTCAAATGAGAGAAAATCAATTCTTTGAAAGTGACGGTGATAACAATTGAAATTGGTGCCGTTGGGAGAGTTACCAGAGGATTGGTACAGCGACTGTAATTCTTGGAAATAAGAGTGCTAATGGAGAACATCCAAACTACAGCACTGAGATAGTCCAGAATACTGAGAAGAGTCCTGAAGACTTGAGAAGACTTGCTGTCAATCAAACTCCAGAGAGAAACTATTAGCTAACTATGGAGTGAAAAACTCAAAAGAGAATCATAATAAAGAGAAACAAAAACGAATTCCACAATAGACATCTTGTCGTCTTTATTTATCCCTTTAATTGAGTATAAGGTTTCTTTTTTTAACTGCATATTTTCCTTCATGGGTTATTTAAGGATGAAGCCATCCTTGTAGAAGAGCAATACTTGTATTATTTAACCCGTAGCTAAAGATGCTGGTGTTCATATCTTTTCCGAGAATATCAGTCGGAAAGAGAAGGTAATACCACGCCCGGAGTTCGAACACGCTTACTACGAAGTCATAGCTGAGTACGCTAACCACTACACCAAGGAGATCACCTTTATTTGAAATATTTGAAATATAATTGCATTCAAACAAACAAGTATTATTAGATAGAATGTTGGTTAGTTGTTTGGGTTTTATGGCATATCAACCTTTGTAGGTTATTTAATACCAAATTTATTTTCATACAAATAATCAGTTCTATTTCGAACAATTCAGTTTAGCATGAGTACACAGTTTAATTGTCAAAAACATTTCTATTTTCCAGCTATTCAGTTTAGTCAAAACAGTTCTAATTCAAACAATTCCGTTTAGTAAACCGGACATTAGCCTAGCGGTTAGAGTGTTCGCCAATCGCCCGGGAGACCTGGGTTCAATCCCAGGTCGAGTCATACCAAAGACTCAAAAAAAGGTACTTGATGCCTCCTTGCTTAACACTCAGCATTATAAGGTACGGATCAAGGGTAAAGTGGAGCAATCCAGGGAAAGGAGTAGCGCCCTCCCCTACACCTTGGTGTAGTAGCTATCGAAAAAGGAGCCTTCGGGTCACCCTCGACTATGGTCGCCTACTACTTTGTTTACACGCATTTAAATGTCAAAACAGTTCCATATTTAACAATTCAGTTTAGCATAAGTACAGTTTCAATGTCAAAAACAATTCTATTTCAGTTTAGCATAAGTACGCAGTTTAAATATGAATATCCAGTTTAATTGTCAAAAACATTTCTATTTCAAGCTTTTCAATTTAGTCAAACAGTTCTATTTCAAGCAGTTCAGTTTATCATAAGTACACAGTTTAGTTCTATTTAACCCATATGTAGGGCCCTATCAGATGCTACCACTCTGGGAGTGATTGCAATAAAGGGATGCTCTGCATTCCACAACGCCCAAGCATAAATGGAACCTCACCATCAGATTGTTTAGTGTTATATATAGGACACACGTTGGGAGCGGGGACTTACATCTCTGAAGAGGTGCAGTTGGTGTATTCTTCAGCCCTAGCCGACTAGGCAAATGAAATAGGAATTGTGTTTGAAACCATATAATTGTGTATAAATTATTACTATTAAGAAGAGTGACACAAAGCTATTATTATTAACTATTATTATTTGTAAGTTGAAACCACGTAGTTGTTTTAAAGAAATATTTCAGTGTAAGATAATCTAGCAAGGGATACCATGCCGTACAATAATCAAATCCACCAACCATCAACATCAACATCACCATTCCGTCTCTTCTTAAAACAATACATTATCACAGTTTTAGTATTTTCTTTTCTTTTCTTCTCTCCCACTTCCATAGACTTTTTCATCGGGACATGCGATGAAACCAGCAGAGTGACCTCCCTTGTTTCTTTTAGTATTGAATATTTGATAGCATCGTTTCGGTTTGTTTTACACGATTGTTTTGCTAAGATCAATTGCTTTCTGTCTGTACAGGAGCCAAATCCCGTTTGCGTGTGACGTTTGGGGAAAATATAATAGATTTGGGCTAACATCTGACCGGCCCTGTCCATACCATCAGCAAAAAAAAAAAAAAAAAAAAAGGCCGTGAATTGTGGGGATAATATTGGGCAATATTTGTTTGAATATTTTTTTTCTTTCCTTTATTTTATTTTTTCTTATTTGTTCGATAGTCTCCAATGATTTATATATATATATATATATATATATATATATATATATATATATATATATATATATATAGATACACGCACAAGCACACACACATGCACAAACACACACACATACACACATGTAAACACACACATATATATCCCCTCTCCTCTCACGCATAGACACAACACACACACACACGTATATACACCCAAAACACACTCACACAGAGACATACGAACACACATATATATGAATATATCAACCCACCCACACACACACACACACACACACACACACACACACACATATATATATATTCTTATACAAATATATACATATACACGCGCACATACATATCTGGCTCTCTCTCTCTCTCTCTCTCTCTCTCTCTCTCTCTCTCTCTCTCTCTCTCTCTCTCTCATCTCTCTCTTACTGTCACTCTCTATATATATGGTCCAGAAGACTGGTGTTTAATCCCGGGTCGAGTCATACCAAAGACTGAAAAAATGATATTTGATACTGTCTTGCTTAACTTTCAATTGTATAACGTAAGTATCAAGGGTAAAGTGAAGCAATCCCGGGAGTGTAGCGCCCTCCCCTAAACCTCTGTGTTGTAGCAATTGAAAAAGTAGCCCTCGGGTCACCCTCGATTAAGGTGGCCAACTTCACTCTTATATATATATATATATATATTGAGAGAGAGAGAGAGAGAGAGAGTGAAAGAGAGAGAGGGAGAGGGAGAGAGAGAGAGGCCGAAAGTAAGAAACTATGTGTTCTTGTATGTGTGCCTGAGTGTGTTTGCAAAAACAAACAAAAAAAAAAACAAAGAAAGAAATATTCTTGTGTTTTCAGTTCTTAGTTTGATCTTTGATTTTAAAGGCAGCAGCGGCAGAAAATTTTGCACACACATTATATCATTTTAGTTATTACCACACACCACTAAATTTTCTCAACACCGGACCATGTTATTGATAGCCTATCATTTTTCTGAGAAAGGAAAAAGGGGCCGTGAGTCGTAAAGATAAATCTAGCTAGATCTAAATATTTCTTTGGATAGTTGTTTTAAACATTTATTTTGTTCTATTTTATCGTCCTCATTGATCTTTCTATCTCTCTCTCTCTATATATATATATATAGAAGAGAGAGAGAGAGAGAGAGGAGGAGAGAGAGAGAGAGAGAGAGAGAGAGAAAGAGAGTACTGTAGATAGACAGGAAGAGGGATAAAACTGTTGTATTATTTTATCTTCTGTATTTCAAGCCGACTCGCGATAATAATAGATTAAAAAAAAATCAAAAAGAAAGGATAGAACAAAAGTATTAGATTAAATAAGAACGCTGAGAATAAGACGAAGAAAAAAGAAAGATTCCTGCATAAAACATTCATAAAAGAAACAGTAAATACTGATAAAAAAGCCGAATGATAAAATGTGTGAATCTACTAATATATATATATATATATATATATATATATATATATATATATATATATATATATGGTTAGTAAAAGACCACAGAGCTTCTATTTTTTATGATCATATTATATGTTTTCTGTAAATGACTTGCAAGTTTCTTTATATCCGAATCCAGTTGATAAAGAAGTTGCACTAAGTTTTGCTCTTAAGCACTTTCGATCATAAAGTTAGCACTGAATTTTCTCTTGGAGTTTGTTTAAGTTTATTTCATCGTGGGATTGTGTACCAACGAAGATATCATCGGCTTATCGCACAGATATGTTCAACAAATTACATACAACCCAAAATATCCTTATCAATAATAAACCTGTCCAAAAGAATAACATCACACAGAAACTAAAGAACCCGACTAAAACAAAAAAACAAAAAAACAAGAAAGCAAAAAACAAAACAAAAAAAACCGAAAAAAAAACACAACAAAACATACACACACACAAAAAAAAAAACCGAAAAAATAGCCTCAAAGAGTAATCCCCCTGAAAACGACCAGTCGATATGAACGATATCGTTTGGGAGAACAGAACCTAGAGTAATTTCTCTTTCAATTGGACACTGAGACAAAGAAACTACGAAGCAATTTAAAAAAAAATATAATTAGATTTTTAAAAAATGAAAGTTAGGCATTCATTAAACAAACATGTATGAAAAATAACTTCATGCCAAATATATATATATATATATATATGTGTGTGTGTGTGTGTGTGTGTGTGTGTGTAATCATATATATATATATATATATATATATATATGTATAATTATACATATATATATATACATATATATATATATACACATATATACACACATATTATATATATATATATATATAATTATACATATATATATATACATATATACATATATATATACACATATATACATATATATATATATATATGATTATACATATATATATATACATATATACATATATATATACACATATATACACACATATATATATATATATATATAATTATACATATATATATATACATATATACATATATATATATACACACATATATATATATTTATATATATATATATATATATATATATATATATATATATATATATATATATATATATTAGTACATGCGAATTTAAAGAGGCAAATACTAAGAGACATATGCAAAATCGGGAGATTACTATATGTGGAATTTATTGAAATCACAAAGTCTCTTTCATCTGACATTTGTCAAGCGACAGCCATCAGAAGTCGTTTAAAAACAATGTAAGTAAGATTATATAAAAGTGGGGTCAAAATAAGAATGATAGCAAGACTCAGTGGGAGAAAAACCATCTTGATTTCAAGCAAGAAATATCTCCCAGTAAGTTCAAGGAGTGCTTTGGATTTTGCTTGAATAGAGAAGGCCTAATAAGTAAAATGTAAAGGGCTTCCAGGAAAATTAAATGTTGTTTTGTCATGGCTCTATGCAAGACACCAAAGCACCCATCGTTATAATTAACCGTACGACTATTTAAAGCATTCAGATGCTCACGAATGGCATATATATATATATATATATATATATATATATATATATATATATATATATGTGTGTGTGTGTGTGTGTGTGTGTGTGTGTGTAAACATCCAAAGACAGACTGTTTCGTTGTATTCCAAGTCTTCAGTGTAGCTATACACGCGAAATGCTTGGATTTAAACTCGGGTGACTATATATCAATCAGATATCTTACCCCAGAAATATCGCCAAATAGCGTAAGCGAAGGAATGTTTTACGTATGTATTTTTACATATAGTCAATTGGCCAGCAGAGTACTTAATTCGTAAGTAGGGCTTTGCTTTTAAGTATATTTTTAAAACTACATATAAATTTAATTATGCTTATACATGTAGAATTATATATATATATATATATATATATATATATATATATATATGTGTATAATTATATATATATATATATATATATTCATATATTTATATATATCACACTCATATATAATACTCATATATTTATATATGTGACCTCGTGGGTATGATGTTCCCTAATGGCCTGGGAGACGGAGCAAATAATTCTAGCCAATAGTCTCCCCAAAGAAACTATCACAACTTTAAGCATGCTTTATAAATTCCTGAAATTAAAATTTCGCTCCCTGGATTGAAATACAAACTTTTTTGACATTGCTACTGGTGTTTTGCATGGGGATACATTGGCCACATATCTGTTCATAATCTGCCTAGACTACGAATGTCGAGAGATCTAATGAAAGAAAATGGTTTCACACTAAATAAAGGTAAGAAGCAGATGATATCCCTTGCAAAATTGTACGGACGCAGACTACGCAGATGACATAGCACTTCTGGGAAATACTCCTACCCAAGCCGAATCCCTGCATCATAGTCTGGAGCAAGCAGCCTCTATGTAAATGCAGACATAACGGAATATATGTATTTTTATCAAAAAGAAGACATCTCCACAATCAATGGTGGTTCTTTGAAACTAGTAGACAAGTTCACCTACCAAATGTCTCATTTACTGAAAATGACATCAATATGCGATTAGCGAAGGTATCAACTGCTACCGATAGGTTATCAACCATGTAAAACCAGGCTTAACCGATAAAATAAAACTTTTTCCTTGCGGCGATCGTAGCAATTCAACTATATGGTCGCTGACTAAGCGTATAAAGAAAAAGCTAGACAGGTACTGAACAAGAATGTTACTAGCCATATTGAACCAATCCTGGAAGCAACATACCATAAAACAGCAGCTATATGGCCACCTACCTCCTATCTCTAAAACCATCCAAAATAAACCGAACAAGACATACAGGACGCAGCTGAAGAAGAAAGGACAAACTGATAAGCGACGTTTTCCTATGGACCCCTCAACTCGGACGTGCAGGTGTTGGATGACCAATACAACTTATCTATAATAGCTCTGTACGGACACAGGATATTGTCGAGAAGGCCTGCCGGAAGTAATGGATAGTAGAGACAAATGGCGTACGAGAGAGATTAAAGGAAATCCGTACGAGCAGCCCGACGTGATGATATGATGGTTTATAAAACAATATACAATGAAAAAATTATGATTGAAGTAGTTTGGCCGACAGTACTCGAAGCCTCCTTTTTCAATAACTACTATAATGAGACGTGGGTGTTATTCCTTGTCTGGATTTTATACTTATCTTTGATCTGTATCTTATAACGCTGAGTGTTTAGCAAGGTGTCAGAAAGTACGATTTTTGCCGTCTTTCGTATGACTCGATCAGAGATTGAACTTTGGTCTAGTGGGCCTTTGGCGAATACTGTGATCATTAGGCCAATGAAATTTCTTTTGGCTGCTGCAACGAGAGAAAACTAATATTTAAAAATGAATTGGTCTGCAGGGGAATTTGTTTCTTTTCTTTATATTTTATTCTATATTACTTTGCTCGACATATGTTTCAAAGTTTATAGTCGTCTTCAGTAGGTTAAAAATGTTTAAGGCAGTCTTTTGTGTTATATAGTGGAGATTGTTTTGATAGGTTTGAGTTTTTTTTTTTTGCAGGATTTCTGTCTGTGATTGTTCTTTTAGAGTTTATGGTCCGTGAAAACCTTTGGCCTCAGTAGTTTTTTCTTGCATATGTTTACAAGAGTGTACTGTGTGTGTGTGTGTGTGTGTGTGTGTGTGTGTGTGTGTGTGTGTGTGTGTATACATGTATACATATATATTTTCAGGGTTGTTGTTTTTTTATTTTTCTGGCATCCTCCCACAGTTGAATGTGAGATAGTCTGTGTATGTGTATATTTGTATTTGTGGGTTGCTTGGTTGGTTGGTTGATTTTATGGCATATCAACCTTTGTAACTTATTTAACGTCAAATCCATTTTTATACAAATTATCAGTTCTTCTTCAAACAATTCAGTTTAGTATGAGTACACATTTTAACTGTCACAAACATACCTATTTCAAGTTATTCAGTTTCGTCAAACATTTCTAATTCAAAAAAATCATTTTAGCGTAAGTACAGTTTCAATTTCACAAACAGTTCTATTTCAAACAATTCAGTTTTGCATTAGTACGCAGTTTAAATATCAAAACAGTTCTATTTCGAGCAATTCAGTTTTGCATAAGTACGCATTTTAGTTCTATTTGACCCATATATAGGACCCTATCAGGTGCTACGACTCCAGGCAGTGTAGACATGGGAGCGATGGCAATGAAATGGTACTCGGCATTCCCCAAGGCTACAGCATTACTGGAACCTCACCATCAGATTTGCTTAGTGTCATATCTTGGACACTCGTTGTGGATGGGGGTCTTACCTCTCTGCAGTGAAACAGTGTATCTTACAGCCTCGGCTAACGATGTAATTGTAGGTTTTGCTGATGTTTAATTCCGTTTGCGTGTGTCTGCGTGTGTTTGCGTGGTTTGGGCTCAATTTAATATTGATTGAAATTTATCAATAAATTTTTTTTTTTGCTTAATAAGTAGTCGTCAGGGAGGACTCCAAAACCTTCACCCCCAAAATAAAATTCACCATGGAACACAGTATCAAAGAAGTACCATTTTTAGACATACCCATTAAAAAACAAAAGGACCAAATTATCACAGACATTTTCCGTAAACCCAGCAATACCTCCATTTCAAAAGCCACCACCCTAAAAACTGCATACTTTCTCGCTGGTTGAATATACACCATAGTCACTAACAAAACCACAAACAAACCCGCCTAGAATAATTACGCTTAACTCCCCGCCAGAGGGGATATGCATCAACACAAATTAATAAGAGTTTCAAATTAGCAATAAAAATACCATTTAAAAGTACTACGAAACTTTAAATATCATAGCAGTGCAGAACCCTTTGCATACATCTCAACATACAACAAAAACAACGTAGACGTATTTACAGAAATAATAAAGAATCTCAAATGACACACACACACACACACATACACGCGCGCGCATATATATATATATATATACATTTGTACATATTTATGTGTGTGTGTATATGTATACTTATATAAATGTATGTGATCATATACATATCATCTCATCATCGTCTTATCGTGCTATCATCACGGATATCCCTGACACTCTCTCGCCACCCATCCCTATCGTACATCGCTTCCGGCAGGTCCTCAGGGCTACATCCCGTATCCTCATAGAGCTGCTGTATGTAGGTTCGAGCTGGTCGCCCTGCTTTTGCTCGGCCATGTGAAGGGGTCCCTAGGTGTATATCACTTATGAATTCGTCCCTACTTCTCCAGCAGTGTCCTGCATGTCTGGTTAATCTAACTTTGATAGTTTTCGAGATGGGTGGTTGGTGGCCGTATAGCTGCTGCTTTGTGGTGTTTCCTCCAGGACTTTTTCAATATTGCTCACAGCATTCTTTGTAATTGCCGTCAAGTTTTTTCTCTATCCGTTTAGTTAGCGTCCATGATTATATATATATATATATATATACAATAATGTTAATAAAACAATGTATAAATTTTATTATATATATATACATGTATCATGAAATATGAATAAAAAGTGAAGTTGACGATCAACACAAAGGCTCCCTTTATTGCTACAATATGGATGTTATGGGGAGAACGTTACTCCTTTTTCTGAATTGTTCTACTCACTCTTGATAATGTTGAGTGATAAGCAAGGAGGCATATCTTTTTTTGAGTCTTTGGTATGACTTGACCTGGGATTGAACCCTTACCTCCCGGGCGTTTGGCGAACACTAAACATTATGCTTGTATATAGATAAATATATATATGAAAGTTACTCTACATTCCCCAAAGCTTCAGCATTTTCGGAATCTTACTATCAGATTGTTTAGTCACATATCCAGAGCAATCATTTTGGTGGGGGGTTCTTACCCCTTTGCAGAGAAACAGTCAGTGTATTCTACAGCCCCAGCCGACTGGGGTAAGTCATACCAAAGACTCAAAAAGTGGTACTTTAGGCCTCCTTGCTTTACACCCCGCATTATAAGCTAGGAATAAAGGGTAAATGTGTTGCATCCTCCCTTACATCTCTGTGTAGTAGCTAATGAAAAGGGAGCTATCGAGTAGCCCTCGACTACAGTCACCAACTTTAATTTACTTTTTATATATACTTCATAAAAGATGTACATAATTTTACTCCATACAGAATGCTTTTAAAATCTTCGAATCTAATATACAGCATCGCACATAAATTTACTGCACCCCTATTTTTCTTTTAAAATTTATAATGAACTAAAGATTGCAAAATGTTATTTCTGCTTGGATATTATACAACGTAAACGGCAATTATTCGGTATTAGTTATGACCAATTTCTTCTGCAATTAAACTCTAGCCAGAAATATGAATAGATACCAGATCAAGCATCTGTTTAATGTATGAAAACAAAAAGTAGAAAAGAACGACCATCGAGAATTGAAAGACAACATACTGCCATCCAGAATTGAAAAACTACATACTGCCATCTAGAATTGAAAGACAACACTGCCATCTACAATTGAAAGACAACACACTGACATGGAATTGAAAGACTACATACTGCCATCAACAATTGAAAGACAACTTACTGCCATCCAGAATTGAAAGACAACATATTGCCATCTCGAACTGAAAGACAACACACTGTTGGAGTGGAATGCTATAAAGTTTAGAAATAATTAATGCCAAAATGATTGTATTGATTTCTGCTAGAAATAATAATTGTTTCTTAAAGGTTAATTTTTTCATAAAAGAAATTTTAGAGGTGAATTTATTATCGGGAACACTGTTGATACTTCATAAAATTGTCATTTCACTCTGAAAACTATTCAAAATTTGCATCCCCCTATAACTAAAAATAAAATGGTTTATATATATATATATATATATATATATATATATATATATATATATATAAGAGGAAATACTAATTTTTGGACTGCTACACGTTCATATTTTCGGTTTCAGAATTTTGATGCTGCAAGGTTTGATAATATGTAATACCTAATAATATCCGTATTGATTGAATTATCTTTTACTCATCATCCTCCAGTCGCGCTGAAAGCAAGAAGTTCCCTGTCTCTCTTTCACCATCTGTCCATATCGTTTATCACTCTTGGCAGCTCTCCTATACCGGATCCAGTGTCCGAACTGAGCTGATCTATGTAAGTCCTAGATAGTCAACCATTCCTGGTGTAGTAGTCCTGATATTTTTGTATTAGAAAAAAACTTCTTATTTTGAAATATTATTAGAAACTACTTCTTTATTGGTGATACACAATGTGACAAGAAAAAATACAAGTTATTTCTTGTGGAATTGTACATAATCAAAACAGATCTCGTTAGATATTATTCAACTCTTGAGCATTAAAACTGAAAATGTGATTGTATAACAGTTCAAAAAGTAGAAGAATTCACATAAACAGAAAGTAGATAAAATGACAACTGAGAAGACAGAATTGAAATAATGCTTAATGTCGGAGTGGTTGGGTAGGCTTGGGTTTTATGGCATATCAACCATTGTACGTTATTTAATGCCAAATCCATTTTTATACATATAAACAGTTATATTTCAAAATTCTGTTTAGTATAACTGTAGTTTTTTGTTTACATTCAGTTAAATGTCAAAACAGTTCCATTTCAAAAAATTCAGTTTATCGTAAGAACGCAGTTTAAATGTCAAAACAGTTCTATTTCAAGCAGTTCAGTTTAGCATTAATATACAATCTAGTTCAATTAGGACACTATCAGCTGCTACCACACCGGACCAGATTGGATCCGAGGATGATAGCAATGAAGGGATATTCCATATTCCCCAAAACTCCTGCATTACTGGAAGCCTACCATCAGATTGGGGGAGGACTTACCGCTCTTCAGAGAAGCAGGCGGAGTATTCTACAGCCCAGCCGACTGGCAAACTGTCGGAGTGGAATGTTGTAGAGTTTAATCATAAATAACAGTTAATGATATCCGTTTTGATAGTATAATATTCTTCTAAAAATGATAAAATACTGGTACGTTTGCTTTAGAAGAAAATGAAATTTTTGTTTTAAAAATGGTCGAAATGTATTTATTTATGGTTTATTAATTTGATTGCACACTGTTAAAAGGTTTCAGTTAGTTCTATCAAACATTACTCATCATCATTATCATGTCGTGCCGCAAGCACAGATATCCCTGACCCTCTTTCGCCACTTCTCCCTATCGTTCATCGCCTCTGGCAGGTCTTCAGGGCTACATCCCGTATCCTCACATAGCTGTTGAATGTATGTTCGTGCTGGTCGTCCTGCCTTTGCTCGGCCATATGTGGGGGTCCATAGGAGTACATCACTTATGAGCTCGTCTCTGCTTCTCTTGCAGTGTCCTGCATGTCTGGTTCGTGCCGGGAGGTAGGTGGCCGTATAGTTGGTGCTTTGTGGGGTGTTGCCGCCAGGACTTGTTCAATATTGCTCGCAGCATTCTTATGTAATTGCCGTCTAGCTTCTTCTCCAGCCGTTTAGTTGGCGTCCAAGTAGTGCATCCATATAGCAGTATCGATACGACCGCTGCCTGGAAGAAACTGCGTTTCATTTTATCAGTCAGGTCTGTGTTTCGCCCAGATAAGTGGTCTCAAATATTGTTATTTAAGATATTCTATTCTATTATCAAGTATGTCGTTGTAATACCTTTAATTTGCACTCATTTGTATTATTTCAAATAACTAACGATAATTCTCCATAGTAAATGATCAAATTAACTTTTAGATTCCTGGCCATATGGGAATCCAGGGAAATGATAAAGCTGATTCATTGGCTAAAGCTGCAATTAACATACCTCCTGACAAAACCTCCACACTACCATACACAGACATGAAACATAAAATCAAACAAATAATCACAAAAAGATGGCAACAATTGTGGGATGAAAATGCCCAAAACAAGCACCGCCAAATAGAGCCTCTTCTGAAAGAAAGAAAACGTGAAGCTAGTAATACTAGAAGAGAAGAAACCATTCTTTCTCGACTACGTATAGGCCACACTAGATTAACGCACGACTTTATTCTAAAAGAAAAACCTCCTCCTAAATGTCCATGCGGAAACCATTACACAATTAGGCATATCTTAATAGAATGTACAAACCTATCTCGCATCCGAAAATTTTTTTATAAAGTTAATAGTATGAAGGAATTATTTGAGAAAATAAATCCTAAAAACATAATAGAATATCTGAAAAGAATTGGCCTTCTATCAAGGTTGTAGGCTCATAGACGTACAAATTAATTATATAAAAAATCAAATGCTGACTTCAGCAGGAATTCAAGACTGCATATCATTTTATTTGGATGTCGTTGGTATTTGTTTATAGCGTTCAAATAACTATACGCATAAAAATTATACCAAATAAAAATAATAAATAAAAACGTTTTCGGCATAAAATAACCCGATGGGTTGGCATGCTGTAAAATCCAACCAACCAACCAACCAACCAAATTAACTTTTATTTGACCCATAGATTGTACCCAAACAAGTACTTTTAATCTTGGGCTGAGTGGACATGGGAGTAAAGGCAACGGAGTATTCAACATTTCCCAATGTTCCATCACTGGAGCCTCACCATCAGATTCACTCTAATGTATAACTCAGGACACTTGTTGGAGTGGGTGGTTACCCCTCTGCAATGTGGCTTATTCTACAACCGTAGCCTACTGAGCGGACTTATTTATGGGCGATATTTTATGCATGTGTGTATGTGCAAATGCCTGGAGTCCAAGTACTGTAGTTCCAGAGATAAACGGTTAAATAACCTGTTTAATCGGATTATTGGAGATCATAGTTAACGGATTCTAAGTGATCAGATTACTTGGTAACACCTGTGCAAAAACAACAGTGGCCAACATATATTTATCTGGTTTAACAACCGTGACTAAATAGAAACACATATGAATTTTTGAGTTTAACTCAAAATTTTCCAAGCTACAAATTTTGGTCGGATTATGTAAAGGCGAATAACATAATTCTTATCTTTCTTTTATACTAAGTTTCGTTACTATGGCAACTATATGTTGTTGCCATCTTGTGGTTTTTAGTAGAACTGCTTTGGCAGGTAAAAGAGGTAATTCCACAACCTTCGTAAAAAAGTAGCTACACTAAAAATTTGACAGGCAAAAGAGGTAATTCCACAACCTTCGTAAAAAAGTAGCTACACTAAAAATTTGACAGGCAAAAGAGGTAATTCCACAATCTTCGTAAAAAAGTAGCCGCACTCAAAATTTGACAGGCAAAAGAGGTAATTCCACAACCTTCGTAAAAAAGTAGCTACACTAAAAATTTGACAGGCAAAAGAGGTAATTCCACAATCTTTGTAAAAAAGTAGCCACACTAAAAATTTGACAGGCAAAAGAGGTAATTCCACAATCTTCGTAAAAAAGTAGCTACACTAAAAATTTGACAGGCAAAAGAGGTAATTCCACAACCTTCGTAAAAAAGTAGCTACACTAAAAATTTGACAGGCAAAAGAGGTAATTCCACAATCTTCGTAAAAAAGTAGCCACACTAAAAATTTGACAGGCAAAAGAGGTAATTCCACAATCTTCGTAAAAAAGTAGCTACACTCAAAATTTGACAGGCAAAAAAGGTAATTCCACAACCTTCGTAAAAAAGTAGCTACACTAAAAATTTGACAGGCAAAAGAGGTAATTCCACAATCTTCGTAAAAAAGTAGCCACACTAAAAATTTGATAGGCAAAAGAGGTAATTCCACAATCTTCGTAAAAAAGTAGCTACACTCAAAATTTGACAGGCAAAAGAGGTAATTCCACAATCTTCGTAAAAAAGTAGCCACACTCAAAATTTGACAGGCAAAAGAGGTAATTCCACAACCTTCGTAAAAAAGTAGCTACACTAAAAATTTGACAGGCAAAAGAGGTAATTCCACAATCTTCGTAAAAAAGTAGCCACACTAAAAATTTGACAGGCAAAAGAGGTAATTCCACAATCTTCGTAAAAAAGTAGCTACACTCAAAATTTGACAGGCAAAAAAGGTAATTCCACAACCTTCGTAAAAAAGTAGCTACACTAAAAATTTGACAGGCAAAAGAGGTAATTCCACAATCTTCGTAAAAAAGTAGCTACACTAAAAATTTGACAGGCAAAAAAGGTAATTCCACAACCTTCGTAAAAAAGTAGCTACACTAAAAATTTGACAGGCAAAAGAGGTAATTCCACAATCTTCGTAAAAAAGTAGCTACACTAAAAATTTGACAGGCAAAAGAGGTAATTCCACAATCTTCGTAAAAAAGTAGCTACACTAAAAATTTGACAGGCAAAAGAGGTAATTCCACAATCTTCGTAAAAAAGTAGCTACACTTAAAATTTGACAGGCAAAAAAGGTAATTCCACAACCTTCGTAAAAAAGTAGCTACACTAAAAATTTGACAGGCAAAAGAGGTAATTCCACAACCTTCGTAAAAAAGTAGCTACACTAAAAATTTGACAGGCAAAAGAGGTAATTCCACAATCTTCGTAAAAAAGTAGCCACACTCAAAATTTGACAGGCAAAAGAGGTAATTCCACAACCTTCGTAAAAAAGTAGCTACACTAAAAATTTGACAGGCAAAAGAGGTAATTCCACAATCTTCGTAAAAAAGTACCTACACTCAATCGGTTCTAGTACGTAAAAGTAAAATTCACAGTAGAGAAAAGAGTTTAACACAAGGCCAGTTCTTAAACGGAGGACAAATGGTTTAAATCCAGAGTCTTCCATTATCCTAAATCAGTTTTAATACTTAGGTTAAAGAGCCCAGTCAGAGTTGCTATTTACAATGGCTGGATGAAGATTAGTTAGCACTGCTGCGTTCATACATTTTCTGGTTAATTGATTGATTTTTACGGCTTGTTAACCCATATGAAATCTTCTTTTGCGATTAGGGAATCGCGTTCATTGTACGTTTATATTTACACTTTTTGAATTGGTAGTTATTAAAAGATTCTTTTTTCTTTTGCACACGACCCTATCGAACAATTTCTAAACAGATCTATATGACCTATTAATGGGAACCTAATTGGTACAAACACTTTGGGTCAGTGTGGATCTGTGAGTAATTGCAGTGAAGAGGTGACTCTAGACTACTATGATCTCGGGAACAGAAGCCTCACCATCAGATGCAGTTTAGTTTCATAATACCTAATAATATCCGTTTTGATTTTATTATGTTCCACAAGAAATAACAAGTAATTTTTTCTCGTTACATTGAGTATTGCCTTTGAAGAAATAGTTCAAACTTGAATCATAAATTTCTGAAATGAACTGATTTGCAAGTTCATCCGAATTGCTTTCAAATCACACAGAGAGAACCAATGTACAATGTGTCTGCGCACCATATATCGCGGCACTAATAACCACAGAGGGTACCTACCATGGTTAGAAATGCTTTAGTCAAGGGATATACACAGTGCAAACTAGCACGCAAGAAAATATTGCCAAATTTTTGGTTTGACCTACAATATTCTGCCTGAATGAATAAGTATATTTAGCAGTAAATTAAATTCAATAGAATTATATATATATATATATATATATATATATATATATATATATATATATATATATAGGGATGCATATTTCGAAATATGCCTAAGTATATACACTAAAATGCATTCATGTATACGGAGAGACAGGCAGATATATGTCTTTGTATTTAATTCTGTACACTTAGCAAAACACCCACACACCCACACACCTCCAACACACAGAGGAACAAAAATACTTCCCTCCCACACACATATGGGAAAATTTTGTTCAATATATATACATATGTATATATATATGTGTGTGTGTGTGTGTATGTGTGAGTATATAATTTCCGTTTTGCTAATGAAACACCTTTGTTGTAGTTTCTAAAGAAAGTAGCGAAGAACATCAATCATGTTAGAGCCGCTGTCAAGATCTCGTAAGGAAGGAAATTGGAGTGCACACGTGCTTCATCAAGATTTCTCTATCCTTCTCAGTGAAGTACTACTTTCGCTTTCACTTTCATTTTCATTTTTTTTCCTCTTAGATTATTGTCTGTTTCATTTTTCCTTCGTCTAACTTCCAATAATCTTGTCATATTTTTTCTATTCTGTCTCCTGTCCTTTTTTTGGTGGGGAAACTGAACTTCTCCTCCCACCCTTTAAAAAAGTTTTCTTATATTTTCTTCATTTCCTTTTTTCTCTTCTATTTTATCCCATAAAAAAACTAATTTACATTATTGTTTAGCTGTCTCTATCTTGGTAACAGACATCTTAGTTACTTGAATATTTCTCATTGTTTTCTGGGATAGTGGATCGAGTCTAGGTATAATTCTAAATGCTGATTTTCAAAGTTAATGAGACATAACCATCACGAAAATTCGTACTGTACTCTTTTCTAATCATATTCCCCAGAATTCATAATTCCTCACAGAACAAAACTTTGTACGCTATATATTCATGCACTGAATACTAGCTCACCGGAAAATTGACGACGTGAAACTCTGAGTTGTGAGTTTTCATCTTGTTTTATAATTATCTTATTTTACACATAATATATATTGTGATATTGCTCTGTATTTTACACATAAATCTTTTTAGCGTTAAATATTAATCGCATATAATAATAATAATAATAATAATAATAATAATAATAATAATAATATATTAGTTTATATTTATATCTAATAGCATGGATTCTTATTTGCGATCAGAGGTTTCATGTTGTCTTTACACGACAATCATCAGGCTAAAAAAGAAAGATTTTTTATAAATCGAAAAAATTGAGAAGATATTGTCAAAAGAATGTTCCGTATAAGTCTTTTGTGTGGGTGTAGATTATATTTGCTTATTATTATATGTGGTCGTATATGTGATTGTTCGTGTGTGTGTGAGTATGACAATAGGTACACGTGGCAGATTTGAAGTTGTCTCATGAATATATGTGTAGTGATGTGTAGCAAAAGGTGGCCGAAGTCGAGAGACTGTTAGGGATTTAGCATGTTACAATTATATGTTGTTATATATTATTATAATTGTAACATGCCCAACAAGGCAGATTGTATAATATACAAAGGACAGCATTATAACAAGCCAATACATTGTAACACAGTATATATCAACATCGATACTTTATTTACAATATAGTAAGGGTGAATAGCATGGTATGGTGTATTGCATTATATAATATATAATATTGTGATGTACTTCGATATTATTTTGGGAATGAGGAGTACTGCTTCATTGCCATTGTTTACAGGCCCACTCTGGTCCAGTTTAGCACCTGATAGGGTCCTATATATGGGTCAAATAGAGCTATTTGACATTTAAACTGTGTACTTATGATACATTGAATTGTTTGAAATATAACTGATTTTACATTTAACTGTTAGATAGAAAAAAGTGAGACCATTTAACTGTGAAAAAAAATGAGCTCAGGCCGGTTTAAAATATGAATCATATATTTGATATATATGTATAAAGAAGGATTTGGCATTAAATAGCATAAATGATTCATATGCTTTAAAACAAAACTAAGCCAAACGAACTTCTTATAAAACCAGAAAAACTAATTCAGATTTCTGCCTTGATTTCTGTGAGGCCGAAACGAATGTTAGAGAAGTGCAAGAGATTTAAAATTTGAATGAGGCTTATACATTCTCGAACAACACTCGTTTATATATATATATATATATATATATATATATATATATATATATATATATATGCCAGACAGGTGTAAACTCAGAAGGTTTGAAGTTAAATATAAATAAGAATGCTATACATTTCGAAATAGATATAAAGTATGAAGAAAGGCTTTCAATTGATTACTTTCTAAAATTTTTGCATTTCTTTATATACCATCAGTATATATTTATTTTTTTTTTTCATCATACAACGTGTGGAAGCACGTGCGATACCCTAGCCTCATCAGCCGCCATCCAGGGTGATAACACAGTTTCGGTAGCTCAAGGCGGTACTGCCACTCCTGGCGCTACCGAGCAGCTTTTGCCACCGGCTAGGGTATTTAAAAAAAAATCTATGTATACATAAGATCAACTAAAAGCGGACATTACATTAGACGTTCGTTCATCTTCATTTTGGTGCAGTTTGTGAAAACTGCACCAAAATGAAGATGAACGAACGTCTAATGTAATGTATTTAATACTAATCTAATGTATTTAATACTAAATAATTAATAATCAATAGGATACAGTACCTGATGCAAAGAAATGCAGCGTAATATTACAAATGTTCAACTATAAATTACTTTCTAAAATTTTTGCATTTCTTTATATACCATCAGTATATATATATATATATATATATATATATATATTGCTACTCATGGACAGACAATTTCATGGAATCACAACTCATCAGTTTGGCTAGACACGCGAGATGCTTCAAGCTGGGATCGAAACCTTGCTGATTTTATGCCAGTCACATAGAACTATCGGCAACCTCAGTGTAAGCGAAGGAATTTTACGCATGTGTATTGTCTTTCCTTTGTTTTCTTATGCGCTTAACGGTTTACAGAGTGTTCAATTCATTCGAAGAGCATTGCATTATGCGAGTGGCAACCAGTAATTCATCGCGAAAATGTTCAACACACACACACACACACACACACACACACACACACACACACATATATATATATATATATACATATATATATAGTATTATTCGGTCCAGTTAAACCGGAGTTGGGAGTAATTCCATCAGGACAAAAAAAAAACATTCAACAGTGAACATTTAAATTTTCCTGGTAAAGAGCTCAATGTAACTGACATCACAGGATGGAAATAAATTTATAATCCTAATGCGACCGGTTTTGTTTTATCTTAAAGAATATATATATATATATATATATATATATATATATATATATATATATGCGTGTGTGTGTAGGTGTGTAGGTGGTTGTATACGAGTTGTGTTGAAAAGAATCGAGATTGAAGTCTTAGCAAAACACAAATCAATAATATACAAAACGTGAATTTCCTTTAAAATAGTATCACTGTCATTCATCACTTATATCATTAAGTTTTCTATAAGTTGGAGTACCTTTGAAAGACTTTTTAAATCATGGAATATATATATATAATTAAATTTTAATACTAAAAAATTAATAATCAATAGGATACAGTACCTGATGCAAAGAAATGCAGCGTAATATTACAAATGTTCAACTATAAAATAAAATAAAAACAGAATTCAAACACATCTTGATACTGGGTAACCTGAAGATCGGCAACGTGAAACTCAGAGTGGTGAGTTTTTTCATCCTGCTATTAATCTTTTTTATACTTGAAAATATTATATTTAATGATTATCTTTTATTCTTGAAAATATATACATGCATTTCTAATGTAATTCTCCATGGCAAATAGTCCCAGGTACAGCGACACATCTCTGACCTTATTTGACCCTCCGATTTTTGCACTGATTGGTGTAACCTATTACATAACACAAGAGAATAGCTTTTTTGTTTTTTTTAGTTATGCTCATATAACTGCGTTTGAGCTCAATCAGTTATCTACTAGGCAATTTATCTCTGGGACTGTGATTATTAGAGTCGCGAGAGACGGGACACTTCTAGCCTACTTTCTTCCTTTTACGGCGTCTATTCTTTTTTTTTTTTTTTTTCTATTGCCTTTCATTGTGTCATCACCTTTTATTAGATATGTTGCTTCTTTCTTTCTTTCTTTCTTTCTTTCTTTCTTTCTTTGTCACCAGCTCTTGTTATTGTTTCGTTTATTTATTTATTACACCTATCAACCGACGTTCAGTTTATTTATAATCCTATGTCTTCTTTCTTTCTTTCTTTCTTTCTTTCTTTCTTTCTAGGAATTAATTTTGAATTTTTTCTTAGATTTTTTTTACTTCGTTTTTTTTTTTAGTTCGTGTCTTTAACTCTTTTTATTTTTATTTTTTTATTTTATTTATTTATTCATTTACGTTTGTTTGTTTCTTTGCTTCTTTGTTTGTTTCTTTTTTTTTTCATTTTTTTGTTTGTTTTATATTTTACTTTGTTTCTTCTATCTTTCCTTGTGGCATTAGTTCCAAGTATTTCCCGTTCCTCATTCATTTCTCCAGTAATTTTTCTTTCTTTCCTTGGTCTCTCTCTCTTCCCCCCTCTCTCTTCCTCTTTTCAGATTATATTATTTTCTTTCTTTCTTTCTTTCTTTCTTTCTTTCTTTCTTTCTTTCTTTCTTTCTTTTATCAATCACCCAGCCTTCAGTTTCTATTCTTTTTGTTTCATTGTTTCTTTTACCTGTTCTCGTATCCAAAGTTTCTCTCTCTTTCTTTCTTTCTTTCTTTCTTTCTTTCTTTCTTTCTTTCTTTCTTTTACCAATTGCCCAGCCTTCAGTTTCTATTCTTTTTGTTTCATTGTTTCTTTTACCAGTTCTCGTATCCTCAGTTTCTCTTTCTTTCTTTCTTTCTTTCTTTCTTTCTTTCTTTCTTTCTTTTACCAATTGCCCAGCCTTCAGTTTCTATTCTTTTTGTTTCATTGTTTCTTTTACCTGTTCTCGTATCCTCAGTTTCTCTTCCCTTTCTTTCTTTCTTTCTTTCTTTCTTTCTTTACGAGCTGTAAATGAAGTCTGTCGTTTTCTTGACATCTCTTTCATCAAGTCTGTCGCTTTACTTTAATAAAATCCGTCTGTCGCCAACTGAATCAACTCCTGACTCTGTTCTGCAAGCTGAAAATAAAGCAAAACTAGTGTCAAACTAAGTGTCCATCCTTAGGAAGATAAATCAAAAAGAGCTATTGAACTTTGCCTGCAGTCTTGCACGCGAAAAGAATAGCAAGTTTCTCTTAGTAAAGATCGAACGCAATAACGTAGCAATCATCCGTAAAATATGCTTGTAAACCACATGCCCCTCGTATATATATTTACCTAACCCTTTACCCAAACAGGATGTGATATATTCACGAGGATTAACTTAGCAGTATTAACTTTAATTAGTATTTTTCTTCATCTTAATGATTGGCTCTTGTAAAAGATATATATATATATATATATATATATATATATATATATATATATATATATATATAAAATTAACTTAAATCGCGAGTCGAAAATCTTCTACTAAAGTTTCACCTTATCGGATCATCAGGAAGCCTAACTTCGACTAATTCTAAAGGAGAAATCGCCGTCTTTTATTCACCAAAAACCCACCTAGCTTAGAATTTGCATAAAAAAAAAATAAATAAATACTAGGCTTCCTGATGATCCGATAAGGTGAAACTTTAGTAGAAGATTTTCGACTCGCGATTTATGTTAATTTTATATATATATATATATATATATAAGTATGTGTGGGGGTATTGTCATCCCCTGACTGACTACCGTTGTATCACAACTCTTAAGTGGGGTTAGACAAAGTAGATGCTTCAAGATGGGCTTGAAAAAAATCGGATATCTTACCACTAGCGAATCGTCAATCTCAGCGTAAGCGAGAGGATATTTTTAAGTATATATTCGTATGTATGCTATCGTCTACCGAAGTGCTCAATACATGGGAAGAGCTTTACATTTACGTGTATGTGGCAGCCGGCAATCCCTCGCTCTAGTGCTCAGCCCTTTGGGGAGAGTATATATATATATATATATACTTTACAATTATATACATATACATTCAGCAAACAGAGATGGGGACCACCTAACGGATTTCTCACTGGAAAACAGATTAACATGCCTTGATACTAAATTTCAGAGAAGGAAAGAAAATCTCTGGGCCTACACTTATGCAAAAAAGATCAAGCTCGGATTTACTATATCCTCATGATTAAAAAATGGATTAATTGTGCATTGAATTGTTAGGCATGATTCACTTTTGATGGTGTGTTCTCCGACCTCTGCATTGTCACGGCAAAGATACAATAAAGCCTTCGCAAGAATACCACGCAAACAACCATAACCGCTAACTATGACTGGTCCCTGCTTAACAATAAGGATATTAACGATAAATATACAATAACCATATTTACCCACCCACCCCTGCTCGAGCAGGATATGACACAAGGTCAATTTTTTTAAGCAGAGTTTAACAGGTTTGAACTCAGAGTTTTCCTTCTCCTAGACTAGTTGCCTCTCCAAGGCTGAATAACCGAGTCTGCCCTACTATTTACCCATTGCTGGAGGGAGAATAATTGGATTCATACCTTTCCCAAGGGTATTAGTGCCATATGAAATGCAATCAGTCTCGTCCAGGATTTGAACTCGTGTCGCCGTGTTCATTTCCTACGATGATAACCATTATACCACGGGTACCTCCCAGATAAATATACAATAACACCAAGAAACAAGTATGATACACTACAGAAGATATCAGAAACACTTACTCCGAATGACAAATATGAGAACTTCGTCAATGCTCACATGGAGGCGGCAGCAGAATACATGCCTACCAGACTATGAACAAAACATAGGGTTCTTTGGGAGACTTTAGCAGCCAGAGAAAAAAAAAGTAACAGCGTGAAAATGGCATCCCTATGTAATTAAAGGAACCCAACTAACGCCAACGCTCAAAAACTTATGAAGGCATGAACTGAACTACCTAACACATACCTAAAAGAACAAACAGAATACTTTCAAGACCAGATCAATAAGATTAGAAACTTGGTAGAATATAGACAATCTCAAATAGCGTGACTGGCAGTAAATGAAACAATAAAAAGTAAGCGCACCTCGAGAGCTAAACTAAAAGCTGATAGCCACGAAGAACGACTACATTTGTTGAAAAAACATTTCTAGAATCTGCTTGGAAAATCCTCCATAATTACGAATGAACCGATCAAGAAAATCTATAATGATCAACGACACATCATACCAGGACAGTCTAATCGACGTAATACTACCAAAAACTTAAACACAGGAAAGCAGCCGGTCTTGATGAAATACCACTAGAAGTATAGAAAACAAGGAAATTCGACAATCTACTGCTCTGATACTGCAACGTCGAATATAATTAGATCACAATAGACTGATGAACGACAGGCTGCATCCTCCCCTTCCCCAAGAAATGTGACCTCGGAATTGCCAAAAATTACCGTGGTATAACCTTACTTCCATAGCAGCTAAAATTTCCCATGCTCTGCAACTCGACATCTTCAATCCAGCTCTTGAGAAAGTTCTTTGGAAGAAACAAAATAGTTTTCGGAGAAATCGATCCACAAAATCTCAAATTCTGACAATACGACGAATTCTAAAAGGGTTCGTGCAAAAAAACAAAAAACAAAAAACAAAAACAAAACAAAACCTTGAGGTGACACTCTTATTTGCAGATTTCTCCAAGGCATTTGACTCCATCCACAGAGGAAAGATGGAGCAATTATATGATCTTCCCAAAGAAACCGTCGCATCCATAATGATGCTCTTTAAAAAAACAAAAATAAAAGTTCGCTCACCAGATGGAGATACACTTCTTTAATGGATTTGGCATTAAATAACCTAAAAAGAGTTGATATGCCATTAAACAAAAAAGCTCAAACCAAACCAGTCCTCGTAAGTACAGTTTCAATATCAAAAACAATTCTTTTTCACACAATTCAGTTCAGCATAAGTACACAGTTTAAATATCAAAACAGTTCTATTTCAAGTAATTTAGTTTAGCATAATTACGCAAATTAGTTCTATTTAACCCATCGATAGGGCCCGATGAGGGGCTACCACTCCGTCACAGAGTAGACCTGGAAGCGATGGCAATTAAGAGGTACTCAGCATTACCCAAATCTCCAGCATTACTGGAACCTCAACATCAGATTGTTAAGTGTCATAACTGGACACTCGTTGTGGGGGAGGTCTTACCCCTCTGCAGAGGTACAGTTGTTGTAATCTACAGCCTCAAATATTTTGCTTGTAATATTGTCGTCATGGAGGAGTGGAAGAGCATTCCATTGGCTACCTGTGAAGCTCTGGCAAACTCCATGCCCAGGAGAGTAAAAACAGTTCTGGATAATGATGGTAGCCGCACAAAATATTGACAATTGACATGGTGTATGCTAATATTAACAACTTTTCCTAAGGGGTGTACTCACTTTTGTTGGCAGGGGTTTAGCTTTTAATGGCTATATTTTGAGTTATTTTGAGAGGAAAATAAATTAATACTGTTATATAAGCTGTATACAGATTACTTTTCATTGAGTCTAAGTGTCATTTTGTCAGTGATGTCCCATGAAGAGATATACTTAGATATCTGCAGAAATGTTAGGGGTGTACTCACTTTTGTGATACACTGTATATATATATATATATATATATATATATATATATATATATATATATATATATATATATACCCCACCTATATATATATATATATATAATGGATATTCGGGCCAGCCAAATTAGAGGATTTGGTATCACATACAATAGTATGGGAATTTTTTTTTTCGCGCATCACTTGCACAGTATTTTCAAAAGTTGTTCACGGTTTTCATTTATGAAGAGATATTGATGGTCATTATGTTGAGCCTAACTGATAATTATTCACCACACACACACGCATTGCTGTGTGATAAGCAAGGAGGTATCAAGTACCATTTTTAAAGTCTTTAGTATGACACGATATATATATATATATATATATATATATATATATATATATATATATATATGTTTTAGCAGCATTTCTTCATTAGTACATATTTGATCGAACATAACAGACATTTTTTGTCTACATATTTTTTGTTAATCCTTTATATATATATATATGTATATATATATATATATATAATTATTCTATAATTCAGATGTTATGAAAAAACCCAGATGATACAATTTGCAAATAAAAAATAATTCCCAAACTGATATCTGGGAAAAAATTCCATCTAAAGAAAGACTAAAAACATATATACGACTTGAAAATGATCAACCAATAACGCATACCTCCCCAAAAGAAAAAAAAACATCGATCGAATTCCTAAAGCTAAACGTAAGAAATGCTCAACAATACAATGATCTGTTTAAGTGAAACCTTGGTAGATCATTTTCTCACTCGGTAGGCATTCTTATATATATATATATATATATAGTCATCCATAGACAGATCTGTTTCGTTCTATCTGAACTCATCGGTATGGCTAGACATTCTAGCTTCCTGTAGCCCGGATCGAAACCCGGTTGACACAAACGTCAATACAAGCTTCTACCCCTCAGCCACGAGGAACTAGTAGCGGCGAGGTAAATTTTAAACGGTTATGAATCATAATTACTATTATTTACATACATCCACTCAACGGCTACCGAGACCTCAATTCATATATGAAGAGACTTGTAATAAACGCTAATGTCAACGCGATTACTTCATTCGCTTATATATATATATATATATATATATATATATATATATATATAAGAAAAGTTGATGACCGTTGTCGAGGGTGACCCGAAGGCTCCCTTTTCAATAGCTACTACACCGAAGTGTAGGGAGGGTACTACTCCTTTCTCTGGGTTGCTCCATTTTACTCTTGATACATACCTTATATTGCTAAGTGTTAAGCAAGTGTTATCAAGTAGTATTTTTCTGAGTCTTTTGAATGACCCAACCTTGGATTGAATCCCAGTCTCCCGGGGCATTGGTGAACACTATACCCACTGGACCAACTCCAGAAATAAATATCATTATATTCTAATTCAATATATACATATATATAAATATGAAATTAAAATATAATGATACATACGTATATATATATATATATATATATAAGCGGGTGTCACGTGGCATCGTGGCTAATATGTTAGACTGCAGCGTCGTAGTTTTCAAGTTTGAACTTCAGTAGCCTATACAATCGCTGGACCGCGTCAGAGTGAATATATATATATATATATATATATATATATATATATATATATATATATATATAATTGCAACTTATACGTTAATTTATTTAGGTTATATTTTATTTTCGGAATCCTTTTTCTTCTTTTTTTTATAAGACGTATTTTTCATGCTTTTTTTTTTTCACTCACTTTTTCCCGCTAGAACATTATCATTCCCCAGACCTAAATACTCCTTCGTTCACTCACGGGTCTTTTCATCTACACCCCCACGCGAACCCCCATCCGTCTTGGCAGTGCAATCAACCTCACTCTTGTTCTCCTCCGTCCTCACCCTCGAAAGCCTATACCGACCTTCTCCATCCGCTGACAGCTCATGCAATATCTCTGATCGCTTGTCAGCGCGAAACTGCTCTCTAGCCCCCGACCTTGGGCCTCTTTGGGGCTGACACCAACGCGCAACAACGCCTATGCCGTCGATAGAAACGTCGACGACGTTGAAGCTAAGCGCTCGGCTTCACTGGGAAAATTAGTTCTTGGCGAAGATTATACTCGGTGCGTGCGTCGATATCAATATTTACTTAACAATTTTATTGTCGTTAAGCTTCCAAAGGCCCACATCAAGATTTGTACTTGATAAAAGTATCAACACTTATTTGTACTCCCGTGAATAATATCGCTATATTTTCTGGCTATTACCTTAGTTTTATAGCATTTTGGGTTAGGTAGGTACATAAAAAATGATTATATATATATATATATATATATATATGTTCCTATCTGTGTATCAATTTCAAGATTTTGGGTTAGATAGGTACATAAAAATGATTATATATATATATATATATGTGTGTGTGTGTGTGTGTTCCTATCTGTGTATCAATTTAAAGTTTTCTTCTTGATGTACCTATGTTTGTTCATTTCTTACTGTCTTTTTCATATCTGTATTTATGTATGTGTGTGCGCATACACACACACACATTTATATATATTTTATATACACATATATTTTCATCTTTTCTTCTTTAAGTATCTATATTTTTTTTATTTCTAAATGTTTTTTTCATATCGGTATTCTTATATATCTATTTGTGCCTGCGTGTGTGTATGTACCTTAGCATATGTATAAATGTATATATATTTGAGTGTATGTGCGTACGTATATATATATATATATATATATATACGCGTACATAGGCCCGCGAATATATATATATATATATATATATATATATAAACATTCATATCTGTGACTATTTCCCTGTTTTCTTTTTTATGTATCTCTATTTCTTTTTTCTTAATCGTCTTCTTCATAAATGAGTTCGTACATATATATATATATATATATATTTGTGTGTGTGTTTGGTGTAGGTGTGTGTGGATGGGGTGGTGCGTGAGTGTGTGTATTAATTCGCCGTATCGTAACAGTTATCAGCGAAATGGATTGAACTGGACGACTTGCGTTCAAATCTAAGATGAGGCATTTGTGTTTCACTTTTTGCCAATGCCCTTAGTCAAAGGTGAAGTAGGAGTGCAGATTAGGCTCTCTACGACAACCCGTTTGGGAGAAGGAAAACTATCAATTTAAAACCTGAGGAGTTTTGTTGGGAGAATCTATTGTTTCTTTGTGAACTCCTCTTTTCTTGTAACCACACCCATAAAGCATAGCTAATTCTACATAAGCCATGACCACTTTCAACAAATTCCGTCTGTAGTAGTCTAACGGCTATCATATTCAACTGAATACTTGAACTATCCTACGTCGATATCGACGTGATAGAGATCATTACAACCAGGGACCCCAGATATATATATATATATATATATATATATATATATATATATATATATATATGTGTGTGTGTGTGTGTATATATATACACTAAAACATCTATCTACGATACATCACACTGTGACTTGAAATTTAATGCTGGAAAGAGACCAGGATAATTGAGCAGTGATTGGGCAGGCAGGGCAATTCGTTCATTTTTATAATAACGGGAAAATTTCACCCCCAAAATTAAAAAATTATAGAAAATGAGAAGGATGAGGAAACAAATTGTATCCAACCTTTTCCTTTTCTTATTCTTTATTTGCTTTTTTTTTTTCTTGTTGGTGAGAACCTTGTCTTCCTTACGTGAAACTTCAAGTTACTTGGAATTATGAGTTAATATTTAATTTTTTGAGATTTTATTTGACATTGTAAATTTTCCGATTCTTTAACGATTGACATATTTAAAATGTATCATTGCTTTCATTTAAAAATGAATCACGTTTTAGCTTTATATAAAGCATAAAGGTGTTTATATACCGTTAAACAAAATTAATTAACCAAGTGGAATGACATCTGACAGATTTTGAATGACGAAAAATGTAAAAAATTAAAAAAAAAGGGATTAATATAATCAATAAGAAACGTGTTCGGACTTGCTGTTCACACTATACGTTGTCCCCTGGTGGTCAATTATCTAATTACAGACCCGATTTGATTTTGTACACGACGTCTCGCCGTGGGGCAGTGGTTACTTTGCATGGTTCACAGACCAAACAGTAATGACTTTCATCCCCATTTGTTTGTTTTCTTTGTTTAATTTTTTCCCTCTATATAAAGTTTCATAACGATCGCTGTTCCTAATTATGTTCCCATGACAACCTCACAAGACTCTCCAATATTTTCCGTAAAATTAATTGTTTTTTTTTTAATCGTAGAATGATAAAGCCTGTTTGGTTTAGTCTGGTTTAGTTTCTTTATTTGATTGCATATCAAACTTCGTAGGTTATTTAATGCCAAAGCCATCCTTATAGAAGAAGACTTGTACTATTTAACCTTTAGCCAGAGAGTGTGAGAGGGTTCAAATCTTTTAGTATAATATATGTCTGAAAATGAACGGAAATGCGCGACTGGAGTTCAAACTCACTTACTACGATATCTCAGTCCAACACGTTAGTCACTACCGCATGTTGAGTTCTCTCCCCACTATTGGGTACTCCACGTTTAGCTTTGTGCCTAAAGACAGTTCAATTTGAAAATCATTGTTTTTCTCTTATTCATGGGACATATAGTCGAACACACAGAGCAGAGATCGTATAGTTTATTTGTTTGGTTTGGTTTGGTTTGCTTTGCTTTTATGGCATATGAACCATTGTAGGTTATTTTATGCCAAATCCATTTTTATACATATAAACAGTTCTATTTCAAACAATTCAGTTTAGCATAGATACACTGTTTAAATGTCAAAAACATTTCTATTTCAAGTTATTCAATTTGCTCAACAAAATTAGATGGTTTAAGTATTGCTATATATCACTAGCATTTCAATTAAACATCAGTCATTTATTTACACACGGTTAAATGTAAAAACAGTTCTATTTCAAACAATTCGGTTTAACATTGGCACACAGTTTAGTTCTCTTTGACCCATAGATATGACCCTATTAGGTACAACTTCTCAAGAGCAAGAGTGGACCTGGGAGTTATGGCTATGAAGGAGTAATCCGTATTCCCCAAAGCTCAACCATTACTAGAGCCTCATCACCATATCATGTTTAGTGTCATATCATGACACTGGTCAGGGGAGTTTTACTCCCCTGCAGAGATGCAGTCAGTGTATTCTACAGCTCCAACCAACTGGGCTGAGGTTAATTTATAATAGTCCTCTCACATCTTCATCTTTAAGAGCAAAGGAATGGTTACTTGGCGGCGGCCATCTCCTCTCCAAGTAACATTTGACAGGTTTTTCTAGCTTACAGCGTATTGGTAGAAAAGAACGATTCCTGGTTAAACTTAAACTATTCCCAACCTCTGACTTGATGTATTAGCCGACCAGGCTAACTTTTCATACGTGAATTTAAAGTTTTCCTTCTGGTTGACAAGTCTATCCAACTACTCATCGATATCTGGAAGGAGAAGAGAAAGATTCATACCTTTCCTAAGAATATTATAATGAAATAAAAAGCAAACAGCTGTAATACTACAAGACCTGACAGAAATTATGGAATTAGCATATTTAGGGGATGTTCTTGGCTTTTTATTTTGCAGCAAATAAGATTACAAGAAATTACACGCAAAATATCTTTTATCTTATTGCTGAACATTCTTGCTTCATTAGATATCTCCTAAACAAATTAGATTATATTATTTCTATTAAAAACATACCATTAATCTAAATAAGGTAAACTGGTTTGTTTAAGATATAATTTGATTATTACCAACCTCTGACTTGACATATTAGCCGATCACGCTAGCTTTTCAGAGATTTGAATTTGAAGTTTTCCTTCTGGTTGTCCGTCTTTCCTACTATTCGTCTTTTTTCAATGGCATATCAACCTTCGTTATTAAATACCAAATTCATCCGTGTAAAAGAAAAATAGCATTACAATTTAACTCATTGCTGAGGGATAAGAAGATTCTTACCTTTCCCAAGAGTATAAGGCTGAAAATGAAAGTAATATTTGGACTGGAGTTCGAACGCGACTTCTGCGATGAAGCACTCGACCAGGTTGACTATGACGCTATATCAATAACATTGACCATTGTTTATTAATTTATAAACCAATATATATATATATATATATATATATATGTGTGTGTGTGTGTGTGTGTGCATTATGAGCCCGTAATGCTTTGAAGGTTTTGTGTCTTATCTGTAATTAGTTTATTTACGGCTACATAAAAGACCAAGATAAACGTCTTCTACATGAGCTAATTCCATAAGTAAAACGTTCACAATGTTAAATACTATTCGTAATGAGCAGAGTGTTTACCAATTGTCTTGGAGACCCGGGGTTCAATCCTAGGTTGAGTCATAACAAATACTCAAAAAATGGTACTTGATGCCACCTTACTTAACACTCAGCATTATAAGGTAAGGATCAAGGGTAAAGTGGAGCAATGTTAAATGCTAGGAGCCTTGTCTAGGATTTGAACTCTTGGTGCATGGTCCATTTTTTACCACATTTTTTACCATATGTGCATATTTTACCACATATTTTACCATATGCACATTTTTTACCATATGTGCATGGTCCATTTTTTACCACATTTTTTACCATATGTAAAAACATAACAAGATAGACAGACAGACAGATAGATAGATCGTATTAAAGACTCGAGAAATATAATGAAATGAATTTGTAGAGACTAAATTAAATTGTTTGGTATGAAGTGAGTTACTTAAACTGTACGATATGAATTATCTGAGAGAAATACAAAGTGACAAAAATATCTGGTTATATATATATATATATATATATGAGAGAGAAAGAGCGAGAGCGAGAGAGGGAGAAATAAATACAAACTGTGAATTATTAAAAAAGAAAGAAAGAAAGAAAAGAGAGGGGAAATATAGTTTGTAAGTGAACCTATAAGAAATTCAGTTTTCCTAAAATTGAATCAAGGTGAACAAAAAATTCAAACCATGGCACGCAAATGTCAGTAGTGATGCCTTCCAAAATTCGAGTTGGATCAAAAGATTGTTTTTATTTATTGCATCAGCTTTGACTTGAAGTCATCTTTGAAAAACCGATTCTATTTCAATTTTCATATCTCTTGATATATTTTTCTTTCATCTCCAAACATGAAAGCTGACGGCAAACATTTGGTATTGAAATAGGCATCTATTGGGGCACTTGCCATGTTAAATATGTTCAACTAGCAAATAATTATGACTGCGTTGCGAATGGCGTACTCAGTAAGTTCTCCACACTTGTGAAATTACGATAGAGTAAAATAAATTTACTCAATACTTCCAGAGATAGCTACTGTTATGATCGTTGGATAGACTACTTCTCTTTCTCTCTCTCTCAATATATATATGTGTGAGAGAGAGAGAGAGAGAGAGAGAGAGAGAGAGAGAGAGAGAGAGAGAGAGGCTGCGGAAGCAAAATTAGGAACATTCAAATATAATAAACAACTCTATTATAAAACAAGATTAATTTTTATATTAAAAAATAAACAACAAAATAAGAAGATGAACACAAAACAGTAAATTTACTCAACACACCTTCGAAACGATTTGCAGGCCTTTAAAATAAATTCTTCACATGTTTTATTCCATTCCTCCGCAGGAGCAGTCATAAGCGAACCAATATTTGGATGGGAAGTTGCATTAGTTTTGTTTTCTAGCGTAATCAAGGAGGTTAAGGTCTGGGCTTGATGGAGGCCATAAAGAAACTCCAAATATTTCTGAATTTTTCTTCGCATGGTTTCGGCGGTAAGCAAATCATAGATTCTTTTCATGCAAACTCATATTCGGCAGAATTTTAATGAAAAATTGTTTGACAAAAAAAGTTAATCATGAAAATTTTTTATGGCATTTTTTTATTGCATTTTTTTCAAAAATTGAACTAATCAGTCTAAACAAATGTTTTTAAAACTATTCCATATTTTGCTCCAGCAGCCTATATATATACATATATTGTCATCCACAGACAGACTGTTTCGTTGTATCACAACTCTTCAGTGTGGCTAGACGCGTAGCCATCTCATCATCCATCTCTCTTGGTAAGTCGTCTAAACGGCACCAAATGTCGACACAGAGCAGATGAATAAAACTTTTTGCTGGTCAGCAAACGATAGTGAGTTGGGGTCTCTAAGAGGACGTTACTTATGACTTCGTCCTTACTTTTTAAGCATGTTTTGCTCGTCTTACTCGGATGGTTCGTGAAACTTAAGGTAAACGGCTGTACAATTGCTGTTTTGCTGGTTCCTGCCTCCAGTATCTATTTTAAAAGAGCAAGAACCATCCTTGCATAGTTTTTATGTAGCTTTTTCTCAAATTGTTTCGTTAGTCTCCAAGTGGCGCAATCCTACAATAGTACAGACACGGCTACCGGCTGGAAGAATTTCCATCTAATTTTTTCAGAGAGGTCAGATTTTCATGGAGTCAATAATATACCAATAACAGTCCATGCTTCATCTATGTGTGTATTGATATCATTTTCAGTAGATGAGGTATAGCTACTGATGTAAGCGAACTTGCCATCCAAGTTGAAAAGCTTCCAATTTAATGAGATTGCACCATCTTGATTAAAACATATGAACTCTGTATTATCTGAATTGATGTAGAGACTGATGCCTCTTGTAACCTCCTCTAGGCTGTACAGAAGAGATTTACCTCGAGCATGTGTATTTGAAAGAAGCACTCGATCATCTGCATAATCTGGATCTGTAATAGTTTCTGCATATATATATAGAGAGAGAGAGATAGATAGATAGATAGATAGATAGATAGATGTGTGTGTGTGTGTGTGCGTGTATTGTAAAAAGAAATTGACTAATTTTGAAAATAAAATCTGAATTACTCATACGACAATTTAAACTTTGGAAAGTGCTCAATACTTGAATAGGGTAGATTTTTAGAATCAAATAAAATGAATGAAGTCTCCCACTTTATACATACATACATATGTTGCATAGTCACAACCATGATACATATACAACTATACACATATACATGCGGAAACACAATCAACAATAATGACGAACGAACACACTTCTTTAGAAAAATATTCCTCTCACACTTTATTCGAAATGGTTGCGAAAGGGTTGTGTGTGAGAGGTGAGTTGCAGACTGGACAGACTGCAACATATTGACCCCAAGTTCCTCTGTCTTTAGCAGCACTTCTTTCTCGTTCTGCTGGGCTGCTCAACCGGGGACCCTGAGGGCCCAGCCCACTCTGGGAGCTGGTTCTCACTACAGCATCTTATCTCCAACTAACTGAACCAGACAGTGGCACCGGGTTATATAATTGTTTGACATCCACCTGCTTCTTGTGGGCGTCACATCTGTACCCAATTCAACCCGTCCACAGTCAAGGTTATACCCTGATATCTTCGACTGGATGCATATACGCATACGCACATACATCTACACACATACATACTCATATACGCATACACAAATACATATACACATATATACACACAAACAAATATACGCATCTATACACATACGCATATGCACGCATATACGCACATATGCACATATACTCACATGTACAAACACATACACAAATATACACACACGCACATACATATACTCACATACACATACACCACCCACATATATATATATATATGTATATAATTGTATATATATATGTATTTAAATTTAATGTGCCCGTGGTATAATGATTGTCGTCGTAAGAAATGGACACGGCGACACGAGTTCAAATCCTCGACAAAGCTAATTGTGTTACACACAGCATTTATAGCCTCGGGTAAGGTATGAATCTATTCTTCCTCCAGCTATGGGTAAATAGTAGGGCAGACTGAATAGTCAGCCTTGGTGAGACAACCAGGCTAGGAGAAGGAAAACTGAATCCAAACCGGTAAAACCCTGCTTAAAAAGTGACCTTGTGCCGCATCCTTCCTGAGTGGAGGGATTGGCAAATATATATCGAGAGGGAGAGAAATGTAAGTTGTTTGTAGTCTTGTGTCAAACTATTCTAACTTTGATAATAAAACAAGTCTGAACATTCGAAAATACAGAGTACGTGAAGCTGTTTGAATTCTAATTTCTGACCCAGCAAACTTTGATTTAAAAAAAAGAGCAACGTTTGGTAAATATAGAGAATCGTTTGCCAAAGAATTTATTGAATAATGACAATGAATCATCTCGGCATTTCACGGAATATTGAATAGTAATGCAGTTTTGTAATGGCGAACGCTTCGTAAAATTCCAACAACATCAGCAACAACAGAATTGCTGTGTTAATAAGATTAGACAATGAAAAGTAAAGTCATAAATACAATAATCATGGCCAAACAACATAAATAATTATCTGAGAAGTGAGCTGTGGGTTTTTCCCCCGCCATTTTAGGAGTCAAACAAAAAGTGGCGCCAAAAACTTGTTGGACGTCAAAGATAGGTCGCCATATTTTGAAATGTCACACAGCAGGATTGGTTGTCCCTGGTCAGCCATTTTGGTCGACTTTTCTCCCTCCGGCGGACGACGAAGGTGGACTGGATTTGATCAGCGGGGGATCGTCTGGGAATAAAAACGTGAGCAACTGGGTGTGACGACCGAGGTTCGGAAATGGGTTGAGGGTCGAGGATAATGGATGAGAAAATTTGGGGAATAATCATCGAAGCGCGAGAAGAAATATAAAGAAACACAGCATAGAGAAAGAAAGGAAGAAACAGAAAGAAGAGACAGAAAGGGAAGGGACGAGAGAGAAAGGAGAGGGAGTGAAAGGAGAGAGAAAAAAGGATAGAGAGAAAAAGTAGGAAAAGACAGTAAAAGGAGAGAACGAGAGAGAGAGAGAGAGAGAAAGAGAGAGAAAAGTGAATGGACAGAAAGAAAGAAAGAATAAGAGATGAAAAGAGACAAAATGAGACAATGAAAATAAATTAAGATGAAAGAAAATTAAAGAGGTATACGTCAAGAAATGAAGGAATAAATAAATAAATATAAAAAAAAGGGGGAAATGAAAAAGTAAAGAGTATAGAGAATAGCAAAGAAAGATAGGAAGTAAATAAGCAAATGGGATTCTGAAAAAGTTTTGAAAGAAAGAAAAGAAAGAAAGACAAATTTGACTCTGACAAGTTAATGAGTGAAGAAGATTAAAAAAATGAGAAAGAAAGAAAGTAAGACAAAAGAAAAAAAGAAAGAAAAAAGAAAGAAAGAAAGAAAGAAAGACAAATTTGACTCTGACAAGTTAATGAGTGAAAAAGATAGAAAATATGAGAAAGAAAGAAAGAGAGAAAGTAAGACAAAAGAAAAAAAGAAAGAAAGAAAGAAAGAAAGAAAGAAAGAAAGACAAATTTGACTCGGGCAAGTTAATGAGTGAAGAAGATGAAAAAAATGAGAAAGAGAGAAAGTAAGACAAAAGAAAGAAAGAAAGAAAGAATGAAAGAAAGAAAGAAGAAAGACAAATTTGACTCTGACAAGTTAATGAGTGAAGAAGATAGAAAATATGAGAAAGAAAGAAAGAGAGAAAGTAAGACAAAAGAAAGAAAGAAAGAAATACAAATTTGACTCTGACAAGTTAATGAGTGAAGAAAATAGAAAAAATGAGAAAGAAAGAAAGAGAGAAAGTAAGCCAAAAGGAAGAAAGAAAGAAAGAAAAAATGAGAAAGAAAGAAAGAAGAAAGACAAATTTGACTCTGACAAGTTAATGAGTGAAGAAAATAAAAAATGAGAAAGAAAGAAAGAAAGAAAGAATGAATGAAAGAAAGAAAGAAAGAAGAAAGACAAATTTGACTCTGAAAAGTTAATGAGTGAAGAAGATTAAAAAAATGAGAAAGAAAGAAAGAGAGAAAGTAAGACGAAAAAAAAGAAAGAAAGAAAGACAAATTTGACTCAGGCAAGTTAATGAGTGAAGAAGATAGAAAAAATGAGAAAGAAGAAAGAGAGAAAGTAAGACGAAAGAAAGAAAGAAAGAAAGAAAGAAAGAAGAAAGACAAATTTGACTCAGGCAAGTTAATGAGTGAAGAAGATAGAAAAAATGACAAAGAAGAAAGAGAGAAAGTAAGACGAAAGAAAGAAAGAAAGAAAGAAAGAAAGAAGAAAGACAAATTTGACTCAGGCAAGTTAATGAGTGAAGAAGATAGAAAAAACGAGAAAGAAAGAAAGAGAGAAAGTAAGACAAAAGAAAGAAAGAAAGAAAGACAAAAGAAAATATAGCTTGTTATTAAGGCCATATGTGTGGAGCACCATGTGTGAATCAAAATCGCTGTACTGGTTTGTAACATCAAAATGAAGGCACCAAAATTATAGATATTTAGTTTGTCACCAAACTACATAAATATGTAACCCAATGAAGATCGACATTAGAACTCAGTTCTTACTGACTATAACACAGTACAAGGACACACCCATGCAATTACATAGGTGTTTGTAGGTCTCCTCCGAAAGTTGATGATGGGTGTAACAACTATAATTGTCTTTAATTGGAATCATTTTGAGATGAGGCTTCTTAATCTGAGAATTAATTTTTATTTATTGCGGACTTTTTATCCTCATCTTGGTATTTTTTTGTGTTGTTTCTTTTTTCACTACGTTTCGGCCAAATTTCACCTCTGGCCTTCTTCAGGTGATTTACCGCGACTTCGGATAGGAATGCTGAGTCTTATAACCGTATCCCCAGTGATCGCCCTTCGGGGCCCGTGGTGCAGCGGATAGATGCGTTGAGTCTCTACGGTTCCAGGTGAGCATTGTCAGAAGATAGCGGTTTCAAATCCTACCCAATTTGGCCGAAACGTAGTGAAAGAAGAAACTACACAAAAAAAATACCAAGATGAGGATAAAAAGTCCGCAATAAATAAAAGTTAATTCTCAGATTAAGAAGCCTCATCTCAAAATGATTCCAATGAAAGACAATTACAAAAATTCGGTACGGACCCGACTATGGAAGACCAGATAAGGATTTATAAGACCAAAAATCCATCCTTGATCGCCCTTCGGGGCCCGCGGATAGAAGCGTTGAGTCCTTACGGTTCCAGGTGAGCATTGTCAGAAGATAGCGGTTTCAAATCCTACCTAAGCCGGCCAGACGTTTACTTGGTCAAAACATGGTGCGATAGACAACAACTATGGAAGGCAGTAATTACTGGGGATACGGTTACAAGACTCAGCATTCCTATCCGAGGTCGCTGTAAATCACCTGAAGAAGGCCAGAGGTGAAATTTGGCCGAAACGTCGTGAAAGAAGAAACAACACAAAAAATACCAAGATGAGGATAAAAAGTCCGCAATATATAAAAATTAATTCTAACAACGTATGCCTGTTACTTCAGGTCAGGATTGATTGCTCCTAAATGCTCAACCACCCAATCCCTTCTCTGTTATACGCCAGGCTATCATTTTATTATAATCCTGACAGGTTTTTCACCCCAGCTCTAATTGGTGAGTTTTCATTGAAATCTGCGTGACAACAGGTGTCCTCAGATCTCCAGGGTTCTTCTAAATATTGTAGTCGATTTTAAGAGCGCTGTGGTCTAGATGGTCTTAATTCTGGCTCTTATGTCTCCAACCAGGTTCTTGAAGTCTGCTCCAAATCTCCTAATTACCATCGGCATCACTGTCGCCTTCATGTTCCACAAATTTTAATTGCTCACTCGGCTGGGGCAGTAGAATACATCAAATGCTTCTCTGCAGGGGGGTAAGACCCCACCCACAACGAGTGTCCTGAATATGATACTAAACAATCTGATGGTGAGGTTCCAGCAATGCTGGAGCTTTTGGGAATGCGGAGTATCTCTTCATTGCCATCGCTCTCAGGTCCACTTTTGCCCTGAGTGGTAGCACCTGAAAGGGTCCTATCTATGGGTCAAATAGAATTAAGCTGCATACTTTTACTAAAGTAATTTGCTTGAAATACAACTGTTTTGACATTTAAACTGTGTACTTATGTTAAACTGAATTGTTAAGAATAGTACTGTTTTGTATACTAAATTGAATTGTTTGAAATAGAACTGTTTTTGACATTGAAACTTTATTTACGTTATACTGAATTGCTTAATATAGAACTGTTTTGACATTTAACTGTGTGTAAATAAAATCTATACTTATACTAAACTGAATTGTTTGAAAAAAGAAGTTTGACAAAACTAAATAGCTAGAAATAGAAATGTTTTTGACAATTAAACTGTGTACTTATACTAAACTGAATTGTTTGAAATGGAACTGTTTATCATATAAAAATGGATTTGGCATTAAATAACCTAAAAAGGTTGATATGCCAATTAATCCCAAACAAACAAATTTTAATATGTCAGCCCACGTCTCTCTTTTCCCTTTTTTTACTCGGTAGAGTAAAGGGTGACCCGAAGGCTCCCTTTTCGATAGCTACTACACTAAAGTTGAGGTTGGCCGCTAAAGTTGGCGACCATAGTCGAGGGTGACCTGAAAGCTCCCTTTACGATAGCTACTACACTGAGGTGTAGGGGAGGGCGCTACTCCTTTCCCTAGATTGTTCCACTTTACCCTTGATCCATACCTTATAATGTCAAAGAAGCAAAGAAGTATCAAGCACCAATTTTGAGTCATTGGTATGACTCAACCTGGGATTGAACCCCGGTATCCCGGGCCATTAGCGAACACTCTAACCATCATATCAATGTCCCTGGGGCGAAAGCACTAACATTCCGTAAAATTCTTTATTTAAGAATTGATGATTAAGTATATAAGTTTGATCTGGGACAAACCTGTTGAAAATATTGATATCTGTTGGCTAAATTAACATGCTAAATATATGATCTCTTATCAAAAGTAAAAAGATATGATTATTGTATTTTTGATATTTTAGGCCATGTTAGACAAAAACGTTATTCTAAAGTGAAAGAAATATTTAGTCATACAGTTGGGATTTTTTGTTTTGTTTTTTTTTGGAGGAGTAGCTTTTCCCATTCTTTTATTTTCTTTTGAAAGCAGGATGCTTCTAAGTATTTTAAAAAAAAATAGTTAAGTACAATTTACTGTTCAGATCAATTTTCTAGCTTCAAAAAACTTCAGATGGCAAACTTTTTGTATTCTAAATGAGGTGTTTCGTTTCTATTATTATTTTATTTTTCGTTTCAGCGTTAGCTGAAGCTTTCTCATTGGAGTTTAAGTGACAGCAAGTCTCATCAAATCTCCAGGACTTTTGTAAATATTCTTGAGTGTCTCCACTTGTCCTCTTATTTCCAAGTCTCCCAGTACTTTCACCAATCTTTTGGGGATTATTCCAAGTGCACAAACAAGATTTGGTGTCATAGTCACCTTCATGTTTCATATATTTTTTCATTTCTCTAGCAAGGTCTAGGTACTTATCTCTCTTTCCGCTTTTGTTCAGCTTTATCATGTGATCTGCCGGAACGGCAAAGCCCACTTTTCTGCAGGTTCACATTTTTGTTGACTATCATAAGGTCTAATTGTCTGGCCGAGATTAGGAGATTCGTTTGTATTTCAAAATCCCTAAGAATTTTGTTCGTCTAATTCTCCTGGACGGATTCTGGGCTGTGCATATATCATTTGTTCATATGGTCAAATTTAAATTTCTTACACAATTCCCAGTGGACACCTTCTCCACCCAATCATGTCTAGTCTTTCATTTTTTGCAGTAATTTACGGCATTCGCTTATTAAATGATTGGTCATTTCATATCTATCACTACATAATCTACATCTGCTTTTTGTTGCATCTTGTCAATTCTTGCTCTGACATAGATAGTCCTTGCTGCTATCAGAAGAGATTCAGTTTCTCTCATAAGGTTTCCCTTCTTTATCCATGTCCACGTGTTTTCGAATGAGATTTCACTTGTTTGTCGCTTTTAAAATCCATAAAGTTGTTTTTCTTCCCATTTTTGATTTCTGGTTATTTTTATTCTGTTGGTACCTGTGTTGTTTTCATTGCTTCTGGTAGCTGCAATCAGTTTTACCTGCACTTTTTTATGTAGTCTTCTACATTGAATCGATGCATCGACGCTATCTTGAATGCTGACTTTTTCCTCCGTCTCTTGACATATAGAGTCTGTCTAAGTCATCTCTGGGATGTAAAGCTTTATATGTCGTCATTAATTTTCTTGTTCTCTGGTCCATTTTTGAAGTTCTCTCGTCCACTTTAAGAATGGTCCCAAGTATCTTACGAGGGAAACAGCCCAGGTATTTATCCCTTTGATGAGATTTCTGCTATGTAATTTAGTTTCGAGTAGTTTTCTCGTTCTTTTTAATATTCTTTTTGGTATTCTTTTATTTATTTTTTCTTTCATCTCTACTAGTTTGATGCTGTCTGTCTCCCATATTCCCAAGTATTTGTAAGTTTCCTTTTCTCCGAATGTTCTGATTTCTTCTTAATTGTGTCGTTCTATTCCTTCCGTTATTTGTTGTTTTCCGTTTTTCATTATTCACATGACACATTTTTCTATGACAAATTCCATCCCTATATTATCACTGTATATCGTCACTTCCTATATTAGGGTCTTTAGTACTTTTTCATTTTTGGAAACTGTTTTATATCGTTCATGTACATAAGGTGACTAATTTTTTTTTACGATCTATGCATCCGCCTATGCATTTCTTAAGTATGTGATTGCGTGGTATCATCGAAATTACAAATAGTAATGGTGATTGCGCATCTACCAGGAAGATCCCACTCTGGATTTTCACCTGTTAAGCTTTTTCCCCCAGCTGTCAGTTCGACTCTCCAGTTTTTCATGGTATTTTTGATAAACTTTATGACTTCGCCGGATATCTTGCACATTCTAAAACAGTGTATTATCCAGCTTTGTTAGACCATATCATATGCCTTTTTGCTAGATTTTTCCGTCTCGTTTTGCTGTCCTTGAGGATGAATTGACCAAAGTATATTAGCTCTCCTGTTCCTCTAGTCCTCGTGCAACATTCTTTCTGTTCCTCGGGGAACAATCTGTGGCTTTTTAACGAATAGCAATTTTTTTGTGCTGTTAGTATTTCCATATCATCGGTGGGCACGTTATGAGTTTATAGTTGTTGGGAGCAGTTCTTTTTTAGAAGCCTTTTTGAATTAGGGTGGTCTTTCTTTTTGTCATCCAGTCGGGTATGTCGATTTCTTGTAAGGATCTATTCATTTCGATAGCTAGTCTGTTGGAAGTGATTTTTTTAAACCAGTATTCACGAATGCCACCATGGCCTGGCGTTTTCCAAATTGGTACTTTTTTTGGTTGCTCTGAGTGAATCGAGGCGTATTTTCGCTTTTGGTGCTTTTTCAAGTCCTGTTAACTCTTTTCCCACGTTGTTTATTATCCATTCGGCTTTTCTGTGATTATCTCTTCGTTCCCATATTTTATTCCAAAATTGTTTTCTTTCATTGTCATTCAATTGTTCGTGCATTCTCCCCCTATTTGTTGATAGAATTTTTTTCGTTGTTTTGGAATGTCTTGTTTTGTCTGTATTGTTTTATCGCGTCCGATATCTTTTTTATCTTCTTTCTTTCACCAGTACTTTCTGTTTATTTCTGCGAGTTGTATTGTATGTTTTATTTGTGTTGCTTTTTTCATTTAATTCCAACATATTCCAGCGTTCCTTGTCTGTCCTATAATTTTTTTGCTTTTTTTTTTTACAACTTTCAGCTTTCTTACGAACTTTTGGTTTCTTACTATCCTTCACCGGATATTTACCCAAGACCTTACCTGAGGGAAAGAAGCGATTATATTTATCTATGTATTTATGTCTTTTGTTGCCTCTTTTGGGTGATATTATCTTGTTAGATTAATAGTACTCTCTCAAGGAGATAGTCAGTTCCGCTCAGCACATTCCTTTGTGTTCCGGCTCATTGGCCTAGAGTGTTCGCCAAGGGTCCGGGAGACCTGGGTTCAATCCCATTCCGCGTCATATCAAAGACTTCAAAAATAGTACTTGATACCTCCTTGTTTAACACTATATAAGGTACGTGGAGCCATTCAGAGAAAGGAGTAGCGCCCTCCCCTACACTTCGGTGTAGTAGCTATTGAAAAGGGAGCCTTCTGGTTGCCCTCGACAACGGTTGTCAACTTTACTTTTTATATTCCATATACGCTGAGACTGCTAGGTATCAATGCCAATATGCTTATCAATTTCTTTCTCGATCCTACTTACGGTTATCATTATGATTGTGTTTGTTTTTATTATCATCATTTATTCATTAGAGTTTTTCACATCCGTTTTAGCTGATGGTCCTTCATTGGAGTTTGAGTGACAGGAAGCCTTCTCAAGTATCTAGAACTCTTCTCAGTATTCTAGCCGTTCTCAATAATGCTGTAGTTCGGATGGTCTCCACTCGGCCACCAACTTCAAAGTCCTCCAGTCCCTTTAATAAACCTTTAGCTACTGTACCAAAAGCACCAATCACAATTGGTATAATTGTCACTTTCATGTTCCATAGTTTTTTCAATTCCCTAGCAAGGTGGAGGTACGTATCCTTCTTTTCACATTCTCTCAGTTTTATTCTGTGGTCAGCCGGGACAGCAAAGTCGACAATTCTGCAAATTCTCTTTTTTGTTGTTGATTATTTTTAGGTCTGGTTACCTGGCAGAGATTAGGTGATCTGTCTGTATGTTAAAGTCCCAAAGGAGTTTATGTGTGTCATTTTCTAGGACAGTTGCTGGGTTGTGCATATACCATTTGTTTGTATTCATTTGAGAGTTTTTCATATCAATGTTAGCTGATGGTTTCCACTGAAGTTAGAGTAGCAGTAAATCTCCTTCCTGGACTCTTCTGGCAGATCTTAATAATGCTGTAATTTGGATGGTTTCCACTTGTCCTCTTATTTCCAAGTCTCCCAGTCCCTTTATAAGTCCTTTGGGGATTGCTCCAAGTTCACCGACTACAATTGGTATCACCACCACCTTCATGTTTTACAGGTTTTTCTTTTTTTCTTGTTTTTTTTTTTATTTTTTTTTTTAGTTTTCAACAAGGTTTGGATATTTATCTCCCTTTTCGTTTTCATTTAACTTTACTCTGTAGTCTGCTGGAACGACAAAATCCTCTTTTTTTCGCAGGTTCTCATTTTTTTGTTGATTATCAATAGGTCTGGTTGCCTGGCCGAGATTAGGTGATTTTTTTGTATTTTAAAATCCCTGAGAATTTTGTACGTCTAATTATCCTGGACAGATATACCACTTATTCGTATGGTGAAATTTTAATTTCTTGCACAATTCCCCTTTGATTATCTTCTCCATCCAGTCATGCCTAGTTTTACACTCTTTTTGCGCTAGTTTGCAGCATTCACTTATATGATTGATTGTTTCATTTCTGTCAATCCATTAACAATATTTGTTATTTTATTGCGTCTTATCGATATTTTTTTAACATCGTTTGTCCTTATGGAATTGTTTTATGTTGCTAATAGAAGAGATTCAGTTTCTATCTTAATGTTTCTCTATCTTATACGTGTCCAAGTTTTCTCGTGAGAAATTTTGTTTGTCACTTGAAATATCCATACAATTCCTTTTCTTGCCGTTTTTTTCCAGTTATCGTCGTTTTTGTAGATCATTGTTTTGTTTGTGTTGCAATAAGCCTTTCTTTGCGTTTTTTATGTTGTCTTCGAGTATTTTTATTATTAACCTTTTTTGAATTTTTCTCACCTGCGTTAGCCGATGATTTCTGACTGGAGTTTGGGTGACAGCAAGTCTCATTAAGTCTCCAGAACTCTTCTCAGTATTCTGGCAGATCTCAATAATGCTGCAGATTGGATGATCTTCGCTCGCTTTCTTATTTCCAAGTCCTTCAATCCCTGTATCAATCCCTTGGTGGATGGACCAAGTGCACCAATTACAATTGGTATCTCCGTCACTTTTATGTCCGCAGTTTTTTCAATTCCCTTGCAAAATCCAGGTATTTATCCTTCTTCTGCTTTCTTTCAATTTTACTCTGTGGTAAGCTAGGACAGAAAAGTCCACAATTCGGCAAATTCTGTTTTTCTTTTTTGGATTAGGTCTGGTCGTCTGGCCGAGATGAGGTGATCCGTTTGTATCTCAAAATCCCAGTGGAATTTGTGCGTCTCATTTTCTTGGCTAGATTCTGGATTGTGCATATACTGTATTATTATTATTATTATTATTATTATTATTTTACTTGTGAGCTTTTCCAGCCTATAATGGATGCTGGTCTTTCAGTAGAGTCTGCGGGTGTGTAAGACTCCTCGCCCCCAACAACCAATGTCTTGGGTACGATACTAAACCATCTGATTGTGAGGCTCCAGTCCTGAAGCTTTGGGTAATGTGGGGTACCCCTTCATTGCCATTTCATCCAGGTCCGTTCTCACCCGGCGTAGCAGTACCCGTTAGAGACTTATCTATTGGTAAAAAATAATGATTTAATCATTCACTTTACAAAAACCATTTAACTTTATATAAACAAATGATTAATATGAAATTGAATTATTCGTATGAGATAGCAATCGTTGAAACCATGTAATTGAGCAGACAAATTAATAATGTTGACTATGATTATTCATGTTAAATAAGCAATTCTTGAATCCATTTAGTGTCCTAGCTATAATTATGTGCATCTAATTCCCTTGGATGGATTATTGTTTGTACATCTACCCTACATATATTTATATAGGGTGTGATAGAAAGATCTCCAACATTTTTTAAACTGTCACCTGCATGATTTAACTAATGACAATGGTAGCACCATCTAGGTAAAGTGATATCATCTTTTATCTACAATCATTGACGATTATAACTTCGATCGGTGTACAGCTTGCGTTTGTTGGTGAAAAATTTTTTTTTTTTTTAGCTAGGTGAATCTGTAATTGTTTCACAGAGATTTTGTATTGAATGCAACGATTCTTTTCCGGATAGAAGTTTCAATTTATTGTAGACTTGATTTTCTATCCAGAACAGCAGGATTCTAAGGTAACATGAAATGAGCTCAAAAAGCTCTCTCTGGAGCAATTACACATCCAGCAGTCTAACAAAAACATTAAACACCGGTTCAATTAATAATCATAACTGATTGTAGGTGAAAATTTGGTAGGGTCAAATTTCGATATTATTTATAGAAATATTTGTGTGTATATATATATATATATATATATATATGTGTGTGTGTGTGTGTGTGTGTTTACTTATGGATAACAAAAATAAAGTTTTATATGTGCATGCATACATATATACATACATTATATATGTGTGCGCATGTGTGGGAGATGTGAAAATAAATTTTATGAGTAATATTTTCAAATTCTTAATCAGTTGTTTATATAATGGTTTTAAGGTTTGGTTTGGTTGGGTTTTATGGCATATCAAAATTTGTAGGTTATTTAATGACAAATTCTGTTTACATATATATATTAAATATATGATTTTAAAAACATTTTATAGATATACACAGTTAAATGACCAAACAGTTCCATTTCTATCTATTCAATTCTGTATAAGTCAAAAAATTTTAATGGTTGCAAGTCCTGGTATGTATCTCTAATAATTCAATTAAACATCAGTTATTTGTTTACCCACAGTTAAATCATCAAACAGTTCTGTTTTTAACAATTTAATTTAGCATAAGTCAATTGTCTGCACGCAATTTAAATATCAAAGAGTTCTATTTGACCCATAGATAAGACCCTTTTGGGGTTTGCCACTCCAGGCCAGATCAGACATGGGAGCAATGGCAATGAAGGAGTACTCTGCACTCCCCAGAGCTCCAGCATTACAGGAGCCCCATCATCAGGTTGTTGAGTGTCATAATTTTCACACTCGTTGGCAAAGTCTTAACTTTCTGTAGAGATACAGTCGGTGTATTTCACGGCTCAAGCCGAATGAGCGATATAATGGTTATAAGCAAAATTTTGAATGTGTTTTAGATTCCCCCCTTTAAAAGTTTCACAATGATTACCATTCCTAATAGCCGTTGCGTTCTGGTTAGTGAACGCTTGTAATATTAAATAAGGGACAAACCACGATATGAGAGGAAATAAAGATTTTTCTCAGGAAAAATTATATACACTGGAGAGACTATTAGTGGACAAGAACATAGGATTAGTGAATACAGACTAAAGGTATAGTCCAACGATAATATTGGCTTCCGTTATTACAATAGCAAGTAAGGTGATCTAGTGCGATCTCCAGTCTCCAACGCTCTAATACTATTCTTAAAAGAGGCTGCTCTTCACCTTCTAGTCTACTTTATTTCTGTGTAGTGTACACAGAAGGCACAAGGCCTTGAAGTTTTTGGGGAGGGGAAGGGAGCGGTCATACTTTTCTATATAAACTAAGGAGACCTAGCTAGCCACATTCGCCGACCCATTCAACAATACAATAAATATCCATTCATCCATCGCCTTTTGCGCTACAATCACCACAATACCACATTTGCTCTATGAAGAAGTCCTACTTAAAATCCCGAGATTCGTGAATGATTTTATTTACAAGTATGATTTATTTACAATGAATGTGATGGGAATGGGAGAAAAACCCCGAAATATATATAAAAACAAGGAAAAATCCCCCGTTTGGTTGCCCTCCCATCCCCCCGTCTATAAAATTGGAGGCCGACTGTTTTCCGGGGCGAAAGAACCGGAAACAAGTCGGACCTACCCTAGGTGGGGCAGGGATCCTAATCTACAGGGGTGAAAAGAATTTAGGGGTCGGGCGCGGTATGGGTTAATACAAGTAGATGATATGATTTTTATACATATGAATGTTCAAGATCTTCAGTAAACGTGGACTGGGATACGGATTGAGGTACAAAAATAATGGGGATGGGGAAGATCTTGAGAACTAACAACTAGATGACGGGGACAATGACTCACAAACATACTGCTAACTAGGTACCTGGGTACCAAAGAAAAAGGGAACAGTTTTACTCACCAGGGGTGGGGTCCCTAAGGACCCGTACCGTAGACGCCATGAGCCGGCAGAGGAGGGAAGGATGACTCCAACGTTGCTCCCTTTCGCACGACCAGGCTCGCTGCATTCACCCACCTTTTGCTGAATGTTATGCGATCCAAGCGTTTTCTATCGCATCTGATTTTGACCCTCAGCTGATGCCGAAAATACAAAATCAGATCACGATGAGAAAAGTTTGCATCGTCATACAATCCCTTGTTTCGCGTCGTCCAAATCACCATTCTAGCTACAGCTAGGATCGCGAGAAACACCACACGCTTCTCATCCTGATACGGAGGAAGAACGTTGTCCACGACGTAACCAACGTCGAGCAGCACGAGCTGTTTGGGTTCGATGCGAGCCGTCCACTCGCCGACGTGATCCCAAAACGGGCGAACTCGCTCGCAGTAGTAGAAGGCGTGCTCAGCCGTTTCTTCCAAGCCACTGCCGCAGCGAGCGCAATCGGGCATGTCTGCCAGGCCCGCTTTGTAGTTCAAGCCGACAAGGGGTAACGCATTTCGCACAAGTCGCCAGGTGAGCGAGAACTCGGAGTTGTTCAAGAAGCTCGATCCTGGCGCCCAATTCCAATGAGAGCGAATCTCCTCCGTCGTCCAGCCGTGCCGCTCGCTGAGAGGATCAGAAGCGGAACCCACCACTAGCTCCCGATATAGTTCTTTTCGAGGCCGTGAAAGGTCACTGGACCCAAGAAGGTTACGAAGGGCCGTTCGGCACTCGCGGACAAACAGTGTTTCGCCCAAAGGCCTACGTCGACCTTCAGCCTTTGGGTCTGACTTTAGGCGAGGAAAAGTCCGACTCGCCTTCAGTCTCCACACTGCGTCCCCCGTCAAAGCTCTGCCCAGGTATGCAAGTCTTTCAGCAAGCCAGTGGCTCTCCAGATCAGGCATACCTAGACCCCCGTTGCGTGTACGTTGGATACAGACCTGCCTACGGACCATCGGCCTTGCACCTCCCCAGAGCAATCTGGAAAGGGATCGTTGCAGCGCCAACCGATTTACCTTAGGCAGAGGAAGTACAGCCAATCGGTAAAGGATCAAGGGGAAGACGTACACGGCGCACGCCTCCGCCCTGCCCTTTAAGGACAACCTCCTTGAAAGCCAGATTCCCACCTGAGCATTCACCTTGGCTTGTATTTCCGACCAATTTCGCTCCAGTTGGAGGCCGGGCCCGAACCACACCCCGAGGATGCGGACGGGTCCGTCACTCCAGCGGAACGGCCCCGGAAGAGTATTGCTACCCCTCCAAGCACCGAGCCGCAAACCTTCGCTTTTGTCAAAATTGACCTTGGCTCCTGCAATCCGCTCGTACTCGCTAACCGCCTTCTTCACAGCCTTTATATCCAGACGGCGGGATACAAACACTGTGATATCATCGGCGAACGCGGAAACCCTCGCCGTAAGAGGGCCAGCAAAAGGGACACCGCGCAGGGCCGGATTTGCCGTCCTATCCCTAAGCCTACGGAGCAGGGGCTCCAAAGCTAGGACATAGAGAAGAGGAGACAACGGGCAGCCCTGCCGGACCGACCGCTCGACCGCGAACACCGTCGAACGCCTTCCGTTCACCTGCACCACTGCCTGAGGGTTGTGGTACATCATGCTAATCCATCTGCGGAACTCCGGTTTGAATCCGGCAGTCTCCAAAACAGTCGCCAAAAACCGATGGTCAACCCTATCGAAGGCCTTGGACTGATCTAAACTGATCAGCGCGGCCTCGGTGCCGTCTTCTATACCCTCTAGGACCTCGCGAATCAAGTGCAGGTTGTCCTGGATCGATCTTCCCTTCACAGCAAAGGTCTGCTCAGAGCCGATCAGATCGCTAATGACAAGCTGTAAACGATTCGCTAAGACCCGGGCCAAAATCTTTAACTCTGTGTTAAGCAGAGTTATGGGCCTGTAATCGTCTAAACCCTCCCAAACATGCCTGCCACCTTTCTTCAGCAATGTGATCACGCCCTTGGTAACGCTACCAGGGATGGCTCCCTGGGCGAACCAATGGTTGAACATATCCGTCAGAATAGGCACAAACATGTGCGACATCCTCAAGTACACTTCGTAGGGCAAACCATCTAGTCCCGGCGACTTGTTCAGGCCGACCTGCTTCAACGCGTCACGGACTTCGCATTCAGTAACCACACCCTCGCAGCTAGCCGCTTCAGCCACCCCAAGGCGGGGAAAGTCGGCAAGATAGCTACGAAACTCCCGGAGCGGGAGATCAGTACAGCGGGCAAAGCGATCCCGAAAGTGCGCCCGAAAGGCGTCACGAATCTCGCGAGCCGATCGCAGCAGTCGCCCATCCGGGGCCTTGACAGAACCGATATACCGATCGGGGAACCTTCGCACTTCTTCTTCACGCGCAGTCGCGTTCGTTTTCACAGCTTCGTTGAGAACTCTCTTTAACCTAGATCTAACTACGTATCCCTTGTAGCGCTCGCTACTCTCGCGCTCAAGGTCCCCCCTAGCTAGCTCTACGTTTAGGGAGTCCCCCCCAGCCACCGCCCGGGAAAGTCTATCGTCTATAGATTTCGCTTCCTTGGTCCTATCTAGGTTGAGCTGTTGACCGTACTTGGTAGCGAAATCTCTAATCCTATGTTTAAGAGATCCCCACCACCTATTCCCGGTAACCGCCCCCACTAACGCCCGCTGAATTAGGGATTCCAGCCGGTCCCGGAAGTCCCGTATCTCCAGTAAGGAGGTATTGAACTTCCAGTAGCCGGCCAGACTAGGCCTATTTGCTAACCGTAGACTGACTCTAACAAGTTTATGGTCAGTCCACGCTATCAAGTGGAACGTGGGACAACTAACAAAATCAATGTCAGCTCGTCTCACTAACACTCTGTCCAAGTAGGAGCCTACTTTGGCAGAGGGCGAACTATCTAGCCACGTCCACATCTCCCGCCCTGGGTGATCCAGACGAAACCTGTCGACGAGGTCATGACGAGTCATGAGGCCGGCAAGGCTGCTTTCACACCTTCCCACACGCCTAGCTCCCCGCCCGACCTTATCTATCTTGGGATCAAGGATCGCATTCCAATCACCCATTAAAACTAGCCGCTTCGTATCGTCCAGGAACGGCGCCAACCGACGAAAAAAGGAAACCCTCTCCACAACGATATTGGGCGCATAAACCGCAACCAGACGAAACTTGAAACTTTTCACGGCAACATCGGCCACAACCAGTCGGCCCCCGTCACCTGCAAAAACAACGTCAACATCAGCATCAAGGCTGCGTCCAACTAGCAAAGAAACCCCAACGCTGGTACGGCTGCCGTATGCTGAGAAAACGTTAAAATCGCTTTCCAGCACACGACAGTCGGCACCGCAAGTGAAATGGGTTTCCTGCACTGCAGCAACATCTACGCCGAGAGTTTTAAGTTCACCAAGCAAGCGCGTACACTTGCCCGGATCCCTCAATCCCCTCACATTCAAAGTAGCAAGGTTTAGAGCCATCAATCCCACTTACCTTACTCAGTGTCGACTACGGGCCGGAAATCCTTCGGGGTGAGGATGCCGACGGCCTGACGCAGGGATCCGGTGCCGAGCTCAGTACTTACTCGGTCGTCCCTGGTAATTCCACCGACATCCATAGGGTACCGCAACTTTAGGGACCTATAGAATGATGGGTGAACCAAAATCGGGACCCTGCCCGCACAGAAGGGTAGCATTTTTTTCAGCATTGGATTTTTTGTATCGACCAGCATTACATCCGCCCGGCTGGCTTCGTCAATAAAGTTCCAGAGTTCTTTGGTCCGATTGCCAGCCAAGCGGACGAATGTGGTCAACTTTGGTGCGTCCTTGAATAGATGTGGCTTTGTGATGTCTTTAGTGTCAATTTTTTGGAGTGAGCGTAATGGTTTTAATGATTGTTTTAAAGTGTGGTCTATGTGTGGATTGTCCATGATATCTTCGCAGAAGTAAAAAGAGTTTATGGCACGTCGGGCTTCCGTAGAGCGTGCTCTTGGTTTTTGAACAGTTGCTGCTGATGTTGACGGTGTTTGGGGAGAGGGTGTAAGTCTGGTTGCTGAATAGGATCGAGTAAGCATTTTGGGGGTTTTAATTGGTGAAAGAGAGTGGGGTAATGGTATTTCCGTTGGGATCATAGGGGTTGTTTTTGTTTTTTGTGGGAGAGGAATCAATTGTGCTGGTCTTTGTTTATTTGGGACTGGTGATTTTTCTGTTGTTTTTTCCCCCTTATTTTGAGGTATGGTGGGTGTTTGTGTGGGTTTTTTTGGATGTTTTTTCTCCCCCTCTTTAGTTGGTGAATCCTCGCTGTCTCTCCTTCTTTTTAAATTCATGGACATATCCATCGGTTCAATGTTTTGGTTGTCTTCTTTTGTTGATTGTTTTGCAGTTGATTGTTTCGTATTTGTGGTTGTTAGTTTCGTAGTTGTAGTCAAAAGAGTTGTTGTATCTGTTGTTGCTGGTTTTTTAGGGGGAGTTTTTTTCCCTCCCTTTTTTTTGGTGACTTGCGTCCACCCTTCTTCATTTTCTTTAGGGGTTTCTTGTTTGTTTTCTGAGGTTTCTGTTGGTATTATTGCTGCTATGACAGGTGAAGGAGTATCAGTAGTAGTAGCAGTAGTAGTAGTCGTTGTTGTGGTGGTGATTGTTGATTTTTGAGGGCAGTTTTTTGAGAAGTGGCCGATTTTATTACAGGACCAACATAGCGGTTTCCTGCCCTCAACTATGACTGTCATGGTTTGATCGCGGTAACGTATTTTATGGGGAATTTTGTTAAACCCTCCCCTATCGAGGCATATAACGAATACGTAGTCACCGTACGCAGTTCCCCGTGTTGACGTTACTTGTGTGACTTGTTCCACGCCGCCGTATATACTTAGATAGGCGGCGAGGACGTCACCACTCAATTGCATAGATACATTGCATACGGTGACTCGTATTCTTCTTTTGCCTCGATATTCCGGTTGTAGCCGGAAGAAGCGTGTGGTGATGTTACCACCGGCGAGGCTTTTCGCTACTTCCTCTGAGGGTAATAAGACATCCCAGGTCGCGAAACTTCTGCGGCAGAAGTACTTCCCTGGGATGTTTGCTGTTTTGAGAAGGTCCTCAAAAGTTTCCTTCTTAATCCCCGCTAGTCTCTTGGTCTTAATGTCCGTGACTACGAAGGACAGGGTCTTTGGTTCGACCGCCTCGACCAATTCGGGTATTGGGAGAATTTCCCCGTCCTTGAAATATTTTTCATATTTTTCGACCCTGTCTCTTGCGTAGTCACAAGGGGATTTTTTATTCACGCAATGTGAAGACCAAGAGACAGCCGTTTGTTTTTGTTTTTGTGCCGGTGGTATTGTACTTGCCGATGAAGAGAGGTCGAATGGAGCTTCTTCCGGCATTGGGGAGGGTTGCGTTTGGAATATGTCGGTCGGTGATTGCGATTTCATGTTGTTGGGCTCCCCCATAGTTGTGAAAACACAACCAGAGGGAGATGAAACGCGTATGGTGTTGCAAAAAATTCAGGCGAGACGAATAAATGTAGAACGATGAATGTTGATAAAAATGGCGGTCGTTTTTTTAAAAAAGTTCAACAAAAAAATCGAGTCGCGTTTGACCCTCCTCACAAACAAAGAACAATAGTTTGAGGGGGGGTCACAAAACTTCAACAATAAAATTCAATAATAATAATTTAAACAAATTTTTAACAATAAAGAAACTTACTTTTTCGTGGAGAAAAAGAACTCAGACAAAAAATTCACTTTCTAGTCTACTTTATTTCTATGTTATTACATAGTAGGCACAAGGCCTTGAAGTTTTTGGGGAGGGGAAGGGAGCGGTCATACTTTTCTATATAAACTAAGGAGACCTAGCTAGCCACATTCGCCGACCCATTCAACAATACAATAAATATCCATTCATCCATCGCCTTTTGCGCTACAATCACCACAATACCACATTTGCTCTATGAAGAAGTCCTACTTAAGATCCCGAGATTCGTGAATGATTTTATTTACAAGTATGATTTATTTACAATGAATGTGATGGGAATGGGAGAAAAACCCCGAAATATATATAAAAACAAGGAAAAAATCCCCCGTTTGGTTGCCCTCCCATCCCCCCGTCTATAAAATTGGAGGCCGACTGTTTTCCTGGGCGAAAGAACCGGAAACAAGTCGGACCTACCCTAGGTGGGGCAGGGATCCTAATCTACAGGGGTGAAAAGAATTTAGGGGTCGGGCGCGGTATGGGTTAATACAAGTAGGTGATATGATTTTTATACATATGAATGTTCAAGATCTTCAGTAAACGTGGACTGGGATACGGATTGAGGTACAAAAATAATGGGGATGGGGAAGATCTTGAGAACTAACAACTAGATGACGGGGACAATGACTCACAAACATACTGCTAACTAGGTACCTGGGTACCAAAGGAAAAGGGAACAGTTTTACTTACCAGGGGTGGGGTCCCTAAGGACCCGTACCGTAGACGCCATGAGCCGGCAGAGGAGGGAAGGATGACTCCAACGTTGCTCCCTTTCGCACGACCAGGCTCGCTGCATTCACCCACATTTTGCTGAATGTTATGCGATCCAAGCGTTTTCTATCGCATCTGATTTTGACCCTCAGCTGATGCCGAAAATACAAAATCAGATCACGATGAGAAAAGTTTGCATCGTCATACAATCCCTTGTTTCGCGTCGTCCAAATCACCATTCTAGCTACAGCTAGGATCGCGAGAAACACCACACGCTTCTCACCCTGATACGGAGGAAGAACGTTGTCCACGACGTAACCAACGTCGAGCAGCACGAGCTGTTTGGGTTCGATGCGAGCCGTCCACTCGCCGACGTGATCCCAAAACGGGCGAACTCGCTCGCAGTAGTAGAAGGCGTGCTCAGCCGTTTCTTCCAAGCCACTGCCGCAGCGAGCGCAATCGGGCATGTCTGCCAGGCCCGCTTTGTAGTTCAAGCCGACAAGGGGTAACGCATTTCGCACAAGTCGCCAGGTGAGCGAGAACTCGGAGTTGTTCAAGAAGCTCGATCCTGGCGCCCAATTCCAATGAGAGCGAATCTCCTCCGTCGTCCAGCCGTGCCGCTCGCTGAGAGGATCAGAAGCGGAACCCACCACTAGCTCCCGATATAGTTCTTTTCGAGGCCGTGAAAGGTCACTGGACCCAAGAAGGTTACGAAGGGCCGTTCGGCACTCGCGGACAAACAGTGTTTCGCCCAAAGGCCTACGTCGACCTTCAGCCTTTGGGTCTGACTTTAGGCGAGGAAAAGTCCGACTCGCCTTCAGTCTCCACACTGCGTCCCCCGTCAAGGCTCTGCCCAAGCATGCAAGTCTTTCAGCAAGCCAGTGGCTCTCCAGATCAGGCATACCTAGACCCCCGTTGCGTGTACGTTGGATACAGACCTGCCTACGGACCATCGGCCTTGCACCTCCCCAGAGCAATCTGGAAAGGGATCGTTGCAGCGCCAACCGATTTACCTTAGGCAGAGGAAGTACAGCCAATCGGTAAAGGATCAAGGGGAAGACGTACACGGCGCACGCCTCCGCCCTGCCCTTTAAGGACAACCTCCTTGAAAGCCAGATTCCCACCTGAGCATTCACCTTGGCTTGTACTTCCGACCAATTTCGCTCCAGTTGGAGGCCGGGCCCGAACCACACCCCGAGGATGCGGACGGGTCCGTCACTCCAGCGGAACGGCCCCGGAAGAGTATTGCTACCCCTCCAAGCACCGAGCCGCAAACCTTCGCTTTTGTCAAAATTGACCTTGGCTCCTGCAATCCGCTCGTACTCGCTAACCGCCTTCTTCACAGCCTTTATATCCAGACGGCGGGATACAAACACTGTGATATCATCGGCGAACGCGGAAACCCTTGCCGTAAGAGGGCCAGCAAAAGGGACACCGCGCAGGGCCGGATTTGCCGTCCTATCCCTAAGCCTACGGAGCAGGGGCTCCAAAGCTAGGACATAGAGAAGAGGAGACAACGGGCAGCCCTGCCGGACCGACCGCTCGACCGCGAACACCGTCGAACGCCTTCCGTTCACCTGCACCACTGCCTGAGGGTTGTGGTACATCATGCTAATCCATCTGCGGAACTCCGGTTTGAATCCGGCAGTCTCCAAAACAGTCGCCAAAAACCGATGGTCAACCCTATCGAAGGCCTTGGACTGATCTAAACTGATCAGCGCGGCCTCGGTGCCGTCTTCTATACCCTCTAGGACCTCGCGAATCAAGTGCAGGTTGTCCTGGATCGATCTTCCCTTCACAGCAAAGGTCTGCTCAGAGCCGATCAGATCGCTAATGACAAGCTGTAAACGATTCGCTAAGACCCGGGCCAAAATCTTTAACTCTGTGTTAAGCAGAGTTATGGGCCTGTAATCGTCTAAACCCTCCCAAACATGCCTGCCACCTTTCTTCAGCAATGTGATCACGCCCTTGGTAACGCTACCAGGGATGGCTCCCTGGGCGAACCAATGGTTGAACATATCCGTCAGAATAGGCACAAACATGTGCGACATCCTCAAGTACACTTCGTAGGGCAAACCATCTAGTCCCGGCGACTTGTTCAGGCCGACCTGCTTCAACGCGTCACGGACTTCGCATTCAGTAACCACACCCTCGCAGCTAGCCGCTTCAGCCACCCCAAGGCGGGGAAAGTCGGCAAGATAGCTACGAAACTCCCGGAGCGGGAGATCAGTACAGCGGGCAAAGCGATCCCGAAAGTGCGCCCGAAAGGCGTCACGAATCTCACGAGCCGATCGCAGCAGTCGCCCATCCGGGGCCTTGACAGAACCGATATACCGATCGGGGAACCTTCGCACTTCTTCTTCACGCGCAGTCGCGTTCGTTTTCACAGCTTCGTTGAGAACTCTCTTTAACCTAGATCTAACTACGTATCCCTTGTAGCGCTCGCTACTCTCGCGCTCAAGGTCCCCCCTAGCCAGCTCTACGTTTAGGGAGTCCCCCCCAGCCACCGCCCGGGAAAGTCTATCGTCTATAGATTTCGCTTCCTTGGTCCTATCTAGGTTGAGCTGTTGACCGTACTTGGTAGCGAAATCTCTAATCCTATGTTTAAGAGATCCCCACCACCTATTCCCGGTAACCGCCCCCACTAACGCCCGCTGAATTAGGGATTCCAGCCGGTCCCGGAAGTCCCGTATCTCCAGTAAGGAGGTATTGAACTTCCAGTAGCCGGCCAGACTAGGCCTATTTGCTAACCGTAGACTGACTCTAACAAGTTTATGGTCAGTCCACGCTATCAAGTGGAACGTGGGACAACTAACAAAATCAATGTCAGCTCGTCTCACTAACACTCTGTCCAAGTAGGAGCCTACTTTGGCAGAGGGCGAACTATCTAGCCACGTCCACATCTCCCGCCCTGGGTGATCCAGACGAAACCTGTCGACGAGGTCATGACGAGTCATGAGGCCGGCAAGGCTGCTTTCACACCTTCCCACACGCCTAGCTCCCCGCCCGACCTTATCTATCTTGGGATCAAGGATCGCATTCCAATCACCCATTAAAACTAGCCGCTTCGTATCGTCCAGGAACGGCGCCAACCGACGAAAAAAGGAAACCCTCTCCACAACGATATTGGGCGCATAAACCGCAACCAGACGAAACTTGAAACTTTTCACGGCAACATCGGCCACAACCAGTCGGCCCCCGTCACCTGCAAAAACAACGTCAACATCAGCATCAAGGCTGCGTCCAACTAGCAAAGAAACCCCAACGCTGGTACGGCTGCCGTATGCTGAGAAAACGCTAAAATCGCTTTCCAGCACACGACAGTCGGCACCGCAAGTGAAGTGGGTTTCCTGCACTGCAGCAACATCTACGCCGAGAGTTTTAAGTTCACCAAGCAAGCGCGTACACTTGCCCGGATCCCTCAATCCCCTCACATTCAAAGTAGCAAGGTTTAGAGCCATCAATCCCACTTACCTTACTCAGTGTCGACTACGGGCCGGAAATCCTTCGGGGTGAGGATGCCGACGGCCTGACGCAGGGATCCGGTGCCGAGCTCAGTACTTACTCGGTCGTCCCTGGTAATTCCACCGACATCCATAGGGTACCGCAACTTTAGGGACCTATAGAATGATGGGTGAACCAAAATCGGGACCCTGCCCGCACAGAAGGGTAGCATTTTTTTCAGCATTGGATTTTTCGTATCGACCAGCATTACATCCGCCCGGCTGGCTTCGTCAATAAAGTTCCAGAGTTCTTTGGTCCGATTGCCAGCCAAGCGGACGAATGTGGTCAATTTTGGTGCGTCCTTGAATAGATGTGGTTTTGTGATGTCTTTAGTGTCAATTTTTTGCAGTGAGCGTAATGGTTTTAATGATTGTTTTAAAGTGTGGTCTATGTGTGGATTGTCCATGATATCTTCGCAGAAGTAAAAAGAGTTTATGGCACGTCGGGCTTCCGTAGAGCGTGCTCTTGGTTTTTGAACAGTTGCTGCTGATGTTGACGGTGTTTGGGGAGAGGGTGTAAGTCTGGTTGCTGAATAGGATCGAGTAAGCATTTTGGGGGTTTTAATTGGTGAAAGAGAGGGGGGTAATGGTGTTTCTGTTGGGATGATAGGGGTGGTTTTTGTTTTTTGTGGGAGAGGAATCAATTGTGCTGGTCTTTGTTTATTTTGGACTGGTGATTTTTCTGTTGTTTTTTCCCCCTTATGCTGAGGTATGGTGGTTGTTTGTGTGGGTTTTTTTGGATGTTTTTTCTCCCCCTCTTTAGTTGGTGAGTCCTCGCTGTCTCTCCTTCTTTTTAAATTCATGGACATATCCATCGGTTCAATGTTTTGATTGTCTTCTTTTGTTGATTGTTTTGCAGTTGATTGTTTCGTATTTGTTGTCGTTGGTTTCGTAGTTGTAGTCAAAAGAGTTGTTGTATCTGTTGTTGCTGGGTTTTTTGGGGGAGTTTTTTTCCCTCCCTTTTTTCTGGTGACTTGCGTCCACCCTTCCTCATTTTCTTTAGGGGTTTCTTGTTTGTTTTCTGAGGTTTCTGTTGGTATAATTGCTGCTATGACAGGTGAAGGAGTAGCAGTAGTAGTAGTAGTATTCGTTGTTGTGGTGGTGATTGTTGATTTTTGAGGGCAGTTTTTTGAAAAGTGGCCGATGTTATTGCAAAACCAACATAGCGGTTTCCTGCCCTCAACTATGACTGTCATGGTTTGATCGCGGTAACGTATTTTATGGGGAATTTTGTTAAACCCTCCCCTATCGAGGCATATAACGAATACGTAGTCACCGTACGCAGTTCCCCGTGTTGACGTTACTTGTGTGACTTGTTCCACGCCGCCGTATATACTTAGATAGGCGGCGAGGACGTCACCACTCAATTGCATAGATACATTGCATACGGTGACTCGTATTCTTCTTTTGCCTCGATATTCCGGTTGTAGCCGGAAGAAGCGTGTGGTGATGTTACCACCGGCGAGGCTTTTCGCTACTTCCTCTGAGGGTAATAAGACATCCCAGGTCGCGAAACTTCTGCGGCAGAAGTACTTCCCTGGGATGTTTGCTGTTTTGAGAAGGTCCTCAAAAGTTTCCTTCTTAATCCCCGCTAGTCTCTTGGTCTTAATGTCTGTGACTACGAAGGACAGGGTCTTCGGTTCGACCGCCTCGACCAATTCGGGTATTGGGAGAATTTCCCCGTCCTTGAAATACTTTTCATACTTTTCGACCCTGTCTCTTGCGTAGTCACAAGGGGATTTTTTATTCACGCAATGTGAAGACCAAGAGACAGCTGTTTGTTTTTGTTTTTGTGCCGGTGGTATTGTACTTGCCGATGAAGAGAGGTCGAATGGAGCTTCTTCCGGCATTGGGGAGGGTTGCGTTTGGAATATGTCGGTCGGTGATTTTGATTTCATGTTGTTGGGCTCCCCCATAGTTGTGAAAACACAACCAGAGGGAGATGAAACGCGTATGGTGTTGCAAAAAATTCAGGCGAGACGAATAAATGTAGAACGATGAATGTTGATAAAAATGGCGGTCGTTTTTTTTAAAAAAGTTCAACAAAAAAATCGAGTCGCGTTTGACCCTCCTCACAAACAAAGAACAATAGTTTGAGGGGGGTCACAAAACTTTAACAATGATAACAATATTCAATAACAATAATTTTAACAAATTTTTAACAATAAAGAACTTACTTTTTTTTCGTGGTGAAAAAAGAACTCAGACAAAAAATTCACTTTCTAGTCTACTTTATTTCTATGTTATTACATAGTAGGCACAAGGCCTTGAAGTTTTTGGGGAGGGGAAGGGAGCGGTCATACTTTTCTATATAAACTAAGGAGACCTAGCTAGCCACATTCGCCGACCCATTCAACAATACAATAAATATCCATTCATCCATCGCCTTTTGCGCTACAATCACCACAATACCACATTTGCTCTATGAAGAAGTCCTACTTAAAATCCCGAGATTCGTGAATGATTTTATTTACAAGTATGATTTATTTACAATGAATGTGATGGGAATGGGAGAAAAACCCCGAAATATATATAAAAACAAGGAAAAAATCCCCCGTTTGGTTGCCCTCCCATCCCCCCGTCTATAAAATTGGAGGCCGACTGTTTTCCGGGGCGAAAGAACCGGAAACAAGTCGGACCTACCCTAGGTGGGGCAGGGATCCTAATCTACAGGGGTGAAAAGAATTTAGGGGTCGGGCGCGGTATGGGTTAATACAAGTAGGTGATATGATTTTTATACATATGAATGTTCAAGATCTTCAGTAAACGTGGACTGGGATACGGATTGAGGTACAAAAATAATGGGGATGGGGAAGATCTTGAGAACTAACAACTAGATGACGGGGACAATGACTCACAAACATACTGCTAACTAGGTACCTGGGTACCAAAGGAAAAGGGAACAGTTTTACTTACCAGGGGTGGGGTCCCTAAGGACCCGTACCGTAGACGCCATGAGCCGGCAGAGGAGGGAAGGATGACTCCAACGTTGCTCCCTTTCGCACGACCAGGCTCGCTGCATTCACCCACATTTTGCTGAATGTTATGCGATCCAAGCGTTTTCTATCGCATCTGATTTTGACCCTCAGCTGATGCCGAAAATACAAAATCAGATCACGATGAGAAAAGTTTGCATCGTCATACAATCCCTTGTTTCGCGTCGTCCAAATCACCATTCTAGCTACAGCTAGGATCGCGAGAAACACCACACGCTTCTCACCCTGATACGGAGGAAGAACGTTGTCCACGACGTAACCAACGTCGAGCAGCACGAGCTGTTTGGGTTCGATGCGAGCCGTCCACTCGCCGGCGTGATCCCAAAACGGGCGAACTCGCTCGCAGTAGTAGAAGGCGTGCTCAGCCGTTTCTTCCAAGCCACTGCCGCAGCGAGCGCAATCGGGCATGTCTGCCAGGCCCGCTTTGTAGTTCAAGCCGACAAGGGGCAACGCATTTCGCACAAGTCGCCAGGTGAGCGAGAACTCGGAGTTGTTCAAGAAGCTCGATCCTGGCGCCCAATTCCAATGAGAGCGAATCTCCTCCGTCGTCCAGCCGTGCCGCTCGCTGAGAGGATCAGAAGCGGAACCCACCACTAGCTCCCGATATAGTTCTTTTCGAGGCCGTGAAAGGTCACTGGACCCAAGAAGGTTACGAAGGGCCGTTCGGCACTCGCGGACAAACAGTGTTTCGCCCAAAGGCCTACGTCGACCTTCAGCCTTTGGGTCTGACTTTAGGCGAGGAAAAGTCCGACTCGCCTTCAGTCTCCACACTGCGTCCCCCGTCAAAGCTCTGCCCAGGTATGCAAGTCTTTCAGCAAGCCAGTGGCTCTCCAGATCAGGCATACCTAGACCCCCGTTGCGTGTACGTTGGATACAGACCTGCCTACGGACCATCGGCCTTGCACCTCCCCAGAGCAATCTGGAAAGGGATCGTTGCAGCGCCAACCGATTTACCTTAGGCAGAGGAAGTACAGCCAATCGGTAAAGGATCAAGGGGAAGACGTACACGGCGCACGCCTCCGCCCTGCCCTTTAAGGACAACCTCCTTGAAAGCCAGATTCCCACCTGAGCATTCACCTTGGCTTGTATTTCCGACCAATTTCGCTCCAGTTGGAGGCCGGGCCCGAACCACACCCCGAGGATGCGGACGGGTCCGTCACTCCAGCGGAACGGCCCCGGAAGAGTATTGCTACCCCTCCAAGCACCGAGCCGCAAACCTTCGCTTTTGTCAAAATTGACCTTGGCTCCTGCAATCCGCTCGTACTCGCTAACCGCCTTCTTCACAGCCTTTATATCCAGACGGCGGGATACAAACACTGTGATATCATCGGCGAACGCGGAAACCCTTGCCGTAAGAGGGCCAGCAAAAGGGACACCGCGCAGGGCCGGATTTGCCGTCCTATCCCTAAGCCTACGGAGCAGGGGCTCCAAAGCTAGGACATAGAGAAGAGGAGACAACGGGCAGCCCTGCCGGACCGACCGCTCGACCGCGAACACCGTCGAACGCCTTCCGTTCACCTGCACCACTGCCTGAGGGTTGTGGTACATCATGCTAATCCATCTGCGGAACTCCGGTTTGAATCCGGCAGTCTCCAAAACAGTCGCCAAAAACCGATGGTCAACCCTATCGAAGGCCTTGGACTGATCTAAACTGATCAGCGCGGCCTCGGTGCCGTCTTCTATACCCTCTAGGACCTCGCGAATCAAGTGCAGGTTGTCCTGGATCGATCTTCCCTTCACAGCAAAGGTCTGCTCAGAGCCGATCAGATCGCTAATGACAAGCTGTAAACGATTCGCTAAGACCCGGGCCAAAATCTTTAACTCTGTGTTAAGCAGAGTTATGGGCCTGTAATCGTCTAAACCCTCCCAAACATGCCTGCCACCTTTCTTCAGCAATGTGATCACGCCCTTGGTAACGCTACCAGGGATGGCTCCCTGGGCGAACCAATGGTTGAACATATCCGTCAGAATAGGCACAAACATGTGCGACATCCTCAAGTACACTTCGTAGGGCAAACCATCTAGTCCCGGCGACTTGTTCAGGCCGACCTGCTTCAACGCGTCACGGACTTCGCATTCAGTAACCACACCCTCGCAGCTAGCCGCTTCAGCCACCCCAAGGCGGGGAAAGTCGGCAAGATAGCTACGAAACTCCCGGAGCGGGAGATCAGTACAGCGGGCAAAGCGATCCCGAAAGTGCGCCCGAAAGGCGTCACGAATCTCACGAGCCGATCGCAGCAGTCGCCCATCCGGGGCCTTGACAGAACCGATATACCGATCGGGGAACCTTCGCACTTCTTCTTCACGCGCAGTCGCGTTCGTTTTCACAGCTTCGTTGAGAACTCTCTTTAACCTAGATCTAACTACGTATCCCTTGTAGCGCTCGCTACTCTCGCGCTCAAGGTCCCCCCTAGCCAGCTCTACGTTTAGGGAGTCCCCCCCAGCCACCGCCCGGGAAAGTCTATCGTCTATAGATTTCGCTTCCTTGGTCCTATCTAGGTTGAGCTGTTGACCGTACTTGGTAGCGAAATCTCTAATCCTATGTTTAAGAGATCCCCACCACCTATTCCCGGTAACCGCCCCCACTAACGCCCGCTGAATTAGGGATTCCAGCCGGTCCCGGAAGTCCCGTATCTCCAGTAAGGAGGTATTGAACTTCCAGTAGCCGGCCAGACTAGGCCTATTTGCTAACCGTAGACTGACTCTAACAAGTTTATGGTCAGTCCACGCTATCAAGTGGAACGTGGGACAACTAACAAAATCAATGTCAGCTCGTCTCACTAACACTCTGTCCAAGTAGGAGCCTACTTTGGCAGAGGGCGAACTATCTAGCCACGTCCACATCTCCCGCCCTGGGTGATCCAGACGAAACCTGTCGACGAGGTCATGACGAGTCATGAGGCCGGCAAGGCTGCTTTCACACCTTCCCACACGCCTAGCTCCCCGCCCGACCTTATCTATCTTGGGATCAAGGATCGCATTCCAATCACCCATTAAAACTAGCCGCTTCGTATCGTCCAGGAACGGCGCCAACCGACGAAAAAAGGAAACCCTCTCCACAACGATATTGGGCGCATAAACCGCAACCAGACGAAACTTGAAACTTTTCACGGCAACATCGGCCACAACCAGTCGGCCCCCGTCACCTGCAAAAACAACGTCAACATCAGCATCAAGGCTGCGTCCAACTAGCAAAGAAACCCCAACGCTGGTACGGCTGCCGTATGCTGAGAAAACGCTAAAATCGCTTTCCAGCACACGACAGTCGGCACCGCAAGTGAAGTGGGTTTCCTGCACTGCAGCAACATCTACGCCGAGAGTTTTAAGTTCACCAAGCAAGCGCGTACACTTGCCCGGATCCCTCAATCCCCTCACATTCAAAGTAGCAAGGTTTAGAGCCATCAATCCCACTTACCTTACTCAGTGTCGACTACGGGCCGGAAATCCTTCGGGGTGAGGATGCCGACGGCCTGACGCAGGGATCCGGTGCCGAGCTCAGTACTTACTCGGTCGTCCCTGGTAATTCCACCGACATCCATAGGGTACCGCAACTTTAGGGACCTATAGAATGATGGGTGAACCAAAATCGGGACCCTGCCCGCACAGAAGGGTAGCATTTTTTTCAGCATTGGATTTTTCGTATCGACCAGCATTACATCCGCCCGGCTGGCTTCGTCAATAAAGTTCCAGAGTTCTTTGGTCCGATTGCCAGCCAAGCGGACGAATGTGGTCAATTTTGGTGCGTCCTTGAATAGATGTGGTTTTGTGATGTCTTTAGTGTCAATTTTTTGCAGTGAGCGTAATGGTTTTAATGATTGTTTTAAAGTGTGGTCTATGTGTGGATTGTCCATGATATCTTCGCAGAAGTAAAAAGAGTTTATGGCACGTCGGGCTTCCGTAGAGCGTGCTCTTGGTTTTTGAACAGTTGCTGCTGATGTTGACGGTGTTTGGGGAGAGGGTGTAAGTCTGGTTGCTGAATAGGATCGAGTAAGCATTTTGGGGGTTTTAATTGGTGAAAGAGAGGGGGGTAATGGTGTTTCTGTTGGGATGATAGGGGTGGTTTTTGTTTTTTGTGGGAGAGGAATCAATTGTGCTGGTCTTTGTTTATTTTGGACTGGTGATTTTTCTGTTGTTTTTTCCCCCTTATGCTGAGGTATGGTGGTTGTTTGTGTGGGTTTTTTTGGATGTTTTTTCTCCCCCTCTTTAGTTGGTGAGTCCTCGCTGTCTCTCCTTCTTTTTAAATTCATGGACATATCCATCGGTTCAATGTTTTGATTGTCTTCTTTTGTTGATTGTTTTGCAGTTGATTGTTTCGTATTTGTTGTCGTTGGTTTCGTAGTTGTAGTCAAAAGAGTTGTTGTATCTGTTGTTGCTGGGTTTTTTGGGGGAGTTTTTTTCCCTCCCTTTTTTCTGGTGACTTGCGTCCACCCTTCCTCATTTTCTTTAGGGGTTTCTTGTTTGTTTTCTGAGGTTTCTGTTGGTATAATTGCTGCTATGACAGGTGAAGGAGTAGCAGTAGTAGTAGTAGTATTCGTTGTTGTGGTGGTGATTGTTGATTTTTGAGGGCAGTTTTTTGAAAAGTGGCCGATGTTATTGCAAAACCAACATAGCGGTTTCCTGCCCTCAACTATGACTGTCATGGTTTGATCGCGGTAACGTATTTTATGGGGAATTTTGTTAAACCCTCCCCTATCGAGGCATATAACGAATACGTAGTCACCGTACGCAGTTCCCCGTGTTGACGTTACTTGTGTGACTTGTTCCACGCCGCCGTATATACTTAGATAGGCGGCGAGGACGTCACCACTCAATTGCATAGATACATTGCATACGGTGACTCGTATTCTTCTTTTGCCTCGATATTCCGGTTGTAGCCGGAAGAAGCGTGTGGTGATGTTACCACCGGCGAGGCTTTTCGCTACTTCCTCTGAGGGTAATAAGACATCCCAGGTCGCGAAACTTCTGCGGCAGAAGTACTTCCCTGGGATGTTTGCTGTTTTGAGAAGGTCCTCAAAAGTTTCCTTCTTAATCCCCGCTAGTCTCTTGGTCTTAATGTCTGTGACTACGAAGGACAGGGTCTTCGGTTCGACCGCCTCGACCAATTCGGGTATTGGGAGAATTTCCCCGTCCTTGAAATACTTTTCATACTTTTCGACCCTGTCTCTTGCGTAGTCACAAGGGGATTTTTTATTCACGCAATGTGAAGACCAAGAGACAGCTGTTTGTTTTTGTTTTTGTGCCGGTGGTATTGTACTTGCCGATGAAGAGAGGTCGAATGGAGCTTCTTCCGGCATTGGGGAGGGTTGCGTTTGGAATATGTCGGTCGGTGATTTTGATTTCATGTTGTTGGGCTCCCCCATAGTTGTGAAAACACAACCAGAGGGAGATGAAACGCGTATGGTGTTGCAAAAAATTCAGGCGAGACGAATAAATGTAGAACGATGAATGTTGATAAAAATGGCGGTCGTTTTTTTTAAAAAAGTTCAACAAAAAAATCGAGTCGCGTTTGACCCTCCTCACAAACAAAGAACAATAGTTTGAGGGGGGTCACAAAACTTTAACAATGATAACAATATTCAATAACAATAATTTTAACAAATTTTTAACAATAAAGAACTTACTTTTTTTTCGTGGTGAAAAAAGAACTCAGACAAAAAATTCACTTTCTAGTCTACTCTGGTATTAGTAGCTACTGCTATATATGGGAGATGGACTAGTTCATTGTGTGGAAAAAGGTGGGTGATACCCAACAATAACATTGCCGTGACGACCTCATAGACAGTAATTATATTCTCCAAATACCAACTGCTTTATCCATTCGACGTTGACTTCCGTCCTGTTTGAGAGAGTATTCTCGTTTCTGGTGTTATTTTTCACCTCCTTGTGCCTCTCTTTGAAACTCTAGTGCCACTGAAAAACAGGTGTGCGCGACATGGTGTCATCAACATATACTTGCTAAAGTATTTCAAGTGATTATGACGGAGTTTTAGCCAACCGAACCAAAAAATTCTGATTTATTTGTTCCTCAGTTTTCATCGTTCGTTCCTCAATACTCAGAGCTGAACGACCTGAAAAATAGGTGTGAATAAAAGCACGAGGAAAAAAGATGCAATGATTGCAGAAAGCTATAATTCCAGCTAAATACTCCCAAGATGGTAAGACAATCGACTTATCTCTTTTTCACATATAACTCTCACAGCAGATATCGTCCCCTTATTTTTCTGATAAATCTCTGGCCCAGTTGGCTAGGGTTGTAGAATACACCGACGTCATCTCTGCAGATGGGTAAGACTCTCCCAACGAGAGATACGACACTAAAAAATCTGGTGGTGAGGCTCCTGTAATGCCGGAGTTTTAGGGATTGTGAAGCACTCCTTCACTGCCATCGTTCCCAGGTCTACTGTGGCCCGGAGTGGTAGCACCTGATAGGAGCGTAATGCAAAGCTCTTCGAAAGAATTGAGCACTCTGGTAGCCGATAGGGTATAAAAAATGTAAACAAACGGCTGCTGCTGCTGTTGCTAAATAAATACCTTTAAAATTCTCTTAGCCAACGTGGTCTGCTTGGTGGCCGAGAGGTCTGAAACATAATCTAACGTAAAGTTGGATCCCGGTTTCGATCCCGGCTTCGAGCGTCCTGCGTGTCTAGCCACACCGAAGAGTTTTGATAGAACAAAATAGTCTGTCTATGGATGACAATATATATATAGAGAGAGAGAGATTGATATACATAGCTATTTCATTTATATGGATATACATTTTCCGAAATTTCCTTTTTTTAAATCATTGTCTGATAAAGCTTTTAACTTTTTCTTTGATTTAGTTGGTTGCTTGGGTTTTATGGCATATCAACCTTTGTAGATTATTTAACGCCAAATCCATTTTTATGTAAATAATCAGTTCTATTTAAAACAATTCAGTTTAGCATGAGTACACAGTTTAATTGTCAAAAACATTTCTATTTCAAACTATTTAGTTTATTCAAGCAGTTATATATAACAATTCAGTTTAGTGTAAGTACAGTTTCAATGTCAAAAACAGTTCAATTTCAAATAATTCAGTTTAGCATAATCACGTCATTTAAATGTTAGTACAGTTTGATTGTGAAAAACATTTCTAGCTATTCAGTTTAGTCAAGCAGTTCTAATTAAGCTAATTCAGTTTAGCACAAGTACGTATTTTGTTTACACACAGTTAAATGTCAAAACAGTTCTATGTTAAACAATTCTGTTTAGAGCAAATATAGTTTCAATGTCAAAAACAGTTCTATTTCAAATAATTCAGTTTAACATAAGCACGCAGTTTAAATGTAAGTACGGTTTAATTGTCAAAAACATTTCTATATCTATTCAGTTTAATCAAACAATTCAGTTTAACATAAGTATGCTGTTAGTTCTATTTAACCCATAGATAGGGGCCTATCAGGTGCTACCACTCCGGGTCAGAGTGGACCTGGGAGCAATAGCAATGAAGGAGTGCTCCGTATTCCAGAAAGCCCCAGCATTACTGGAACCTCACCATCAGACTGTTTAGTGTCATATCCAGGCCACTCATTGAGGTGGGGGACGGGCTTACCCCTCTGCAGAGGTGCAGTCAGTGTATTCTACAGCCCCAGATGACTGGGCAATATTTGCTATCTTTACTCGGTTTAACTGCATATCAATTTATATGTTTTTTTAATGCCGAAGTCATCCATTTGAAGAACAGTTGTGGTACTAGTTAACCCGTAACTAGGTATATAAGGAGGTGCCCGTGGTGTAATTGTTATCATCGTAGGAAATGAACACGGCGACACGAGTTCAAATCCTGGACGAGACTGATTGCATTTCACATAGCACTAATACCCTTGGGAAAGGTATGAATCCAATTATTCTCCCTCCAGCTATGGGTAAATAGTAGGGCAGACTAGGTTCTTCAGCCTTGGTTAGGATACTAGTCTAGGAGAAGGAAAACGCTGAATTCAAACCTGTTAAACTTCGCTTAAAAATTGACCTTGTGTCATATCCTGCCCGAGCGGAGGGGTTGGTAAATAGGAGGTTCATACCTTTCTCGAGTATATTCGTCCAAAAATGAACATCAGGAGTTTGAACTCGCTTATTACGATGTCCAGCACGTTAACCGCAACACCTCTGGCACGGTCCAAAATATGAAGTATTTTACCAGTTTAAAATATCTGCGAACTTAGTATAAAGGTTTGTTAATTATTAATGCAGGCTTATTTTCTTTGTTTAATGGCATATCAATCGTTGTGATTTATTTAATACCATATCCATCGTTTTTGAAGAACAGTTGAGGCACTATCTATCTCGTAGCCGGGGGAATGAGAGGTGCTACTTTCCTAAGGATATTAGTTCAAAAGTGAACGCAACAAGCGGGACAGAAGTTCGAACTTATTACGATGTCGGAGTCCAGTACGTTAACCACAACGCTAAATGGACTCCTTCCACCGATGAAGCTTGTTCAGAGAGAAACGCTATAATAAACACGTAAATACTCCACCAAATTACTTTTATTTCTCTTTTCTTCTATTTGATATTTCATCAATATATTCATTCACACACACACACACACACACTCGATCAAGTCGTGATGGTCGCATGGAGTTCCCTGAGTATCTCTCGCCTTCCCTCCCTATCGTCTATTGCTTTTTGGAGGTCTTCTATACCGAATCCACTGTCCACACAGAGCTGATATTCGTAGGACTTGCTAGTCGGGCAACACTGATGCATCCATTTGCAGAAGTCATTCAAAGAACGTCGAATATGATTTTTGTGTTAAGCATATCTTGTTCATCTCATTTTGATTGTTTGCGAGATGGGAGGTTAATGGCTGCACAGTTTCTATCTATCTATCTATCTATCTATCTATCTATCTATCTATCTATCTATCTCAGTTTCTTTCTTTCTTTCATAGAATCTATCTATCTATCTATCTATCTATCTCTTTTTTCTTTCTTTTTCTTTTCTTACACATTCTGTTTCTATTATTGTAATTATTCGACGAGGTCAGTCTTGTAAGCAATAAAGCTTTTAAAAAAGTTGATATATCAATAAAGTAATAAGATTTGTTTCAAGCTAGCATATCTGATTAAAAATCAGCCAATCAATCTTAACCTTGAACCCGCCCAATTGTGACACGGGTCTTTTACACAATTCCAATTTCCATATTTTGTTGTATTATTTTATTCATTCAGTGAGTACACGTGACTCGATAAATAAAACAAATAATTTTTTTTCTAACTTTTCCTGCGTGTTATCAACACTCCATTCAAAATCTTAAATAGTTTATTTCTGTTGTTAACGGAGTCCCAATGACGAAGTGGGGGCTAGCGTGCTGGGCTGTGAGAACGTAGTATGTCAGTTCGAACTCCAGCAGCCCCACTGCATTCACTTTCGGACTAATTCCCTTGGGAAAGGTATAAACCCCTTTATCCAATGGGTTAGATAGTATTACTATAGTTCCCCTGCAATGGCTTTGGCATTCAATAACCCACGAAGGTTGATATGCCATAAAACAAAGAAACTGAAACTGAAAGCATGAAATAATTGCTATGCATGATATTAATTTTGGTTTGGATTGATTTTGTTTGCTTTTATGGCATATCAACAATTGAAGGTTATTTAATGCCTAATCGTTTTTATACAAATATAGCAAATATATGTTTTCTAAACACATTTTGTTGATAAAATTTTTAAACCAGCCTGTGCTAAGTTTTTTTGCACACAGTTAAATGGTTTCACTCATTTCAATCTAATACGAATTATTCAATTTACTATTAATCATTTGTTTGTCTACAGTTAAATGTTTTCAAGTATTGATATTTACCACTAATGATCCAATTAAACGTCAGTTATTTGTTTGCACACGGTTAAATGATTAAACAGTTCTAAACTCAGTTTAGCATGTCATTTGTTTTCACTCAGTTTAAATGTCATAGTACACAGTTTAAATGTCAAACAGTTCTATTTGACCGATAGATAGGACCCTATAATAAGAGTTGACTTGGGAGAGATTGTAATGAATGGGTACTCCGCATTCCCCAAAACTCCAACATTACTGGAGCTTTAACATCAGACAGTTTAGTGTCATACCCAGGGCACTCATTGGAGGAATCTTAACCCTCTGCAGAGATGCAGTAAGTGAATTCTCCAGCCCTAGCCGACTAGGCTGAATTTGTTTTATGTCATAACCAGGACATTCGTTGTGGGAGTCTTACCCCTCTGCAGAGATGCAATCAACTGGGTCATGCATTACATAAGCCACTTAGTTAGATATGCAATTAAACAAAGAAGATGTATCTCTGCTTTAACTGTTTGTCTTACGATGAGATGATCGCTTTAACCTCGGCATTGGCTTCTTTTGATAGCTCATCTTCTTTCTCTCATCGACGACCCCACTTTGTTTTGTAGTTACGTTCAAACACAGAGACATTTTTTGGGAAGAAGTAATACTAAGACACTTTTTGTATCTGCACATTTCTTTTATTGATTCCTTAGCTATAAATGTTCGTTTTTTCTTAACATATCACCCGAATTGCAAATACCAAGAATTAGCACTTTGTTACATGGATGGAAAAATATCCACACACAATTTTCACACATGTGTGCTCCCCCACTTTGGGGAAGCAACTGATTAAATTTCAACTCTATTTTTGTAAATTCTATATCCCCTCCGACAACTGATTATTCATTCACAGCTAAATTTTCAATTTTGTCTTGGAGTCTTCACCTATTTGACCAAACGTCTGTGAGAACAATTTCTATTCCCTTTTTCAAATTCTTCACTCAAGTAATACAGGAATTCTTTGCCTTATTTTAAAGTAAAAGTTGAGATTATTCTTTAAAGAATAATTTCAAACTGTGAACATATCTAGAATGTTAAAAAATGCTTTCGCAGTTGAATACCTCCCCATGGTTAAGATTTGACCACTATGATCCCTCTGGTAAAAAAAGGAACAAAATAAAAACGGGAAATATTTCAAGCTGTAGTCGTTTCTGGAAAGTCTAGTGACCACTAGCAAATACCAAGCGGTATTTGTCTTCCGGCCCAACAACCGGGGGAGTATGGCGCAAAGCCTTTTTAAGGTGGGTCCGGGAATACCAAGCAAACGCTTCGACGTCACTAAGAAAATGGATACTCACCCGAGATTTCGGGGTAGAATAAGGTTATATTAAAAAACAATGCAGAAGCATTTCAATGAAATTGATCACTAATGTGGATAACGACGTAAATCTCATTCGGAGATTGTAAACTTAACAAAGTGATAGCAAATCAGAAGTTCCTACAATACACAGGTTTCTTACTTTTATCTGTTTAGGTTACTAGTTTAAAAATTAGACGTAAGAACTGGAACTACGTTGAACGTTGTCTCGATTTTCCAATGCCGTAATTATCTTGACATATTATTCAAACCAACTAAACTGAATTAATAATTTATTTTTGAGAACCTGTTTTATGACTGCATTAGTGAATTCCAAGGAAATTTTATTCATTATTTCAAATGATTAAGGAATCTACAATCAAAGATAAAACAACGTTGTCGAAAGGTATGGTAAACTGTTTATTATGAATATCTAATACTAATAATTTTTAACAGATCTAATTAGTATTTCCACACCGGGTTAGAGTGGATCTGGGAGTAATGGCAATAAAATACCTAGAGTCTACTTTAAAAAAAAATTAGTATTAGATATAGATTGGCACAATATATAACTGTGTGCATGTGGTAAATTGGACATGGCGATCCGAGTTCAAATCTTGGACCAGGCTCTATTCACTTCATATAGGGTTTATATATCTTAAATAGGGTATGAATCCAATTATCTAATGGGAAAAAAGTTGCACAGACGGGGCTCTTTAGCTTTGGTATAACAACCGATCTAAGAAAACGAAAACATAGTTAAACTCCGCATTAAATTGACCTTGTGTCATATCCTGCTCGTGCACGAGAGTTGGTCAATCCATACCGTATAACTGTGCGTAAAGAAATGCTTGTTATTAAATAAAATCATTAATATCAGGAAGATTTGAAACCTAAAGATGATTATTTGTTACTTGAACCTATATAACTACGTGCAAATTATTTGTATTAGATAGGAATACTTGATAACACATAATTGTGTGTAAAAAAACTTTTAACAAACCACTACGCAAAAAATATGAATATGAATCTACAATTAACATGATTTCCTAAACTCTTGGCATAAAATGACCCTAAACATGTAGAACTGTCGTTAAAATCAATCAATTGATCAATCAATCAATCAACTTTGTTCGATTGCGTTCTTTAAAGGCTGTAGAGTCAATGTACTATGTTATTGAACATTTGAAGTCTATCTTCGTATATATTTCGTATCAGGGTACCTTAATTCTCCGCTACAAATTTTTGAGTAAGATTCGAGCACATGTATCAAAGGAAATGTGTAATTTAGCAAAGAAAATGTATAATTAGCAACAACAATACCTGAGCAATCTTAATAGAACAAATACAAAAATGACATGAGATGCAAGAAAGAGCTTTTGAGGACTTGCATGAAAGAATGTCCGGAAGGTCTTTTTGTATACGCTGAAAGTCCTGAATTACACGCATATGAGATAAAATAAAAGTTGTCATATGAAGACTTACATCAAGGCTTGGTACTGTGCGCCACACAGTAAGGGTTTTGTTGGTGGGTACATGCCCACTGTCCCTGTGGACAGGAACACATTGGTGTATGCGCCTGGTTGTCAAGGCAGGACAGAAAAGATTCTCTTTTATGCAATTTTGGTCATGCCACCAAGAAGTACTATTTGGAAAGTAAGAAACGTAACCTCTTCAATTGGAGTTATTTCTGATATGCTGATTTTGCACATAATTAGATCATACCTATATTACTATAACTATATAAGTTGAGAGACCAAATGACCAAATGAGTAGAGTATTCGCCAATCGTCTGGGAGACTGGGGTTCAATTCCAGGTCGAGTCATACCTAAGACTCAAAAAATGGTACTTGATAACTCCTTGCTTAACACTCAGCCTTATAAGGTAAGGATCAAGGGTAAAGAGCAATCCAGGGAAAGAGTCGTGTTCTTCCTTAGACCTCGGTGTAGTAGCTACTGAAAAGGGAGCCTTTGGGTCACCCTCGACTATGGTCGCCAACTTTACTTATATAACTAGATTATAACTACATTTTGCAAATAACTAGAACATAACTAGATCTAACCTAGTACGAGTCTGCCCCGGTCCAAACTCCAAACTCCAAACGGCCATAACGACACAGTGAGCCCAAAGTGGGATGGGGGCGTGATTTTCACCAGTTATGACGCTAATATTATGGGAGCCACATAAGGATACTTCAGCTGTTTTGAGTAAATCCTGGAAGCAACACAAACGATTCAAGAGAGACAAGCAAAACATTCCAGGAAGAAGTAAGGAATGAACTTATAAAAGAAATTCTCCTATTGACTTCTACTTATGGACACACTAGTATTGACCGACCAGCAACCACTTCCATTCATCCGCAGTCTAAAGAACTTACAACGAGTGATGGCCTTAGGGAGGGATAGCGAGAGAGAGTCAAAGAAATATATTCTGCCTTCATAACTTGATGAAGAGAGTCATGATCTGTAATGCAGTTGATACTAACGTTCTTATTTCATAAGATTAGGTTGTTTAAGATACATTTAAGGAACTTATGTATTAATTTAATATCGTAAACAAACAACTACTAATCATAAATTTGTACATAATTAAAATGTATAATTCATATATAATTTTTGATGAATAAAAAATATGATACAAAGAAAAAACAAATAAATAAATAAATATGTTCACTTCCCTTATTTACTTTAAGATATACCGTTTTCTAGCATAGCAATAGGTGGAAAAGAGGAAAGCGTTAGAATTAGATATATCAATGTTGTTTATAGAATGTTATCAGCTGACTAATTTTGACATCTAATACGGATTTTTACTAGTGGTTAGGGGACTTTGCGTATACGTGTTAGGGGTTTAGAGATCCAATATTGAAGAAATGATTTTAATTAATTGGAGCTGCGCTTAGCGCAACGGTTAGTGTTTAAAAATCTGGCCATGTCTGTTCGTGTTTACACTCGAGAAAGGCATAAATCCATCTCTTCTCCGCCAAGCTATGAGCAAATAGTTGGGTAGACTGGTTTCTTTAGCCTTGGTAAGGCAACCAGTCCATGAGAAGGAAACCTTGAATTGGAACTAGCTTTTTTTCACCTGAAATTGACCTTGTGTCACATCCTGCACGAGGCGGAGTTGTTCGGTAAATATAGAATATAAAATTGGATTCGCTCAACTTTTTATCTTTTTATCTTGTGAAAACGACAAAGATATTAGAATACATTCTTCTTTTCTCTGGAAAAACAAAACAAACAAACAAACGAACGAACAAACAAACAAAAAATGCATAACCAGGAGCGAGAGAGAAATTTCTAAGTTTTAGGAAAATATTAGTCAAGAAAATTGTTTTGTCGTGTCCTATGGGAAAGTAGTTTGTGGGCCGCATGTAGCCCGTGGGCCGTGTGTCTGAGACCTCTGGTTTAGACATTACAGATTAAAAAGTATTAATTTAAATTTATTAAATCATAGCTTTGATACTCTTTGGTTACATCGTTGAATTACTGATAACTCAAGGCTCTGTGTGCTGTTATTAGTAAACCTTATCTGATTTAAACGGATAATTGAAAAGAAGAAGAAGAAGAAGAAGAAGAAGAAGAAGAAGAAGAAGAAGAAGAAGAAAAAGAAGAAGAAGAAGAAGAAAAGTGATGATGAAAGAAGAAAAGTGATGATGAAAGAAGAAAAGTGACGGTGAGAGAAGAAAAAGAAGAAAAAGTAAAGTGATGATGAAATAAAAAAAAGAAAAGTGATGGAAGAAGAAGAAGAAGAAGAAGAAGAAGAAGAAGAAGAAGAAGAAGAAGAAGAAGAAGAAGAAGAAGAAAAGTGATGATGAAAGAAGAAAAGTGACGGTGAAAGAAGAAAAAGTAAAGTGATGATGAAGCTGAAAGAAGAAGAAGAAGAAGAAGAAGAAGAAGAAGAAGAAGAAGAAGAAGAAGAAGAAGAAGAAGAAGAAGAAGAAAAGTGATGATGAAAGAAGAAAAGTGATGATGAAAGAAGAAAAGTGACGGTGAGAGAAGAAAAAGAAGAAAAAGTAAAGTGATGATGAAATAAAAAAGAAAAGTGATGGAAGAAGAAGAAGAAGAAGAAGAAGAAGAAGAAGAAGAAGAAGAAGAAGAAGAAGAAGAAAAGTGATGATGAAAGAAGAAAAGTGACGGTGAAAGAAGAAAAAGTAAAGTGATGATGAAGCTGAAAGAAGAAGAAGAAGAAGAAGAAGAAGAAGAAGAAGAAGAAGAAGAAGAAGAAGAAGAAGAAGAAGAAGAAGAAGTTACTGAATGGGTGTTTTGAGCTGTGATATTTCGGTGTGGCAGAAGCAGAGAAAGTCGACCAAGCTGTTGAAGAAGGATGGGGATGAAACTCTCTTACAATGCGACAGGGCGGCGTCTGTGACGTCACAGACTATTTATTCACTAAACGTTGCCGGCCTTCGATAATATCTCGCTTTAAGGCGTCTAATGGCCCTGCCCTACCCAAACCTGTAGGGTGGGGATATAAATTGGCTGGGTAGAAGTTTTGGTTTAAACAATGCAACATTATGAGTTGACAGGACACACATATACACATTAACACATACAAACGCATGTACATATACATACAAAGACACACACACACACACACACACATATATATATATATATATATACAGGCATTCTCCGATACATACAGGCAGACATATATATATATATATATAGAGAGAGAGAGAGAGAGGCACGATTAGCGTAATGGTTAGAACCGTAGAAAATTGAATTCTGCGAACAGAGTTCAAGACCTTGACGAGGTAGTTTGCATTTAGCGCTAATGCTTTCGTGAAAGGCATGAATCCGTCTGCTCTCCCTTAAATCATGAGTAAATAGTTAGGCAAACTGGGTTATTCAACCTTGGTTAGGAAATCAGTCATTGACAAGAAAAAAGCTTTGAATTAAAATCAGTTGTATCTCGATTAAAAATGACTTTGCGTCTCACGAGGAGTATATACATACGTGTAGACATACATACGTACTTATGCAGAATGTACATATACGGACATGCAAGAATACGAACATTGATAAACGTACACACACACACACACACACGCACACACACACACACACATATATATATATATACTCTCCTACCCCCGTAGGGTCGAGTTCTCTAGCGAAGAAGTAATCGTGTTGCCATTAGCGCCTTTGCAAGTCTCTTCGTATTTGAATTGAGATCTCGGCGGCCGTTTGAACGGATGTATGTAAACAATATTAATTGTGATTCATAACCGTTTAAAAATGTACTTCGTAGCTAATATCTCCTCGCAGCTAAATGGTTAGAAGCTTGGCTTGGCGTTTGAGTCAACCGGGTTTCGATCCCAGCTACGGGGAGATACTGTCTAGCCACATTGATGAGTTCTGATAGAACGAAACAGATCTGTCTGTGGATGACTATATATATATATATATATATATATCATCATTATTATCGAGTCGAGCTGCGAGCACGGATTTCCCTGAGCCTGTCTCTCCCTATCCATCCCTATCATATGAGAACGTGAATAACGATTCCGTCCTTGCTTCTTCAGTAGTGTACCGCATGTCTTGTTTATCTTGTACCTCGGCAGCATCGTCTCATCAACTGAAAGTGACGTCAATATGCGCTTAACAAAGGCATAGACTGCTATCGATACACTAGTGATCACATGGAAGTCTAATCAATCCAATAACATATATATATATGTTTCATTTAAAAAATTAAGAATAATTAGGAAGATCTAGTATCACATATTAACTGCCCCGCTAATGGTTTAAAATAAAAACCGAAACACTTAACTTTGGACAATGATTCAACAGTGAATAAAATCATCCACTGAATTGTTTTTTCCTATTTTTACATTTGCATACATACATACATACATACATACATACATACATACGTAGATATGTATGAATAGGGATACAGGTGAACACACATATATACAGATAAACACTCAAATATCCACATAATACACAGTCAAATATATATCGGCACAGAATACATAGATATACAAACAGATATAAACAGATATGAATAAATACACGAATACTCACAAAAATACACTGCCTGCCCCAACAAATACTGTGATATACTCATATAGAGACGTTAGCTTACACACAGACCTTTACGAAAAAGAAAAAAGACGCAGACAGAAACACACTCACTAAAACAGAAGCATACAAATACTAAGGTGTACAATTGCAGATACTTAGAGACCAACCCACTGTCTCAGAAATACAAATATATTCATAAACACACATATATGAAAAGGTTATGCACTTCTGTTACACGGGAACATAGCTTCACCAATACACACAGGTTAGAAATATTTATACATATACATATATATATTTATATATATAGAGAGAGAGACTGAGAGAGAGAGAGAGAGAGAGAGAGAGAGAGAGAGAGAGAGAATGAAAGGACATATACACAGAGGCATAAAGATGTACACCCAACGATACACATATGATAGATATGCACGTACACAAACAAGCAGACATACAGATACACGCTCACGCGTCTACTGAGTAAGATGCACACTCATAGATATAGACAGACAGACACTTACGTGCGGTTGGTTGGTTAGTTGATTGGATATCAACATATCAACAAATGTAGGTTATTTAATGCCAAATTTGTTTTAATGCAAACACACAGTTCCATTTCAAACAATTCGGTTTAGCAAGAGTACACTGTTTAATTGTCAAAAACATTTCTACTTCATGCTATTCAGTTTGGTTAAGCATTTCTAATTCAAACAATTCAATTCAGTATAATTATAGTTTTGTAACACAAAGTTAAATGTCAAAACCAGTTTTATTTCCATTAATTCAATTGAGCATAAGTACACCGTTTAGTTCTATTTAACCCATAGATAGGACCTTATCAAATGCTACCACTCCGGGTCAGAGTGAACCAGGGAGCGGCGGCAATACAGGAGTGCTCCGCATTCCCTAAAGCACCAGATTTTTTTGCGTCATATACCGGTCACTTTTTTGGGGTGTCATACCCATTAGCAGAGATGTAGTCGGTGTGTTCTACAATCCCAGCCGACTGGTCACTTGTGTGGATACACACATACGCAAAATGTAAAGGTCAAGACTCAGACGCAAGCCCACATGAACTGACACAATATGGCATATATATATATATATATATATTCACGCAAGTAGAAAGACTTTTTGACAGACGCACGCAGAGAATTTGACATTTGCCACAAGACAGACGCACACAATCGAATTTTCTTGAAAATAATAAACAAAAACAAAAAATAAATTAATAAATAAACAAAAACAAAAAAAAAAAAACATTGATAAACCAAAATCTAAAAAACATTAATACAAATATTTTCTGATAAACAACAGAAATATGCAAAGCCTTGTCGGTTAGGGCTGTAGGATACACCGACTGCATCTTTGCAGAGGAGTAAGACCCCACCCAAAGAATGTTCTGGTATGACATTAAACAATCTGACAGTGAGGCTCAAGTAATGTTAGATGCACTTCAGGTCCGGGTGGATCTGGGAGTAATACCAAGGAAGGAGTGACTCCACATCCAACACTCCCGGGAGCAGTCCGTCTGATGATTGCTGGAGATGCATGAAAATCTGAGTAGCGGATCTAGACGAGCAGGATAATAATAATAATAATAATAATCACTTAATCTCGGCCAGAAGACCAGACCTTATAATAATCAAAAAAAAAAAAAAAGGGAATTTGCAAAATTGTTGACTTTGGTGTCTTGGCTGACCACAGAAAAAAACTGAAAGAATGTGAAAGAAGGATAAATATCTCGAACTTGCAAGAGAATTGAAAAAAAAACAACTACGGAACAAGAAGGTGACAATTACACCAATTGTGATTGGTGCTTTTTGTACAGTAACTAAAGGATTATTAAAGGGACTGGAGGACTTGGAAATTGGTGGACGATTGGAGACCATCCAAACTACAGCATTAATGAGAACGGCCAGAATACAGAGAAGAATCCTGGAGACTTGAGGAGACTTGCTGTCACTCAAACTCCAATGAAAGATTATCAGCTAAAACTGATGTGAAAAACTCTAAAGGAGATAATAGTAATAATAATAATAATAATGATAACAACTCTATGGACTTTTTAAGCGACTAACAAGCAACATCTCACACGAGAAAACGTGGACCTGGCTAAGAAAAGAAAATCTTAAGAGAGAAACTGAATCTTTTATAATAGCAGCATAAAATAACGCCATAAGGACTAACCATATCAAAGCGAGAATGGACAAGACGCACCAAAAAAGAAGATGTAGATTATGTGGTGATAGAGATGAAACGATTAATCACATAATAAATGAATATAGCAAACTAGCACAGAAAGAGTATAAGACTAGGCACGACTGGGTGGGCAAGGTCGTCCACAGGGAATTGTGCAAGAAATTGAAGTTTGACCATACAAACAAATGGTATATGTGTAACATACCCATGATACGGATATGTGAAACGTACATAGAATGTTTAAAAGATATATACATAGAACATAGGAATCCCGAAACACGAAAAACACTTACGACTTCTTAGTTCAGGTACGAAATTTTTTGGTACCTTTGAGTTTAAAGGTTCTTCGACATAAGGAGAGAGGCACAATCTTTCTTTTCCATTTGCCCACCCCCAACACGTGTGGCAACCGCCACAAGGCCACTGGCCTGGCTTCGGCGAGCAAGCGAAAGTCACCCTTCTTCTTCCGAGCCAGGAACCCAACTCTGACTTTCTTCAAAATCCCCAAAATCCTCCGCGCGCGCTTCCGGTGCATGACGGCACTCACACCCCCAAGTCACAATTTTCTATCTGGGATTTTTATTTTGACATCTGTGAACGACACATCCTCCCCGCGCGTGCGGGGAGGATGAGTCGTTCACAGATGATTGGAGGATTGGAAGACTTGGAAATAACGGGACGAGTGGAGACTGTCCAAACTACAGCATTGCCGATATCGGCCAGAATACTGAGAAGAGTCCTGGTGACTTGAGGAGACTTGTCACTCAGCTAACTCTTATGTGATAAACTCTCAAAGAGTAAAATGAGAAGAAGAAGAAGAAGAAGAAGAAGAAGAAGAAGAAGAAGAAGAAGAAGAAGAAGAAGAAGAAGAAGAAGAAGAGTTAAAAACAAAGGAAGAGAAAAGAGAAACAATACTTAGATCAGGTACTTGAAGTGATTTTGTCGTGAGGTCGCTACTCAGTAAGCGTATCTTGGGCAGTAATATTCTGGCTATGCCTATCTTTCCCTGGGTCTACAACTGATTCAACTACAACTCAGATTTTTGCTTCTTCTAGACCGGTCGCCATCACAGGTTTAAGATCCTCGTCCACCCTACATTTTTTTTATAGCTGGAGGAAGAATAGTTAGATTCGTGCGTTTTCTAAGAGTATTATCATTATCTATAATGTGAACAGCCTCGTCCAGGGTTTGACCTCGGGTAGCTAAATCCACCTTCAACTACAATAACTGTTACACTAAGAGCGCCGCAAAATTCTAATAATAATAATGATAATAATAATAATATGCAAATAAGAAAAGTGTATGGAACGTGCTCGGTGCCATTATTATCAGACCAGGTTTGAAACCCAATATATATATATATAATATATTCATTTTTTTTTACACCACGAACACCTCCCCCCCCATATATATATATATATATATATAAGTGGAGAAATGTTAAATTTAGTAAATCCGATGTGAAAAAATAAATGGAAAAGCGGATAAACCGAAACACAGATAACTGATTCAAAATATTTCGTCTTTATTTCAAAAAGACTTCATTTCATACATTCCCATTTTTACTTTTTTTTTTTTTTTTTTCAAATATATAAAAGTGTAAAAGTTACATTTGTTAGGAATGGACACAGTATCTCGAGTTCAAATCTGGACAAGGCTCTTTTAATTTTGCATTGTCCTAATACTCTTTGGAAAGATAAGAATACAACTATTTCCCCTCCAGCTATGGGTAACATACTTGGGTAGACAATGAAGGAAAACTATGAATTCAACTCTGTTAAACTTTCTTAAAATTGGCTTTGTGCCACTTCCTGCTTGTGCAGAGGGGTTGGTAAATACACACACACACACACACACACACACACACACACACGCACACACATGTATATGTATATATGTATATATATTAAGATCATCATATTAGAATGTTAAATAAAACCTAAAAAGTCCTTAATACCAAATTAATCAATGAATATGCAATAAAAATTAAATATGAAATCTTACATGGTTTTCATACTATTTGAGTTTGATAAATATCAGTCTTTATGTAAGCGGCCAAAAAAAAAACAAAATGATAATAAGGTGGTAGGAGAGAGCCAGATTATTAAAATTTATATTATATATATATATATATATATATATATATATATATATATATATATATATATATATATATATATATATCTTTAAGAAAAACAAAACCCGGTCATATTAGGATTATAAATATATTTCCATCCTGCTATGGGTATTGATATGAATCAATAACACCAAATTTAACAGGACTTCTTCAGATCCAATGGATATAATTAATACAGCCAAAATTGACACAGGAGGGAAGGGTGGTAGCTGGTTGAAGATTGGTGAAGAGTTTCCTCCCCATTTCGCCCTCTTCGGGTTTTTCTTCTGTCACCGGTTGGAATCACAATAAATTAACTTGACGTAGTTTCAACTTCACTTTCTACAGTAAATCAACTAACATTTTAACTTACATTTTAACGTAATTTTTCAGATTTAACAATTATATATATATATATATATATATATATATATATATATATATATATATATATTCTTCTAGATCGAAGGATTTTATTGTTTTTATAAGAATATAAACAATCAAAATGGATATTATTTAATATTACTTATAATCGAATTCTACAGCGTTCAAATTCTGCAATCAAACATATTTATCAATAAAATAAGAACACATCTTATATATTCATATAATTTATTTTGTGGGTCTGACCTTACATATTCTTCCTCAAGGAATTATAAATTCTTTCTCTCTTTGGTTGAGACGAAAATTACCGTTTCATAAATGAAAATTATTTTGGATTTACCGTTTAAAAACTATTCTTGGACACTGACGAAACGTTTGGAGAAAAGAGAACTGTTGTACGACCACTTACCTCCCATCATACAAAACATCAATTCCTTTATGTAATGCTAGGCATGCAAATTTAGATTTAGATGTAAATTTAGATTTTTCATCAAAAGCGATGGGTGATAAAGAAGGGTGGAGAGAGAGAGAGAGAGAGAGAGAGAGAGAGAGAGAGAGAGAGAGAGAGAGAGAGAGAGTCTTAGGAATGTGTGCTCACGGCTTTCCTTGATGATGATGATGATGTGGGCTGTACTCTTTTATGGGCCATCATGTATGTTTTATGAGATAGCTGGTCGGCACACATTTGATTCTGTACATCCCAGTCTCATGAAAGTTAGGAACCAAACGCAATCCTTGAACGTTTGTAAGATTCATTGAAGAAATATGCTCGTCTATGGAAAACAATATAAAAAGAATGGATGCTCAAATAGGGCAAGCGCATGACGCAATCATTTCAAATGCTTAAGATGCTTGATCTTACATACAGTGTTGATATCTGACTAACGTCGTAGCATAGGAAGTGCACCTGGGCGTAAAGTTTATGGACATAGTAAATGGACTCGACGAATCGAGTTCAAATCCTATATGCAGTTGTTTGTATTTCACCTCACGCTAACATCCCAACGAAAGGCATGAACCCTATTCTTCTACTCCAGCTATGAATAAATAGTCGGTCAAATTGGATATTTTAGCCTCGATAAGACAGCCGGTCAATGAAAAGGAATATCTCTGAATTCGAACCTTACAAGTGCCGTTCTGAGAATATGTAGTACAATGACGTACCGTTCTTCTTGTATCAGCTCATTCAAAGCATGTTGTTGGTTCTGTACAAGCCTTTACAAATATAAACATGAAATCCTTTGGGATTTTGAGATAAAAATAGACCCCCTAATCTTTGCCAGAAGACCAGACTTTGTTGTTATAAACAAAAAGAAATGAACGTGTCAGTTAGTGGGTTGCCCCTTTTCAGCAGATAATAGCGTTAAAATAGAGGAAAACAAAATACTCGCGAAATATCTGGACCTTGCTAGAGGGTTAAAGTAAAAAAAACAAACTGTGGAATACGAATGTAACAGTGATAACAATCATAGTCCGAGCACTTGAAAAATTCCAAAAAATCTAGAAAAGAGAAAAGGGAAAAATTAGAAAACCGAAGAAAAATTAAGACTGTCTAGATTGTTACAATCAGCAAGAATACTTGGAAGAGTAACAGGGAGATAAAGAGACCTGCTGTCAATCGAACTTGAGGCGAAAACCGACTGTTACGACGAAGGGGAAAAACTCACTAAGAGTATAATAATAAAAATAATAAAAAAATAATCATAATAACAAACTCGCACTAAATACTAAACATGACCGGGTGGGGAAGATAATCCACTGGGAATTGTGCAAGAAATTGAAATATGACCATACTGCCAGATGGTATTTGCACAAAACAGAATCCTTCCTGGAAAATAAGACGTAAAAAATTCAATTGGATTTTGAGATGCAAGCAAATCACCGGATCTCGGCCAGAAAACGAGACCTAGTGATTATTATCAAGAAAAAAAAGTGATTATTATCAAGAAAAAAAAAGTGATTATCATCAAGAAAAAAAAGTGATTATTATCAAGAAAAAAAAGTGATTATTATAAAAAAAAAAGTGATTATTATCAAGAAAAAAAAAAGTGATTATTATCAAGAAAAAAAAGGGATTATTATCAAGAAAAAAAAAGTGATTATTATCAAGAAAAAATTTATTATTAACAAGAAAAGAAAAGTGATTATTATCAAGAAAAAAAGTGATTATTATCAAGAAAAAAGTGATTATCATCAAGAAAAAAAAGGGATTATTATCAAGAAAAAAAAGTGATTATTATCAAGAAAAAAAAAAAGTGATTATTATCAAGAAAAAAAAGTGATTATTATCAAGAAAAAAAAAGTGATTATTATCAAGAAAAAAAAAAGATTATTAGCCGAATAGCAGAATAGAAGATTTTGCTGTCCAGGCCGTCCACAGAGTGAAAATTCAAGAAAACTGAAAAAGAGACAAATACTTAGATCTTGCCAGAGAACTAAAAATATCTATGGAACATGAAGGTGACGGTGATATCAATTGTATATCGTGCTCTTAGAACGATCCCCAAAAGTTTAGTAAGCGGGCTGGAATAGTTGGTAATCAGAGGACAAGCGGAAATCATCTAAAATACAGCATTATTGAGGTCAACAAGAATACTAAGAAGAGTCCTGGTGACTTAAAGAGACTGATGGGAAAAACTGACAAGGAATAATAATAATAATTCGCTGTAATACTGTTAAACAAGTTTTATAGTATATATTTACTAAGCTTTTTGCCTAAATATGGTACAAGGCCATGTGATTGGTTTGGTTTCTTTGTTTAATGGCATATCAAGTCTTTTTAGGTTATTTAGTGCCAAAGCCATTCTCCTAGAAGAACAGTAGTGGTACTATTTAACTCTTAGCTGGGAGGATAAGGGGGTTCATACCTTTCCCAAGGTTATTTGCCCGAAAGTGAACGTAATAGCGCGACTGGAGTACGAACTCGCGTACTACGATTCCGCAGTCCATCGCTTTAACCATTGCATTACGAGGACACCCCAAGGCCATGTGAATGGGGTACCCAATGAGACTAGAACTCGTGTTAGGTTTGCTTACCTAGCTTGCTAACCATTACTCAACCGGAAGCGCCCATAACAAGTTTTGTAGTAACGGTGTCCAATATCTGCTAAGAGATCTAGTTATGCGAATTTTATTTTTGAATATTTTATAATTCATTATCACTATATAATTTATATTTCATCAAACACACACACGCGCACTCTCTCTCTCTCTCTCTCTCTCTCTCACTCTCTCTCTCTCACACACACACATACACACAGACACACACACACACACCGACACACTCACATATATCTATATATAACAGAGAGGGCAACTCGGCTGGTGTATGGTTAGCAAGGTAGACTAATAAATCTACATGAATAAGTTCTAGTCTCATTGGGTGCCCCATTCATACGCCCTCGTGCCACATCTGAGCAAAAAGCTTAATAAATTACTGTAGCGGAGATTACGTGTATCTCTGTAACTGAAACTAGGCCACCACCGTCGTCACAATTCCTTAACTTATTTTCATCAATTTCTCTACGTTTCTATTTTCATTTAAATTTCAATTATTAATAAAATTGTATTTTATAATGAATACTTTTGGCCTTATCTACATATTAATCACATGAGTTTGTATTTATAGCTACAACCCAATAGCGGTTCATAGAATGAACGGGAAGGCTAATTTTCGTATTGATCTTAATTTTTTTTTTAATTAGTAAGATATTTACTTTGTATTATTTACTTATAATGATTTCATTTTATGAATATACGCAAAAATCCTCTTGATAAATCTTAAAAGAAATAACTGTAATTTTATTCGTTTCTGCCAAATTTAATCAAATTGTTCACTAAGGAAAATTTAATAACGAAAGCCTAAAGCGAGCTAAATAGCGTTCGAAATAAGTTTAACATAATAATTAATTCTAAATAATTCTATTTTATTTAAGATTATATTTTAATATTTATTTTGTTATGTTTTTTTTTTGTTAGTTGAATATTAATATTTAAAAAAAACGTATTTACGCATGCGCATACACAAATAATAAGAAAACTAACAAAAATGACGCTGAATTAATAAAATATATCAATAAAAAAAGAAAAGGGGTAAAACTGGTTGTATTCTCGAGGTGTAACGGTTAAAGCCGTGGTGTGTTAAAAAGTTGTAAACGAGTTCGAACTCCAGTCATTCAATAACCATTTTGAAGGTTGATATGCCATTAAAACAATCTACTATAACAACGCTGAAGTTTAAGATATTTTCTTTTTGAAGGGACGATGTTTTGCTTTGATTAATAATATTAATATTCGCGCACATGCACACACACACACACACACAAGCCCACACAAACACACTTATACACTGACACACACGCACACACACTTGCATACTTATATACACGCACATAGACACATGACATGCACACACACACACACACACACGCACATAATCACATTTATACACACGCACATACACCCACACGCACACTCACACACAATCACACTTATACACACGCACATTGAGACACATACACACACACAATCATACACACACAATCACATTTATACATACGCATACACACATATACACACACACAAAATCTCACTTATACACACAGATATAGACACACACATAGACACTCCCCCCCGCGTGCGCGCGCACACACACTTAAGACGTTAACAGGAAGAAACCGCATAATTTTGATGGTTTGTTTGGTTTGGTTTGTTGGGTTTTATGGCATATCAACCTTTGTAGGTTATTTAACGCCAAATCCATTTTTATGTAAATAATCTGTACTTTTGAAAACAATTCAGTTTAGTATAAGTACACAGTTTAATGGTCAAAAACATTTCCATTTCTAACTATTCAAGCAGTTGTATGTAACAATTCGGTTAAGTGTAAATACAGTTTTAATGTCGAAAAACAGTTCTATTTCAAATAATTCAGTTAAGTATAAGCACGCAGTTTAAATGTAAGTACGGTTTAATTGTAAAAGTCATTTCTATTTCAAACTATTCAGTTTTACTCAAACAATTCATTTTAGCATAAGTATGCTGTTAATTCTATTTAACCCATTGATAGGACCCTATCAGGTGCTACCACTCCGGGCCAGAGTGGACCTGGAAGCGATGGCAATGAAGGAAACCTCACCATCAGATTGTTTAGTGTCATATCTAGGACACTTGTTGGGGGGGGTCTTACCCCTCTGCAGAGAAGCAGTCGGTGTATTCTACGGCCCCAGCCGACTGGGCAGGTATAATTTTGAGTAATTCTTTCAAAATCTATCATCCTGCACTTGTTTATAAATATTCTAAACAATTAATTAAGGGATTTATTTATTTATTTATTAGATTCTTCCTTAAGATTTAACAATGTAAGTTTTGTTTTATTGGATTAAATTTATTAATAAGATATCATCCACTGTTAAGACGTTTTTTTTTTCGCATTTAAAAAATATTACGGTTGAAGTTTCCTTTTTCAAAATAAAATTCGAATAAAAGTAGATGATAACTTATTCGCTACTTTACTCCGAATGTTGATTGGTTGCCTTGTTTAATGGCATGTCAAACATCGTGGGTTATTTAATGCCAAAGACATCTTTGTAGAGAACAGCAGTGATACTATTTAACTCATAGCAAAAAAGTTTTACTGGAGTCAAAAAAAAAAAAAAAAAAAAAGAAAAGAAAAACTGACGTTTTTTTCCAAAGAAGATTTATAAGTTAATATCATTTTTTTAATTTTGATTTTATTCAAAGAACTATTCTCATTCAAGTCAATTTCATTGTATTTTATTATCGGCTTTGTGAAGAAAACAGAAAAACAAAGTAAACTAAAAGTGATGAATTTATTATAATGTAAAGTTCACGTTAAAACGTTTTGGTTTTAAAAGACCTTCATTAGAACTTTAAGATGGTGAAAAATGTTTCTAGAACAGCAATGGATGTTTTATTGTTCTTTTTTTTCTGCAGTAGGAAATTTCGAATTTTCTTTTTACTTTGTACACATATAAACCGTTAACAGATACGATTATATTATTTGTTGTTGTAGTATAGTTTCGAGAACCTGACAATTTTTCTATACTTTTTATATTCATCTTAAAAAATCAAAACCTACTTTTAAAGAAAATTCCCTTAACGGAGATTTTGAACGAGTAACTTATGCAGTTATTTTAGTCACTCTATTTTAATATCATTTTCTATTGCAATAAAACTTAAATTCTTGCGCCCGTGGGGGCTCATATTTTTACAAGTACTTGTAATAGACCTTCAAAACTGGATCGAATTTAGTTACATACTCAGGTCAAAACAACACATAAACATACACTAACAGAGACTCGCACACACACACACACACACACACACACACACACACACACACACACACACACACACACACACACACACACACATATGTGTATATGTCCTTTGATATGACAAACGTCTATGAAGCTAGAGAGGCTTCAGGGAAGAGAGAAAAGAGAGGAACACACACACACACACACACACACACACACACACACACACACACACACACACACACACACATGTACGTGTGCATATGTGCCTTGATATGACAAAATTCTATGATGCTGTAGGCCTCAGTGAGCTGATAAAAGGAGGTGGAAGAACTTACATACAAACACACGCACACATATGCAAGCGCTATGTATGTGTGTATATGTGTCTTGATATGACAAAATTCTATGATGTTAAAAGCCTCAATGAGGGGAGAATAAGGAGATGGATGCAGGTGTGAGTGTGTGTGTGCGCACACACACACACACACACACACACACACACACACACACACACACACACACACACACACACACACACACATATATATATACATATATATATATACATACATATATATATATATATGATAAATCAATTATAAAATATTGAAATAATTTCAAGATATATGTAAATAAAAACACTCACAAATGGGTGTTTCTCCATATTTGTAACTTAAGATTACGTGAAACCCTGAGTTGTGAGATATAACAATATTTGCCTTGACTTTCGTATATCAAGCTTTGCAAAAATCTTGGTTGTTTTGGAACCGTTTGAAAACTTTTATATCTTTTTATACTTTATCTAGTATAGATTTTCCTAATATATATATATATATATATATATATATATATATACGAAATGTGTGTGTGACTGTGTGTGTAAGAGAGAGAGAGAGAGAGAGAGAGAGAGAGAGAGAGAGAGAGAGATTCCCAGCACTAAATAAACCAAAGAGAATCTGTGCTGAAAATTTCTAGTCCTTGAGAAACTACAATGGATCTATTATTAAAGATACTGGTATCTTGGAAATATTTGACGCTCGCTTTTGCTTAAACAAATCTAAACACAAAAACAGACAGACAGACAGACTCGCTGATATGCTCGCATACACATATTATTTCTTCTTTGAAAGACTATATTTACGTAATGAAATACTTTATATATTATGTAGGTTTCACAGATTGAAAAACAAAAAGAAAAAATCTGTTCTGCTATATCACTTAAAAAATGTCTGAAGAAGTCCTCAGCTGATGACTAAGAATAGAAAGATGTTAGCCCAGTAGAAATAATTCTCGAGGGTAAAATACATTCCTTAGGATATATTAGATGAGAAAATTGGGGAACTGAATTAGCTCTGAAAAAATTGCTCATATATATATATATATATATATATATATATATATATATATATATATATATATATATATATATATATATATATATATAAGCATGTTTGATTATATAATAACGACACATTTTGTCTATATAATTTAAAGATCTTTTCAAGTTTTGTGATAAGTGTCTTGGTTTTAGGCTGAAATTGGTTGATGCCTTTTCCAAAATTGTTCCGTGTGCTTTAGGACATTTAATAAGTCATCATTAGGGGTTGTTTTGATGTGTAAAGAGAGTTTTTAAAGAGTTTTTTAAAGATTTTTTTTTTTAGGTTTTTCATAACATTACAAAATTAATTAATAAGCTACGCCTAAAAATCCTAGAAGCCTTAAATATCGACCCCCCCCCAAAAAAAACCAAAAAAAACCCCAACCCAGAACCAAAAAAGGAATCAGAGAATTAATTTTTATTTATTGCGGACTTTTTGTCCTCATCTTGGTAGTGTTTTTTTTGTGCTGTTTCTTCTTTTACTACGTTTCGGCCAAATTTCACCTCTGGCCTTCTTCAGGTGACAAAAAGTCCGCAATAAATAAAAATTAATTCTCAGATTAAGAAGCCTCATCTCAAAATGATTTCAATGAAAGACAAGTACAAAACGGAATCAGTAGAATTAATTTTGAAAATAGGGACAATGCCTTTATCTATTTTTTTTAATATTCTATTTTTCTTGATAATATTCTATTTCCGTTGATAGTGTTCTGTTTTTAAATCCGTTCGGTGTCATCAGGATCTCATTTTATCCAACTTTGCCTTTACGTTATGTTATAAAACCCCCTAAAAACTCTTTAAAAACCTCTTTTAAACAAGAACTCATTACACATCCTCGCAACCCCTGATGATGGCCTATGAAGGGTACAAAAGTGCTCGAGACAATTTTGGTAAATTCATCCACCATTTTTAACGGAAAACTAAGACACTTATCAGGAAACTTGAAAGGATCTTAATAAAATTATATAGACAAAATGTGTCTTTATTATTTAATCAAACATGCTTAAATGAAAATCTGCTGCTCAGCTACACACAAACACACAGCACAACGGAAAACTTTCTTTTTTTAAAATTGATTTTGTTTCTTGAGGTCTTACATGATTTCTTCAGTGTGGTTTCGTTTTGTATGATTTTTTTCCTACATACGCTTTTCTCAAAGAGCATTTTCAACTATCAGTGGTAATTTCCAAGGATACTATATAGATTGTTTTTTTTTTTAAATCCAGTGAAAGCTTTTTTTTAATATCCAAATTGTCGAGAGGTTATGAATATTTCTATTTCGTCTTTAACTTTTTTGTTACGTTAGTTTTAAAAGTTAGGTCGTTACGCGTTCATGACATAGAAAATATTAGAGCCGGTGTAGACTCATAACAACCAACCAAGATAATTCTTAAAAACATTCTTATGTACTCCGGTTGCGATGCTGGAAAAACTGAAAGCTATTCTATTTATTCTTTTCGATATATATATATATATATATATATATATATATATGTATATATATATCGAAAAGAATAAATAGACTAAATATATATATATATATATATATATATATATATATATATATTTCTTTTTCTTTTTCTTTTTCTTTTTTTTTTTCAAAATAAAAACCAACAATCGGTCACATAATAGATTTATTTCAATTCAGTTAAAAAGCATTGATATAAATCAAGGCTCTCAAGAATTAACAGGACTTCTTCAGATCAAACAATACTTAAATTTAATATTCTATATTTGAATATTTAAAATGTTCTGTTTAAAATTGTTCCCAACTCGGGATTTACTGGATTAAATACTGTCTTACATATATGTATATATATGTATACACAATATACAGTTATATATATATATATATATATATATATATATATATATATATATATATATATATATATATATATATATATATATAACTCTAGATTGTGTCTGGAAAAAATATTCTGCATCCAGGAATATGCTGAAAACAATTTACTTATTAAAAG
>OY757941.1:30748674-30853674 GCA_963585895.1 Sepioteuthis lessoniana
TTTTGATCCCTCCCAATATGAGATTACCACCGAATACTCTAGAATGTTTCTTTCGCGTTAAAAGATAAATCGTCCCATGGCAATGTATAATCACCGAATAAGTTTTAAATATAAAGTGGATTGGAGTAGGAGAAAGGAAGAATACTTAGTCCGTAGCGTTCTTCTTCATTGTTCTATCATCCATGGTAACAATTATCATTGGCCGTCAGTTTTTTTTTCATTAAAAGCTGCAACAAATACAAAATAAATGCAACCATTAATTTTCCAGTTGAAAACTGATTAAGACGTAACTTAAAAATTTATTAGTAATTTAATTATTTACAAAGTTGTTGTTGTTGCTGTTGTTGTTAGTAAGAATGAAATTAGTGAAAGGAGACAAAATTATGTAACAGTCAATTTAATTTAAAAACAATGATAATACAATCTATTTTCATTTCTCTACATTTGTATAACGGAAAAAAAAATCCAATGCAATAAGAAAGAAAGAAAGAAAGAAAGAAAGAAAAGGAAGAAAGAAAGAAACAGAAAGAAATTACAAAAAGACATAAAGAAAATAAAAGAAGAAATAAAGTACAAAAAATAGAAAAAAAAGGACAAAATAGTACGAAGAAATGAAAAAAAATAAACAGAGAAGAAAGGAAGAAAGGAAGAAAGAAAGAAAGAAAGAACAAATAGAAAAAAGAAAGAAAGATCAAAAGAAAGAAAGATAAAAAGAAAGAAAGTGTTAAATAACACTAAATCTCATTTAATGAAAACAATAATAATCGAATTTACTTTCATGTATTTACTGGTATATAACAGGAGAAAGAAAAAATAAATAAAAAGGAAAGAAAAAAGAAAGAAAGAACAAAATAAAAAGAAAGAATTAAAAATGAAAAAAAAAAACAAAAAAAAACAAAGAAAGTGATAATGGTATACACCAGAGGATTATCATAATGGAATAAGAAAGCGAAAAAGTAGAAAAATGTTTGGACTTTGCGAGAGAACAAAAAGAAAACCAAAAATATAAAATACAAAAAAACTGTAGAATATGAAGATGACAGTGATGCGAATCGTAGTTGATGCTCTTAGAACAGTTCTCAAAGTCTTGAAAAAAGGCGGGAGGTTTTGTAAATCAGAAGAAAAATTAACATCATCATCCAGATACAGCATTGTTAAGCTCGGTTAGAATACTGAGAAGAGTCCTGGAAAGACTTGCTGTCACTTGTATTCCAATGAAAAAATTCGATATTGATAATAATGATCACACACACACACACATATCTATCTATCTATCTATCTATCTATCTATATATATATATATATATATATATATATATATATATATATATATATATATATATATATATATATATATATATCTCAGTAAACTGAAATGACCGGTATTTTTTCTCCAGCAAATGATTCCCTAAGTAGACAAAAGCTATAAAGGGAAAAATAAACAAACATTTAATCAAACTACATTTAAAAAGAGAATTTCCGATACTTACGTTGCTAATCTTTCCAAAAGGATAATATATGTATGATAAACTAAGTTTTTAAAAGTCTTCTCAATGTTCAGTTTAAATCAAATTTTCCGTACTCATTCATTTACTGATGAAAATAATTCGATCTTTCAAGGCGAAGTAGATTTATTATAATTATTCATTTGTTTATTTGCAAGGTAGCGAGTAACAAAAAACAAATAATGATAATCTAAAAAATAATTTACGCAAAACTTATCATTCAAGTATATGGTATTTAAAGATTTTTTAGAAAATTCTATAAAGACTTCTGTCTAAATTTTATTGTAAATTTGAAAATTGAAATCTTTACAGAAAACATACGAAGTGGAATTTTCATGGATATTGCTAATATAATTTAATCAAATAAGAAATATTCTAGTCTAATTTATGTAACATAAATGTAATTCTAATGAGGAATTTGTTTATTTATTTATCAAGAAATAAGTAAATTATATTGTTATTATTTTGCTTAAGTTAGATTGGTAAATCGTTTTGCTTTGCTACAGAAAATTTCGACTTTTATGTCAGAAAGAATCCGTATTTAAAAAGAAAAAAAAAAGCCTTTGAAAAGTTATTTATTCAAGAAGAAAAGAAAGAAAGGAATTATCTATTTATTTATCAATTATATAAAGGAAAAAAAGTGGAATGATAAATAATCTAAGATTATGAAATCTAAAAACTAGTTGAACTTACACATATTACAAGAGTCCCCATGGCGTAGTAGCTAGCGTACTGAACTTGCCAAGAAAAAGGTATGAACTCTTTTATTCTCTCTAACTCTGGGCTATGTAGTACCACTTTTAACCTTTTGAAAGGGTGGCCTTGGTATTATATAACCCACTAAGGTTGATATGTCATTAAAGTAAGAAACCGAACCAGAAAATAATCAAACGTACAGGTTTGGAAGATGATCATTATTAAAAACAAAATGTGGCTTTTATTAAATGTTTGGATAACTATTTGTACTTAAAGGATTACTTACTCATATCACATACTATTCGTGATTTAAAATAAAGGATGTAGTGTCGCTTTTATTAAAATTCAAGATAATTATTCAGTTGTAGTACTTTCCCGTATTTCATACGGTTTGTAAGATTGTCATAAAAATTAAATTTTCGGTTGATTATTCGTATTTAAAGGAGTCAAACTATCTGTACTGCTAGGTCTTAGGGGGCGCTCATTCTTGACGAAATAGCCAAGCGCCTCCTGAGTCCAAGCAGTAGACCTAGCTTTTCAGGATTGAGTTTATTGCTCGGGCTTTCCGTTGCTTCAAAAGGGAAATGTCAACCTGAAGAAGCATTTTTTGGATCAGCCACCAATGAATCTTGATTTGGGTGTGACTCCCTACTATAAAACAATCTTGTGTCATATACTGACTTAGTGGGAAGTCAGTTAAATAGCCATATTACATACTTATTATTAAAAAATAAAGAACATACAGTTGCTTTTATTAAATTTTATGATAATTATTTGTATTTATTTATTTTTATTGTTTATTTTCTTCAGATTACTGGTTTGTTACTACATACGGCGGACTACTTCGGGTTTGTTCTAAACCGGAAAAATTAATATTACATATAGATACTTGATTTTATTATCTTATTTAAAGAAATATTTTTAAAAGTATACTTTTAAGAAAAAGCAAAAGAAAATATTAGTACCGATGTGTATTTCCTCATTTTCTTTCACACAAATGATGACGTAGTAAAAATAGAATTTCAGGTTTTAATGATGTAGTAAAGATGTCAAATTAAAAAAATTAAATGATTATTATTTCATTTTTTTTGTAATTCAACATCTTTACAACTAATAAAATAATTTGCTGTTCAAAAGAATTTTCCTTAAATTCTTACTTCAAAACAAACCTTCTTACCCTTAAACTTCTTGGGCTAATATTTCTAAAAAAAAAATTAAAAAAATTAAAAAAATAAAAATAGATGAAAATAAAATTTATCCCTGATTTGTATTCATGTTTACTTGGTCAGATTCCATTGTTATGGTAACACGAGTAATGCTCTTCGAAGGTTCATTGTATTACTGTGAATTTAAAGAATAGATTATAACAAAGTTATAAAATGAATAAATAAAAACCTTTTTTGCAACGTAGAATTGCTATGGAAACGGTCTCTAAGTCAGGGTATTTTGTCACATCAAAAAATAAAATTACTTTCCAAGAAAAAGACCCATGTCCGTCATCATTTTCGAGAAACCTTTCTTAATTTTGCTACTAAAATAGCTATCACTTACCTAGAAAGTAAAGTATGTAAAATAAAGTTGGCGACCGTAGTCGAGGGTGACCAGAAAGCTCCCTTTTCAATAGCTACTACACCGAGGTGTAGGGGGATCGCTGTGTTCGCCAATGGTCCAGGAGTTCGGGGTTTAATCCCAGGTCGAGTCATACCAAAGACTCAAAAAATGGTACTTGATTCCTCCTGGCTTAACACTCGGTATTGTAAGGTAGAGACCAAGGGTAAGTGGAGTTATTCAGGATAAGAAGTGGCGCCCTCCCCTACACCTCGGTGTAGTAGCTACTAAAAAACAACTCCGCTAACCAAGAAAGTAGAAGTCTATTATTCAAAGAAAACAGACCTAATACATTTTACCACTATTTCATCCACTGAAACAAAATATCACTTCTAAATTTCACGAATGATAAAGTTTAATCCACAAGGAAACACAGGACTGACACACAAGTAAGCAAATAAGAAAACTCTAAAAATGTTCATGTACACTGTATACGTACAAAATGAGGACACACACGAAAACATATTTTGTAAATCACAGGTTTTTAACAAACATATATAAATACATAAAAGACAACGACTGTTCAATTCAACCTCCTGTTATTTTTTTTTACTCATTGCATATTTTGTTTATTTATTCATTTCGGTATGAACTCTTTTTCACAGTTACATGGAGGACTAGTCTGCCACAATATTAAGCTAAAATTGGTTACAATAACTTTTTATACTAATTTGCTACGCACTCTAACTTTGGGAACATAAAAACGTTTTGTAAAAAAAATTCTAAAAAATCAGGAATAGATAATTAAAAAAATTCTTTTTGACGTGTGATTTTCAATTTTTTTTTCTTTTTGAGCCAGAACACCTTTCTATTTGATGGTCTATCTTGTTGACCCCAATATAAATAGAAATGAAACTTCGAGGTCCCCCAACTCTATATAAATAAGAATTAAATCCATTGAGAATATCTAATGAAAATCACATCCAATATTTGCTCTGTGTAATGGCTTTTAGTGAAAGAGATGTGCTTACCTTGTGTGTGACAAATTGTCAATTCTTGGTGATATTTTTACAAAGATACACGCAATTTACTTTGCACAACAAGTCTCGATCTGTTGTTGGTTGGTTGGGTTTTATGGCATATCAGCCTTTGTAAATTATTTAACGCCAAATCCATTTTTATGTAAATAATCAGTTCTATTCAAAACAATTCAGTTTAGCATGAGTACACAGTTTAATTGTCAAAAACATTTCTTTTTCAAACTATTCAGTTTATTCAAACACTTATATATAACAATTCAGTTGAGTGTAAGTACAGTTTCAATGTAAAAAACAGTTCAATTTCAAACAATTCAGTTTAACATAAGCACGCAGTTTAAATGTAAGTACGGTTTAATTGTCAAAAACACTTCTATTTCAAGCTATTCAGTTTAGTCAAACAATTCAATTTAGCATAATTATATATATCTATTGAACCCATTGATAGGCTCCTATCAGGTGCTACCTCGCCAGGCCAGTGTGGACCTGGGAGCAATGGCAATGAAGGGGTACTCAGTATTCCACAAAGCCCCAGCATTACTGGGACCTCACCATCAGATCGTTTAGTATCATATCCAGGACACTCACTGGGTTTTTTTTACCCCTCTGCAGAAGTGCAGTCTGTGTTTTTTTACAGCCCCAGCCGTCTGGGCAACTGGATCTGTATTTGGTCATCATATTAGTTAAGTGCTAAAAATGCTGCTTTGCCTAAATACCTTGTTGCGAAACGTTGCAGCGTTTCGACTACCTTTTGGAACAACAAAAGATACTTAGAAATCTTGCTAAGCCAAAATTTAGGGTGTGGTTGCTATTTATACTAATTTATTTATTTATTTTATTTTTTTGGTGTGTGTGTACTGGTAAAAAAATATCGAATTTGTTATTCTATCGCAAATCGGATGATAAGAATTTTCAAGATACCCTAGCAGCGTTTGTGAGCCTCTACTGTTAAAGCTAGGGATCATCTGTGGTCTCCAAACCACCGTTTGAAAACCACTGCCTTAAACCTCTATTTTCTGTGTGTTTTTTGGGTATTAAGGAATAAATTAAAAATTAAGTAAGTAAAGTTGGCGACCTTAGTCGAGGGTGATTCGAAGGCTCCCTTTTCAATAGCTACTACACCAAGGTGTAGGGAAGGGCGCTACTGCTTTCCCTGGATTGCTCCACTTTACCTTTGATCCCTACGTTATAACGCTGAGTGTTAAGCAAGGTGGCATCAAGTACCATTTTTTGAGTCTTTGGTATGACTCGACCAGGGATTGAACCCAGGTCTCCCGTACCATTGGCGAACACTCTAACCATCATGCCAATGTCCAGTTCCATAAACATCGCTACTTTTTCTTTCTATCTTTGGTTTGGTTTCTTTGTTTAATGGCATATCAACCTTCGTGGATAATTTAATGCAAAAAAAAAACATCCTTGAAGGAGAACAGTAGTTGAACTATTTAACCCATAGATAGTTGGGGTGGGGATAAGGGTGTTTACTTTACCAAGTGAACGTAATAGCACAGCTGGAGTTCGAAGTTGCTCCCTACGATGTAGCTGTTCAAATCGTTGAACATTACGTTACGGGGGCTCCCACTTTCTTCCTATTTGATTTTTGCAAAATTAATTTTAGAAAATCTGTTCAACTATCTCAATTTCTTTTCTTATCAAAAGTATTTCTCATAAACAAAATGAATATGTCTCTGATATTTCCTCAAATTATAAAGAATAAATAGATATTCATTAAGATTCTGGTACAAAACCCTAATTGAGAGAGTCATATAAGGATAAAAATTATTGCCTTTGAAATAGATTACTCATTGTAAGTAACGAAAATGTTGACTTTGCTGGTCCAGCAAACTATGTAGTGAAATTAAAAGAAAACTGAAAATTAATTAAATACCTAGACTATGCTAGAGGGCTCAACCCATTCGATGGGGCTTACAATACGGTGACTATATCTCGTGCAGAGGGGTAATGCTTTTTCAAAATGGGGTCTTTTAGATACGTCACTAAAATAATTTTAGCTGTATGGCTTATCCGTTAACTTCCATTACTCCCAGATACACCCTGATTCGGTGTGGTAGTACCTGTTAAAGCTCCATCTATAAGTCAAATATATCTGTTTAGAATTATTCTTATTCGATTGGAACACTTGATTCTATACAATTGTAAATTATTTATAATCATAATAGTTACTTTAATCTCTAATTGTTTAATAAGGATTATTATTCATTATTTGAAACCATATAACTGTGTGCAAACAAATGACAGTTATTAAATAGAAATTACTTTAAAAAAAGATTATTGATATTAAATAGGAATACTTGAAGCCACGTAAAAATGTGCAAATTATTTGTATTAGATTGGAATATTTGATATATTATTCCAATTCATATTTTCTTAAGAAACAATAATAACACAAAAAATGTAAATTTGAATTTACCATGAATGCAGTTCCCTAACTCAAGTCATAAAATAACCCTAGATGAGTTGAAATACCATTTAAATCAATCTACCACAAGAAAGCTAGAAAAAGACTAGAAAATACAATGAAACATGAAGGAGACAGTGATAACGACAATAGTTTGGGCCCTTGTGACAATCGTAAAGAACCTGGGGTGGGGAAGAATGGAAGGACTGAAGACTTGGGTAGGATTGAGACCGTTTAAACCACAGCACTGTTGAGATCCGCTAAGATTGGGCAATTCGGGCTTTAGCGAAAGTCAGCAGTTAGCGCTTCAAAAAGTAAAATAATTTACTTTAAGATGCTCGATTTGAATGAATGAAGAGATTTCAAGTTTATATTTCTAATTGATAATGAATGATGTCTATGTTCACTCGCAACCTAATATTTTTAATTATTCAAGATAAAAGACTACGTAAGATAAATTTTTGGGCATTTTCTCTTGTTTGCAATTAATACTCATGCATTAAAACGCGATGTCTATCGACAGGGTGTTTCACAATTGTCAAAGAAAGTAGAGGCCGCTCAGATTACCTCCGTTGACTTCATTCTCTTTCTCTTTTCAGATAATTACTGGGAAATAGATAGCATATTGATATATTTAATCAAATATAGCCAAATCTTGCCTTGGAAAATAGAACGGAAGTTCTTTTGTGTGAAGACATATTACGAAACTAAGTCTTTCATAATTGTTCGAACAAGATACAAAAGGAAGTTCAACTTCAATACATTTCCAAACAGAAGTCAGATTTTTAAGTTGATCAAGAACGTTGAAGCTCACGGCGCTTGTGAAGGTTATAGAGCAACAGGTTCTTCACCAATCACTCAAAAGGAATGTGCACGTGAACAGTGGGCGCCTGGGACATATATTCTTGTTCTCCTGATATTTCTTGTTCATATTTGAGACAAAATGCCATGCCGATCCTAAAATGGTATAAATGAAATTTTTTTACTGTATTTTTTATGGCTGATCATATTGATTCAAAAATTGTGAAACACGAAAAAAAAAAAATAAATAAAAAGACAGTAGGGAAAATTAGATTGATGTGTTTCACTATTAAAATAGCCTCCTCAGAAATAGTTTTTAAATTTTCTCCCCAACTCCACTCAAGGAAAAAAAAAAGAATGTAAAAAGAAATCCAAGGTAGAGAAATCAGTGGCCACTCGAGGTCATCGACATTAATAACGCTCTTATTTTTGATAGAATTTACTTGTACACACAGAAAATGATTGGGCTCAAATCTTTTGAGCCAGATATATTTTTGCATTCCTCTTATGTAATATCATAATAAACAGAAATCCAAACAGATAATTTATACACAATTTTATGATTTCAAGGAACTATTCATATTGAATAATAATCATTTATTTGCTGTTTATTAGCATTAGATTCATATCTAATGTTAATAATTACCAAACAGATAAATTTGACCAATAGATGAGGAGCTAACTCCGGGTCAGAGTAGACTAAGGAGTTATGGCTTTGAAGGGGTACTCTACCCTCCCCAGAACTGGAGCTTCAACATTGAGTGCAGTTTAATATATATATATATATATATATATATATATATATATATATATATATGTGTGTGTGTGTGTGTGTGTGTGTGTGTGTGTGGTTTGGTTTAGTTTCTTTTATGGCATATCAGCCATTGTGGGTAATTCAATACCAAATCCAGTTTATATATATATATATATATATATTAATCAAACATATATATATATATATATATATATATATATATATAAGATTTATAAACACAAGTCATCAAAGTTAATTGGTTCCAAGTATTGTTATATATCATTAACAATTTAATTAGATAGTCAATTGTTTACACGCAGTTAAATAGTCAAATAGTTCTATTTCTAACAATTCAAGTTAGCATGTCATTTGTGTGCACACAGTTTAAATGTCAAACAGTTCTATTTGACCTATAGATAGTACCCCTTAGGTGCTACCACTCCGGTTCAGAGTGGAACTGGGAGCAATGATAATGAAGAGGTACTCCACATTCTCCAAAGTTCCAGCATTACTGGAGCCTCACCATCAGATTACTTTGTGTCATAAGCAGGGCACTCGTTGGTGGGGGTCTTGCCCCTCTGCAGAGGTACAGTCGATGTATTCTAGATCACCAGCCGACTGGGCAAGTGTATGTGTGCGTGTTTCTGTCTCTGCAACTTTTTTAAACACCATAAACTTAAGTTTTCTGAGTGTCATGCCGAGTAATTCCTTTTTATGCTATCTCTCTCGGCAATGGAAGTTTCACTTTGGCGCCATTCATCTACTCTCAAATGAAAAGTAACAGATTGTGTCTTTTTACATGGTACCAGTCGTAAGAAACTATTCTTGACTTTACTAAAGATTGAATTCATAATTCACCAATACTGGTGGCCCTCAACGAGGCCAAAGCACCAAATCTGCCATCTATTTATCCATAGCAGGGCGGAGAAGATATCGATTCATGCCTTTTACAAATGCATAAGAATGAATTGAGACGTAACCAGCCTCGTCCAGGGTTTGAACGCGGTTCACCAAGTCCATTTCTAGAAGTAGGATCTCACCACCTGATACTTTTTTTATATTTGTCAATAATCATATGTTGGGAAACAATTTGGTGGTTTCAAGTATTCTTATTAAACACCAATAATTTGTAAGCAGTTACATGGTTTCAAGTGACAAGTAATAATGATAATTCCCAATAAACAATTATAACTTCAAGTAACTATTCTTAAAACAAATAATTTGCGAACATTAAAATGGTTTCAAGTATTTTGATCTAATACCAATAATTTGCTGGGTTATAGGATATCAAGAATACCTACCTAATTATTTTCAAACTCATCGATCTGATCAATCGATGAGTACTACTCATTCGAGTCGGAATGAAATTTGGAATAAAGGCCATGAAGGGATACGCCCTACTTCCCAGAGCTCCAGACTTGGAGTCTCACAACCGGATACAGTTTAGTGTCATACCCATTTTTGGGTGGTGCGTTTTACCTCTCTGCAAAGGATGCAGTCGGCATATTCCAAGTCTCGTGAACAAGGTGTGTGTGTGTGTGTGTGTGTGAGAGAGAGAGAGAGAGAGAGAGAGAGAGCCGACACAATGTCTGCGTTGGACAGGAAATTTATACCTAGGCCCGAGACAGAAGCCGGCAATTATACGAAGAATCTATTAAGTGCCCCCGACAAAATATGCGCTTACGATCAAGCTTGCCTCACTCTCGGCCAGCAATCAGTTTTTGTACCTTAGTAGTTTCTTTCTCTAACTGCTACTCTTCCTCTAACCTCCCACTCATCTCTTTCAACCTACCCACACACGGGCGACACGTACAGACACAACAGCGCGCACGCGCGCGAGCGCACACACACACACACAGACACACACACATGTGCGCGTGCATATACACTGGCACATATGAACACTCGTATACAAATACACGCACATACAAATCTAAGCATCTATATACACAGCAAAATACACACTACAATAACGCTTATTTACTGATACTCGCACACACTCCCAAGTAAATACGTACATACATTAGCACATACGCACATATAAGAAAGGGAACTATAAGTCGGTAGCTTTTAAACGGTAGTTATTAGAGAATATTTTATCTGAAATTCTCACTGTATAATGCGAGATCTATGTGATTAATATTTATCGCCGAATTAAATTGATTGAACAGAAAGAAGATGAAGTTGTAAAAGAAATAATTACATGTGAAAAATAAATGCTTTGCATCATTAGGATACAGACTTATTGATGCGTCTTCAACGCTCTCATATATCTGGTATATATATACATTCATACACACACACACACACACACACATATATATATATATATATATGTATATATATAATGTATTTGCTATATTTATCAACGATAGAATGTATATATAAGTTAGTGTATAAATAGTCACCAGTGCTTAGTGCCTAAGTTTCATATGGTCTGAAGATCGCATAGGCAAGAAATTGATTTTTACCGAGCGCTATTGACATTGTATCTACATTATCCAAATATATATATATATATATATATATATATATATATAAAGAAAGTAATCCAAAAGAGATAATTTATCAAAATGGAAAGTCAAAGTTAAGACGTTTCGGTTTTAGTAAACCTTCATTTAAATATCATTGCCGGTGCCAATCACGTGATAGTTTTTCTAAAAAGAATGCTGATTGAAGGCTTTTATATAATCTTTCTTTGTATATATATATATATATATATATATATATATATATATATATATTCTCTTTTCTTCTGTTATTTTATTTAAACATCCATCCTTGATCTAGCAATGTTTTTCACTATCTTAAAGTCCTGATGAAGGTTTATTAAAACCGAAACGTTTAAACATTCACTTTCCATTATGATAAACTTGTCACTTTTGGATGACTTGGTTTTTCTATTTCCTTCATACTGTCAGATTTATTTGCGTCTCCACACACACACACACACACACACATATATATATATATATATATACACTTCCATATATATATATATATATATATATATATATATATATTACAATAATAGGAGAATAAAATTGATAGACAGACTGATAATAAAAGTTAATATGGTTGAGGTTTGATAAAAAGTGCTTGATTCCAGTATGACAAAGCGGGTCTAAAACCTAAAATATCGAAATTAATTTCTTGTTGAGTCCGTTACTTAAAGATGAGCTTAGCGTAACGGTTATCGCCGAAAGAAAGGAGATGGTTTTCTCAAATTCCCATCCTAGACGAGGCTATTTGTATTTCATTTCGTATTCACGCTCTTGGGAACAGCATGAATTCATTTAACCCCACGTCCGCCACCAACTGTGGGTAAATAATTGGTTGTTGTTTGGTTGTTTGGATTTTATGGTATATTAAGCTTTGTAGGTTATTTAACGCCAAATCCAATTTTAAACAAATAATCAGTTCTATTTCAAACAATTCTGTTTAACATGAGTACACAGTTAGTCAAAAACATTTCTTTTTCAAGCTATTTAGTTTATTCAAATAGTTCTAATTCAGCTAATTCCGTTTCGTATAAGTACATATTTTGTTTACTCACAGTTAAATGTCAAAACAGTTCTATATTAAACAATTCAGTTTAGTGTAAGTACAGTTTCAATGTCAAAAACAGTTCCATTTAAAACAATTCAGTTTAGCATAAGAACGCAGTTTAAATGTAAGTACAGTTTAATTGTCAAAAACTTTTCTATTTCAAGCTATTCAGTTTAGTCAAACAATTCTAATTAAAACAATTTAGTTCAGCATAAGTATGTAGTTAGTTCTATTTAACCCATATATCAGGTGCTACCATTCAGGACCATAGTGGACTAGGGAGCAATGGCAATGAAGGGATGCTCCGCATTCCCCAAAGCTCCAGCATTACTGGAACCTCACCATCAGATTGTCTCGTGTCATATCCAGGAGTCAAATTGGCAGGGGGTTACCCATCTGCAGAGGCACAGTCGGTGTATTCTACAGCCCCAGCCGACTAGGCAAGTAAATAATTGGACAGTGAGTTTTTTTTAGCTTTGATTAGGGAACCAATTTGGGAGAAAGAAAGCCCTGAATTCAAACAAGCTTTATTTGATTTGGCTGCATCCTGCCCTAGACGGAGACGTTGGGTAAATAAATTCTTAAAATTTCACGTGAAGCTCATATCGTCAAACGTAAAAAGGAGAAAAAATTAGATATATTTTTCTTAAAAATTGACATTGTTTCGCATCCTATACGTGAGGAGGGATTGAGCACACACACACACACACACACACACACACACACACACACACATATATATATATATATATGCAATAACACTTTTTTGCCAAGTCGGCTTGGGCTGTAAAATACACCAACTGCGTCTCTGCAGAGGGGTAAATCTCCCCCAACGAGGGTTCTGCATATGACACTAAACAGTCTAACGGTGGAGCTTTGAGGAATGTGGAGTACCTCTATCACTCCCAGGTCCACTCTGGCCCGGGTAGGTAGCACCTGTCAGACTCCTATGGGTCAAATAGAACTAAAATATGTGCTTATGTAAAAGTGAATTTCTTGAAACAGAACTTTTTTGATTTTTAACTGTGTAAATAAATGACTGATATCTGATTAAATTGTTAGTGATACATAGCAATAATTAGAAGCATTTAACTTTGACTAACTTGAATAGCTTGAAATGTCTTTAACATCTAAATTGTGTACTTGTGCTAATCTGAATTGTTTAAAATAGAACTTATTATATATATAAAAATGTTTTTGGCATGAAATAACCTACAATGGTTAAACGAAACCAAACCAAATCAAGCGAAACCAAACTAAACTAATAGCTCTTCTCAAGAAATGAGTACTCCAGGTAGCCGATAACGTCTTTTTGGAAAGGTATACGTATAAAATTTATTTAATTACGCTGAGAATGACGATATATCTGGGGTAAGATATCTGACTAACATAAAGTCAGCTGGTTTCTGATTACAGTTTAAAGCATTTCGCTGGTCTATCCAAACTGAAGTATTGTGATACAACGCAACATGTTATCTGTGGATGACATATAAATTTATACATATATATATATATATATATACGAGATTCATTCAATAGGTAAGTTGAATTTTGCTTAAGGAGTTTGGAGTTGTATCTTTTTCGAGGAATTGAAGTGACAGATCCTTTCAGGGTTCCAGAAGTTTGTCAGGATTACCTTCTTTACTGACCACCCGGAAATTTCCTTTACCAAAGAGTCAGTGTTTTTTTCCATTCAGAAAACAATCTTTTTTACTCGTTTTTTTATTCGTTGTTTAGCCCATTTGTAAACTTTTTTTTTTTTACTAAAACATATTTCTCCATTCACATTACACATTTTTTGCAAATGTCACATGGCTTGAACTTCTCAGCCACCCACTGTTCAAGCTTAGATCACTGTGTTTGATTTGTCTTCATTCTAAATAGCCTCAAAACAAATATTTTTGCAAGATTAAATCAATTCTTTGAGGCTGCAGTATAATGGTTTGAGTGTTCACCAATGGCCCGAGAGACTGAGGTTGAATACCCGGTCGAGTCATACCAAAGACTCAAAAAATGGTACTTGATACCTACGTGCTAAACACTCAACACTATAAGGTACATATCAAGAGTAGTGGAGCAATTTAGGGAAAAGAGTAGCGCCCTGCCCTACGCCGAGGTGTAGTAGCTATTTGAAAGAAATCTTTTGGATCGCTCTCGACTACGGTTACCAACTCTATTTTGCTTTTAAATCAATTCTTACAAAAAAAAAAAAAATCCAAGCAATCTACTTTTAACATTTAAGGAATTATATTCACAGAATATATTACGTGGCTTTATTTGAAGGAATTCATCTTTTTTGTTTAATGACAGTCGTATATATATGTGGGCAAGGGGTTTCTGATATGTCTAAGGAAACCTTATCAAAAACTGTTCAAAAAATCCCAAATGATAAAAAGTTCACAATGTTAAAGACTGTCCCTAACTCTGAGTTTTGGGCATCTTAAGCTACAAAATCATCTGATGATTGTGCTTTCTAATGTGCGTGAAACATTATGGAGAAGGTTGCTCTTGCTCTTGGATAACATGTCCGTTCACACTGCTTATGTTGCAGTTGCTGTGGCTTTGATTTTAATTGGTTGTTTTGGTTTACGGTGTTTTTTTTTTTGTTATTTGGTTTGTGTTATTTTGGTTTGTGTTGGTTTACGGTGTTCTTTTTGTGTTATTTAACGCCGAATCAAGACATTTTAAAGAATGCTTGTTTCAAGGTCTTTGTATGTCCAAATGTTTATTCATTGTGTACAGGAATTTTCAGATCTAGATTTTCTTTTTTAAGTAGAGGAATTATATTGTGAATTGAATTACCATGACCAGAAAATCCAGCAAACACTTACGCGCGACATAAGGAAACACTGGACAGCTATTTCGACCTGATTAAGTCTCATCAGCAGTGTATACTATGCATTCAATTCACAATATAATAAAGAGTGGTTTTTTTTTTTAGAGATCTGGACATTTTTGGTTTTTCATAACATAACAAAATTATAATAATCTACGACTACAAATCCTAGAAGCCCTACATATAAAAACAACAGCCAAAAAACAACCAACCAAACAAACAAAAAAAACCCAACTAGAATCAATAGAATTAATTTTGAAAAAAACGACCATATTTTGAAATGCCATTAGTCTTTTATTTTTCTTGATAATATTCTATTTTTCTTGATAGTGTTTTGTTTTAAATTCGTTTGATGTCATCAGCATCTCAGTTTTATCCAACTTTGTGTTTACATAATTTTGTAATGTTATGAAAAACCTCAAAAACTCTTTAAAAAAAAAACACTCTTTACACGTGCAAACAACCCCTGATGATGGCCTATGAAAGGTCCGAAAGCCCTCAGGATACTTTTGGTAAATTCATCTACAAATTTCAACCTAAAACCAAAACACTTATCAGGAAACTTGAAGGGATCTTAATAAAATCATACAAACAAAATGTGTCTTTATTACTCAATCAAACATACTTTTATGAAAGACTGCTGCTCAACCACACACACACACACACACACACACATATATATATATATATATATATATATATATATATATATATTATCATTATTATTTTTAGAAAACACGAAAAACTTTCTTTTTTTTTAATTGATTTTGTTTCTTGATGTATTACATGATTTCTTCAACCTAAATCAAAGACACTTATCAGCAAACTTGAAAGAATCTTAAAAAAATTACATAGACAAAATGAGTCTATTATTTAATCAAATATTCAGATACATACATATATATATATATATATATATATATATATATATATATATATATCGGCTCATTGACTAAGTGGGTAGAGTGCTCGCCAATGGTCTGGGAGAACTTGGTTCAATATATATATATATATATATATATATATATATATATCGGCTCATTGGCCTAGTGTGCAGAGTATTCGCTAATGGTCTGGGAAACCTTGGTTTAATCCCAGGTGGCGTCATACCAAGTACTTTAAAATTGGTACTTGATACCTACACTTTCTTAACTTGTACTTACTTAACACTCAGCGAGATAATATATGTATATAAATCAATTACATATTAAAATCAGACCTGCATTCCTTTTAAAATCAATATTCCATGGTATTGTACCACTATATATATATATATATATATATACGTATGCTTGCGTAAGACTTACTGTGTATATATATATATATATAGATAGATAGATTTGTATGATTATATACACTCATATGTAGAAAACACTTGACGGCAACTACACAAGAATTCTGCGAGCAATATTGAACAAGTCGTGGAGGCAGCACCCCACAAAGCAGCAGCTGTGCGGCCACCTACCACCCATCATATAAACTATCAAAGTTAGACGAACCAAACATGCAGGACTCTTACTGGAGAAGTAAGGACGAACTCATAAGAGAAATATTCCTGTGGACCCCTTCACTTGGACAAGCAAAGGCAGGACAATCAGCTAGAACCTACATACAGCAGCTCCGTGCCGATATGGAATGTAGCCCTGAGGACCTGCCGGAAGCAATGGACGATAGAGAAGAGAGGCGAGAGAGGGTCAGGGATACCCGTGCTGATGGCACGACGTGATGATGATGATATATATATATATATATATATATATACGTGTGTGTGTGTGAGTGTGAGTGTAAGAGAAGGATATGTTTTAATGGCTAGGTAAGTTTTATTACTCCCAATCTCTGACAGACTTCGTTGAAAACCAGACTCTTGCAATGGATTAAGAAAAATGGTTATAAGTATAAGGAAGGCACACACTTATATCCATGTATACTCCAAAATAGACATATATATATACTTTTAATTCGAAACCTTTCTCAATAAACGAACGGAACATAGATTCTATACAATATTCCTCATAAATCAAATGACGTAATTTAAAAACAAACAAACGCTGATTAACTAATTAAACGACCAAATTTTCCCTAGGTTTTTGTATTGTGCATTTTTAACCATCCATCGTTGATTTAACGTCACTAATATCATCCCTCATAGTCCTGATGATGGTTCACTAGAACCGAAAAGCTATAGTGTCGACTTTGCTTTTCGATAAATCTACTTGAATTACCTTGTTATCAATTTATCTTCATATATACATATATAAATATACACACACATTCGAGGGCTGGCAGAAATGTTCATACGTTGACCATGGTATATGATCAAATAAGTTTTATTTTTCAATTTTTATCGGTGTTGCAGTGCTGAGATCCAATTAGTCAAAAAAGTCATCATTGTAGATATGACGTCATCATACGAACTTTTCAGCCTATGACTTTTTTGTATATATATATATATATATATATATATATATATATATAAACTAAGACAGATATTCATAATTACCAATGAAAAACTTCCGGTTGTTAGCTTTCAAATTATAATCGCTTAGGCGCCAAGTTGTTCAGTCAGGCTTTGGATGATAAATGATCCGGGTTCAAATATCACTGGCGGCTTATTTATTTATTTATTTTAATTTCCGCTGTTAGCTTACCGGTCGTAGAATGTGAAAACGACCTGATCTCTGTGATTTAAAAAAATAACCTTCGAAGTCTCGATGCGAAAGTCGATTTTTTTTCACTCTGTTAAATTGTTAAGCCTCAAATCTTGTGGATCGACTATTACACAAATACCACCCATCAGAGATGGAAATCTACGCACGAAGCGAAGATATTGCAGATACTAGTCCAATCTCGACGTTATTAATATCGCTCTAATAAATATTATGCTTGACTTTTTTCTTCTTTTTTGACGCCCTTATCTACGAGACTCCACATACACGAACTCTTTCTGATATAAATATATCTACCTCATGTATCACTGCAATACATTATCATATCGTTTACATGGCTGGCGGACATTTGTCTTGAATTACCACAACGCCCCATCCCTGGTTTCTTCTTCTTCTTCTTCTTCTTCTTCTTCTTCTTCTTCTTCTTCTTCTTCTTCTTCTTCTTCTTCTTCTTCTGTGGAGTCGCGCGCATTTAAATACTGGCATGGGAGTGTTGATAATCTCAGGTGTTGATTGTTTGAGAAAAAGAAAGTGTTTTCCTACAAGGAAAAAACGCTTTGTCTTCAAATGTAAGACTGCACGATTAATGAAAAGAAGAGAAAAAAAAAAAAAAAAGAAAAAGAAAAAGTGTATTGTCTTTCGACTACGATATATGATTTATAGGCAATTAAATTATCTATCTATCTATTTATCTATCTATCTATCACTGTTTCTTCCGTTCTTTATTCTTCGTTCTATTCAACACACACACACACACACTTATGTATTACTATTGTTATCTATCTATCTATCTATCTATCTATCTATCTATCTATCTATCTATCTATCTCAGTGTTTCTATTCATCTCTCTCTCTATATATAGCTATCGCAGTCTGTTTCTTTCTTTTTTCCGTTTATGTATGTATGTATGTATGTATGTATGTATGTATGTATGTATCCTACTTGGTGGATTAATTTTCTCTCACTACCAGTGTCTTTGTCTATACATATATATTTGGATAATCTGGTTCGTAATACAGACATTCCCTTGCTTGAAATTTATCAAATCGAAACTCGTTTCACTGTACGTTTTCTTGTTCAGCTGATTCATTTCACTGCAAATTCGCACCTGCAAATTTAATTCACTTTAATATTTCAAAAACGCTCTTTTAAAAATCTGTATCGTTAGCAATCAAACTCCTTAATTCGATTTTGGGGTTGTAAATATAGTTACTATTTATTTATTCGCGATAATTAAATCGATTCAAAAATTATTTTTAAAAATAGATTTCTTTTCTCCTCATAAATTCATCACTGAAAGTTTCGTTTACCAAATAATCTGATTACTGTTTAGTATTATGGCTTTTTGTAATTCTGAAAAAAGAACAAAAAACAGAACAAACAATCAAACAAACAAGACGTAAAAACTCATTTAAATATCTCTTCTATCCCAAAACATGCGTAAATAAATGAAATAAAAGTGACTTCTGTATTACTTAATATAACTCTTTTTATTTATTAAATTTAATTTAAAAAATCTTTTTATTCGTTTATATTTTCTTATTTATTTGAAGTGAGACAAATATTTAAGCAATTCGGGTTTTTTTTTCTTTTTTGTTTTAATCTTTTTGATTATTGTGACTCGTTTTTAATTGTCCAAGAACACTGCCAACATGAACCTTTTTATTAATCACTACACCCGAAAACTTTTCCTTATCGGAGAGTCAGTAGACTATCTTTTCGACTCTGGCTCGTAATTTTAAACCAATGTTTAACCAATTTGTAAACATTTTTTGGAATGAAACTTCTTTCACTGTTCACATAACATATTCTTCTACAAATTTCAGATGGCTTGCACTTATTTGCCGCCCAAAATTTGATGACAGATCGCTGTTCAAGCCTGGAGCATTCTGTTTGGTTTGCCGCCATTTTGGAGAGTTTTTTTTTTTGCCTTAAATCACTTATTTTTGCGAATTTTAAATGATCTTTTCTATAAAACAATTCCAAACAATGCAGAGTTTATATTTATGGAAAAAGAAATTTTGAAAATAAAACATATTTTGCTTTCTTTAAAAACATTTCCATTATTAATTGAATGACTCTCAAAATATGGTAGCAGCAGCAGCAGCAGCGGCGGCAATGTGTCCCTGACACGCTTTGAAAATCAATATCTATCATCCCTCGCTCCTTGTAGGTCTGCTAGACTGCACCCAGTTGTTGTATAGTCATATACATATACAGAGTCATTCTGAATACATATTGACGCAATGAATAAAAGACGAGGGAAGACTTCTTTAAAAAAACATACCTCTCACTTTATTTTAAGGTGTGCGTGTGAGAGGGAGTTGGAGACTGAACAAAGACTGCAACATATTGACCTCCCCATCCCCTCCGGACATCGCCGTGTGTCGTTCTCGTTCTCCTGGGCTGCTCAACCGGGGGCCTGAGGGCCCAGCCTCTCTGGGACATATTCTCACCAACTGGTCTGGTCTCCAAACTCTATCGGGGGTCCCAAAGGCCCCTTCTGCCGGGAGGTGGCTTTCCCTACCACAACTTGTCTCCAACTCGTCTGATCCCAACTCAATCGGGGGTCCCGAGAGTCCCTTCTGCCGGGTGGTGGCTTTCCCTACCACATCTTGTCTCCAATCCACTTGATCTCCAACTCAATCGGGGGTCCCGAGGGCTCCTTCTGTTGGGTGGTGGCTCTCCCTACCACATCTTGTCTCCAACTCGCCTGATCTCCAACTCTCTGACTTCCTGTCTCACCGAGTTATATAATAGTTCAATCGCCCACTCAATCTTTGGAATGGCATGTTTGATCGTCATCAAGCGGAAATAACTGTCATGCAGTTCACAGGTCATTCTCTTCTGGTGCATCAGTCTATGAGTGTACCATGGGATTTTTACCTTGTCCCATTTTTTTAGCCAAGCCTGCCTACGTGATTTCTTCTCAAAACTGCCATCGGAATGTTTCATTTCCTTCCGGTGCATCACTTTGGAATGGCATGCTTGGCCGGGTCGACGGTCAATATACAACACAGTGTCTGCGCAGAGCTGATGTAAGTCCTTGCTGGTCTGCCAATGTTGGCGTGTCTATGTGAAGGTGTTCAAAAGAGAAAGTTGCTAATTAGTTCGCCCTAACTTCTCCATCACTGCCCCTGATGTCCTATTTGTCTTAATTGGATGGTTTGTGAGATAGGAGTTAAGTGGCCAAACATTTGCTTTTTTGTGGGGTGTTGCGTCAGGGATATGTTCAGAACAGCACGTAGCATTCTATGTTGTTCTCATATAGCTTTTTCTTCGTGAGTTTTGTTAGAGTATTTGTGTCCATTTAGTAATATGGACACAGCTATATCTTAGAAGAGGTACTGTTTTATTTTATCTGATAGATCAGATTTCCATATGTATTTACAGAGAACAGATACTGAACTGACAACAATAGATTGTCCTAGGTATCATATTTACCAACCCCTCCGCTCGGGCAGGATATGACACAAGGTCAATTTTTAAGCGGAGTTTAACAGGTTTGAATTCAGAGTTTTCCTTCTCCTAGACTAGTTGCCTCACCAAGGCTGAAGAACCTAGTCTACCCTACTATTTACCCATAGCTGGAGGGAGAATAATTGGATTCATACCTTTCCTAAGAGTATTAGTGTTATGTGAAACGCAATCAGTCAGGTCCAGGATTTTAACTCGTGTCTCCATGTCAATATCCTGCGACGATAACCATTACACCACGGACACCTCCTAAAATTGTCCTAGGTATGGCAGTTAACTGTATCTGATGGTGAGGCTCCAGTTCTGGATTTCTGGAGAATGTCATCATGATTACTTCCTAGTCCACTTTTTCTGGAGAATGTCACCATGATTACTTCCTAGTCCACTTTTACCAGGAGTAATAGTGTCTGTTAGGGTCCATTTATCGTTCAAACAGGTCTGTTTGCTAATTATTTATATTCAGTTAGAATATTTGATGTCATATAACTGTAAATTATTTTTATTAAGAATGATTACTTGAGTTTATTGTGGTTTACAAAGAATTGATATTAGTTACTTGAAACAACATGACTTTAAGCAAATAAAGGACTATTATTAAATAGAAATAATTACTTAAAGTCAACTAAATATTTGTAAGTAAGTAATGTTGGCGGTCTTAGGCGAGGATAAGCAGAAGGCTCCCTTTTCAATAGCTACTACATCGAGGTGTAGAGGAGGCTGCTACTCTATTCCCTGGATTGCTCCGCTTTACTCTTGATCCTTACCTTATAAAGCTGAGTGACGAGGATTTTATAAAGAATGTAACAGTCTCTGTCATTAAAAACAGTTATATTGCAATCATCAAAAGTAGTGTAATTAAAATGTATGAAATACTGTCCCATAATAGTTGGTACATTTGCACTAATATTTCATACACTAAAAGTGACATTATTGGGGTAGTACTATGAGGTGATATGCCGCGTTAAAGGTTGGCAGGTGCGATATGCCAAGCAGTCGAAGTGGGGTGTAGCGGGTATAATGCAAGATCACTTAGCAAAGCCTTAACTCGCATCGGTGCATTAAAAAGGCCCCCAAAATATTACCAGGATCGTAGAAAAAGCAATGTACTAGTTACGGATTCGAAGGGCGGAGAGCTGGGTTAGTAAATAGTGTCGAGGAAACCGAAAAGAAATTATGATTGTAAATACTAAATTAACGAAAAAAGTTTTTAAAAAATACATATACATAATACCGGAAAATAAGGCAAGATAGTAAAATATGTATATAATCCCTAAAAAAAAAACAAAAAAACAAAAAGGAAGAAGAAAGAAAAGAAAAAAATGGGCTCAACGAGTTCTTATATTTATGTGTTTTTCGGGGTTTTTTTTTGGCAAAACGTTCGTTATATTCATTTATTTTTTGATAAATAACGTAATTGTAAATACGATATTTACCAACCCCTCCGCTCGGGCAGGATATGACACAAGGTCAAATTTTAAGCGGAGTTTAACTGGTTTGAATTCAGAGTTTTCCTTCTCCTAGACTAGTTGCCTCACCAAGGCTGAAGAACCTAGTCTGCCCTACTATTTACCCAAAGCTGGAGGGAGAATAATTGGATTCATACATTTCCCAAGGGTATTAGTGCTATATGAAATGCAATCAGTCTCGTCCAGGATTTGAACTCGTGTCGCCGTGTCCATTTCCTACGACGATAACCATTACACCACGGGCACCTTCGTAATTGTAAATACACACTTCAAAAAAGTCAAATACAAGGTAAGTAAAAAGTAAAGTTGGTGACCTTAGTCGAGGGCGACCAGGTGGCTCCCTTTTTAATAGCTACTACGCCGAGGTGTAGTGGAGGGCGCTTCTCCTTTTCCTGGATTGTTTCACTTTACCCTCTATACGTACCTTATATTTCTGAGTGTTAAGCAAGGAGGTATCAAGTACCATTTGTAAAGTCTTTGATATGACGCAAAATGGGATTGAAATCAGATCTTCCAGGTCATACATGCCTCAAAATAAGGTAAGTGGTGCCTTCGATAATCTTCCAGACTTCCAGTAAAAATCATTCCTCTTCCGTTTAGCGTTTATTTACTACTGAATTTTAGGTATGTTTGGAGACGGTCTACTGTTCGAGACGAGGGTGGGGAGGGCTACTAATTTCATCCTTTTTTTTTAACTCACGTACCAACAGAGGAAAAATGTTTCAATATTGGTCATTATGTCTTTAAGTCCTATTAATTTAAAATGCTGAATTTTACAAAATGTTAAGCTGTATTTTTGTTTGTAAAATATTGCTTAAACTGTGCGTTTTAAATGTAAAGACACGCTTTACGCTAAAAACCCAAATTGAACATATGACTCTGTCCAAATGTCAGCGAACATGGCAAAACGTTTTTGAATCTTTTATAAAAGTTTAAAAAAGAGGACACTTTAGAAGAACGATATCCAATAAAATTCTGTTTTAAACTAGGAAAAAGTGCCACAGAAATGTATGGAATGCTTCTGACTTCTTTTGGTGCATCTTGCATGAATCGAGCATCAGTTTTTGAGTGGCATAAGAGATTCAAGGAAGGCTGGGAGTCTTTGAGGGAAGATGGGAGGTGTGGGAGGAGTAAGGAAGTCAATACACCAGAGTTAATTGGCGAAAAGGTTAGGGTTAGGGTTGCTATGTTGAGGTTTTAAGGAAGTTCAGGAAGAGATTCCGTCGGAAGAGGCCAGCACTCTTTAAATCGGGTCAGTGGCATTTCCAGCAGGACAAAGCACCAGTCCAAAACTCCATCCTTGTCACTGACTATTTGACCAAGATGGGCATCAAGACAGTTCCTCAACCTCCCTTTAGTCCAGACCTTGCTCCCTGAGACTTGTGGTTATTCCCTAAACTTAGAGGCTGTCGTTATGAGAGAATTGAGGAGATGAAAGAGGCTGTAACGAAGGTCATTGATACGCTCACACAAGAGGACTTCGATGGGGCCTTCCAGAAGTTATTGGAATGGTACAATAAGTGCATGGCAACCGGAGGAGATTACTTCGAAGGGGACTAGAATTTCATGTGTGTACTATCAATAAAAGTGCCCATACGAAAAAAGTCTGGAAACTTATTTAATTATCCTTGTAAGATAGTATATATGTATATGTATATAACCCACTCAAAATGGGAAAAAAATGAGCTTATCGAGTTTTTATATTTAGGTCGTTTGTTTTTTTCCCAAACCGTTTGTTTTATTCATCATTAATTTTTTGTGTAATAGCGTGAAGCAGACGTTTTTGTTTATTATATACGTAGTATATTACATTGAGTGTGTTTGTGTACATTTGAAACTTTTATTTTAACTATAGTAAAGGTTGTTGCTAGGTTTATTCATTATTTTTTCTTGCTTGCTTCTTCCAGGTAAAAGCAAGCACGATTTTATTTTATTTTATTTATTCCTCATTTTTTTTGCAATCTATTCGTTATATTCATTATTTTTTTCTTTAGGGAGTGGCGTGGGGTGCTTGCTTTTACTCATGTAGTGTGTGCATGTGTGGTGCTTTGGTTTGGGTGTAGTAGAGGTTGTCGCTGCTTCTGTATTTTTATTTTATTTTGGAAGTTAGTTGTTGGGTAGAGGTGTGCTGGCGAGCTTGGACTTGAGTGCCGAGTATTTTTCTCCGTGGGTGGGGGGAGGAGGTAATAAAAAAAGAAAAAAGTTTTTAAGAAAAACTTTACCTCTCAAAAAGATGAAAATAAAAAATACAACTCTCTGATTGGCTACCGTCCGAAAATAGTCAATACCATAAATAGAGCCAGGGTTTTTAAGCCATTTGAATAAGATTCCTTGTCGCGAACAGTATGCAGGGAGGGGCTGCTAGTATTGGAAGTTGGAAATATAAAATCTGGTCCAACTGGGTCGCTTGGGCGAGGGCGTCTGATGTTGCAAGACCCGAAACCCCCCGGGAACCCAAGAAAAACATCACTGACGATCCATACCGGCGCAGTGACGACTTATATGAAATCAAATATATATATTTTAAATATTGATTTACAAATATGTATCAATAAATTTGTATAAAAATAAATATGAATTTGTGAAATATCTATGTATCTATCTATCTATCTATGATGCAGATTCCCCCAAATTAGCGTAAGAACCATATGAGAGACGAGGATTTAGTGTTTATTTTTTTATTCAACTTTTCCTAATGACGAACGATGCGTCACAAGTGTATTTGTAAGCAGTTTAACAGCTCTTCAAAGTCAGGTATTATAATAAAATAATGAATAAGCATATATATATATATATATATATATATATATATATATATATGCAAACAGATGTATTTTTATAGAAACATGAACATACACACACACCGTTTCCTTCTTCCTCTCTCTCTGTGTCTCTCTCTCTCTCTCACACACACAAACGCACGCGCGCACACACACACACACACACAAACGCGCGCGCGCACACACAGACATATACACACACACACACACACACATATATATATATATATATAAACAAAAAGGATAATACGAATAAGATTTGATACAGGAATGAAAACGGGAATCATTTTTAAGCATCTTTATTGAGATCTGATGAGAGTTCAGGTCTGGGTTCATCTCTTAATGACAAATAATCAGATTGAAGGTCTGAAAACCAATTTCGGACGTGGCAGAGAAATTTTCTTAGCTTTTTTCGTTGCATTTTTGTCATTCTAAAACTCCCACAACATTGCTTATCAAATATGCACTTTCAGTTCCTCCATTGACTGATGAAGGCATTCTGTTATGAAGTAATTTCCGATAGCGTTTCAAACATAAGAAAATTACAAGCTATCCTTAAGACGGCTGTGTACACGGATGTAAAGAAACCTAGGGGAGAGGGAGCAGGCAGAACGGAAAGGACTGGAGCGAGTGACTTCGGCACGGCCTGACGAAGGACAAGCGACTGCGGTCTCCTCGAGGCTAGACGTGGCTAGACGTGCCTGGAAAGAAAGCACCACCCAACTCTTAAAACAGAACCCAGAAGACAATTTGGATCCCTACGAAACCTAACGCCCACAGCCCTCTAAAAACAGTCTTAAACACAACCAGAAAATATACAGAAAGACAACAGGACATTCACCAACCACAGATACGTGTATTATAATTTTATCTTTGTTCTCTTAAAGTCTATTGACCGCAAAAGGAATATGCTTTAGCAACTCTTTCGCACTTCTTATATAAACGTATTTAAACGTCTTACCGCGTTGCTTATTCTTTCTCACGACCCATATGAGATATCGTTAAATTTTCCACATCATTGGAAGTTTAAAATGTGGAATTAAGACTTGATTTGAGAAAATGAAAATTCTTTATGTGTGAACTCAATATATTAAGAGTATCATTTTTCAAAAACCTCGTGTCTGTGTCGGGCACACCTTTTTATATTCCTGTGCAGGGGTAAATTTTTTAACAGATCTATCTATCTATCTATCTATCAATCTATCTATGTTTTATGACTTCCCGGAGTCATGATATCTTTACCATGATTGGTGCCAATTTTTTAGAATTTTATTAAGATGTGGAGAGAAGGAGAGCAAGTGGCACCCTGGGTTGAAAATATTTTATCTCGTTTTTCTATCAGAAATATTTCTCTCGCTTCTCCCGAATCCGTATATACGCTTTCACGCAAGGAATGTATTTTGCATGTCGGATGAAATCGACAAACAAGGTGTTCCGAAAATTATATCTCCTATTTATTTCTACGGAAACTACAACAGATACAAAACGACACCTGCAAAGAGGGAGGTGTTTCAGCTACAAAACATTATTTTCCACAGTTGCCACCGCCGCTGGTTTTATAATTACGAGCTTGAATGTTATGCTCATGGAGATCTGCTTTAGCAGTGGGGACACCGTTACCCACTGTTGCAAAATACTTCCTCGTAGTCTATTGATCAACGACACGATTCGTGCAGATGGGCGTGGCTTGTTACTAATCACTTTATTCACATAAAGACGAAGTACATTAGCCCAGTCTGCTGGGGCTGTAGAATACACCGACTGCATCTCTGCAAAAAGGTAAGACCCCTCCCCACGAATGAGTGTTCTGGATATGACAGTAAACTAGGCAAGGCTCCAGCCGTGGAGATTTGAGAGGTGCGGAGTACTGCTTCATTAACATTACTCCCCGGTCTACTCTGACCCGGAGTGGTAGAACCTGTTAGAGTCCTTTCTGAGGGTCAAATATAACAAACTATGAGCGCAAACAAATGGCTGATGTTAAATTGTGACTGTTACATAGCAATACTTGACATGATTCAACTGTGTAAAAAGAAGGGTCAGGCTCGTTTAAAAATGTTATATACAAAATGGGTTTACAAATCATTAATATCTAATATACATGAATAAACAGGATTTGGCATTAAATAAGCTACAATGGTTGATCTGCCATAAAACCAAACCAAACCAAACCAAACCAAACCTAGAAATACCTGATCCGGTTCCAAGCGTTTCAGTTAGATGATACTTTAACATTTTAAGCAAGAGGTCACTGGAGGAGAATAGATTAGATGTAAAAAGCAGTTGGAAGAGAGACGAAGTGACAGAGTTCATAATCTCATCCGGTGGGCCAGGTGCAATAAGATACAATTTATCTGGTATCCCGTGAAACAAACTGCTATGTCGCAGATGACAGTTATGAATTGTTATTTGCAAATAGCTGTGTGATGTGGTGTCATGGGGATGACAACGAGAGTTCAAAGAAAAGAGTACTCTCCTGGTCAGTAAATCCATATAGTAGTTTTCTGTCAAGAGACTTGTTGGTAAATATCGATATTGTGAGAAGAGCAGTGATATCCTTGTCAGCGTCAATTGAATCTTGAGGTCACCCAAAAATAAGGGAGTAGAGGTATTTGTCTTTGTTAGTTTGGTTTGGTTTGCTTTGTTTCATGGCATATCAACCTTTGTAGGTTATTTAATGCCAAATCTATACTCCTCGAAGAACGGTAGTGGTACTATTTAACCCATAGCTGGGAGGATAAGGGGGTTCATACCTTTCCCAAGGGTATTTGCCCGAAAGTGAACGTAATAGCGCTACTGGAGTACGAACTCGCGTACTACGATTCCGCAGTCCATAGCTTTAACCATTACACTACAAGGACACCCCCTTGTCTTTGTTAGGTTTCGTATCGGGCTTTGTGTTGTAAACAACAGTTATATACCATCACAGGGAAGAAGGAATGAATGAAGAGGCATAAAACTTTCTTTACAAAAATATATCTCGCCTTATTACTTATCGAAAGAATCGAAACTTGTGTAAGAGAGAGATATGGAGACAGAGGACTCGGAGGACTCTAGCAGACTCGAAGGCCTGAAGTTGACTGTAAGTGTAAGCGTGGTAAAGAGACGGAGACGAAGGACTCAGAGGACTGGTATATTGGCCTTTAACATCTTGATAACGCTGTGATTCCATATTCCGGGCCTTACATCTTTTTTTCCTTGGCGTGAGGTACTCAACTGGATTCCGCTGTAGGCCACTGTCTCCACTCCGGTTATCTGCCGGCTGCTCACTGCCGCTCTCTGGACCTCTTGACTGCCCGACTGTAACTCCAAGAGTACGAGGCTGACCGTAACTCAGTGGGTACCTATGTATATATAATTTCATAACGCCAATGCATTTTTCCTGTTGTCAACTCACGCGAACTGCTTCCACTTGTTTACATAGGTGCATCTGTGTAGAGAACTACTTGATTGACGCCTCTGTCAAAAGTTAATATGTACTCAACAACTAGTTAAAAGTATTCACAATTATTTATCTAGTAGTTTCATCTTCAAGTTTAGGGCTTATTTAATCTCCAGTGTATGAGCGGCAATTTATAAAGTGAAAACTTACAGATGAATATAAAATCACCCCCACCCCAACTTTTTCCTATAAGAAAAATTTCGCCTGTTTCTTATTTAAATTTTTTTTGACCATGTAAATTAGGAATATTTTACTTCAGCAAAACAAGGAAAGGAATATACTTTCCCTCCACCAAATTTTTAATCAAATTAATTTTAGCCCTGTTGACTGGAACTGTAGAATACACCGACTGCATCTTTGCATCAAGCTAAAAAACCTAAACGATCGTCCTGAGTATGACATTAAACCATCTGAAGGTGAGGCTTTAAACATTAATTTCTTTTCGATTCGGTTGTCTAATAAGAACATCTCGTACTTGTTGTTCCGAACGTTGTTTCTCATAAGGATTTTTTCTGGTGTTGTCAACTGCTAAAGAACAGGTCTTTTGGATGTTAATAGGAAGAACAATTCGTAGCTGTACTCGGTAACGAATCGAATGGACAGCGTCAAATTGTACAGTATCCCATTGATGCACCAGTAGACCTCTCAATTTTTAGGCTAAGTTGATAGTCCACCTCAGAGTTTAATTCAATCTTTACTCTTGACCGTCTCTCGTAGGTTTTACGCTGTAGACCTACTAGTAGCTATTCCTTACACTTAAAAATCTTCTTAACTACTCCGACATAAAACTAGGTCCTCTATCATAGTGTATGTAACGAGGCATACCAAATATGCAAAATAATTTACTTAAAGAAGTCAATACAAAAGCAAAATGGAAGTGACTATATTCATCAATAATTGTCGATAAATACTTGTTTCTCCACGATTTGAAAGAAGCAGTCCCTTGAAATCTATTTTCAGCCTTTTCAAGAGTTAAGAACCTTTAATTTACCTCCTTTTCTTCATATTACATTTTTCAGTAATTCTCTTCACTTTCTCTGTTGAAATAGGTAAATTTGTCCACTTGATAAAGTGCATCATTCTTGATACTCCAGGATGACATAGATTATCATGAAATCTTTTCAGAGTATTAATTTAATCGCGGACTTTTATCCTCATCTTGGTTGTCTTTGTTGTTTTTCTCACTACGTTTCGGCCATCTTCAGGTCATTTTTACCGCGACCTCGGATAGGAATGCTGAGTCTTGTAACCGTATCCCCAGTAATTCCAGCCTTCCAGAGTTGTCGTCTATCGCACCACGTTTTTGACCAAGTAACCCTCTGGCGGGCTTGGGTAGGAATTGAAACCGCTATTTTCTGACCATGCGCACCTGGAACCGTAGAGACTCAACGCCTCTATCCGCCGCGGGTCCCGAAAGGCGATCAAGGTTGAATCTTTTGGTCTTATAAATCCAATTATTTGTTCTCCTTATCAGGTCTTCCATAGTCAGGTCCGTACCGAATTTGTAATTGTCTTTATTCGGAATCCTTTTTGAGATGAGGCTTCTTAATCTGAGTATTAATTTTATTGCGGACTATTGTCCTCATCTTGGTTGTTTTTGTAGTTTTTCTCACTACGTTTTGGACAAATTTCACCTCTGGCCGTCTTCAGGTGATTAACCGCGACCTCGGATAGGAATGCTGAGTCTTACGCAGTGATTACTGGGGATACGGTTACAAGAAGCTGACGGTCGAGAAAGACCTTTAAAGATGCCGGGTTGGTAAACGCACGAAAATGAGTCAGCATTGTTAGTGGCTTGTGGAAGTTTCGCTTGAGTACACGCTTAGCCCACAGAAACACAAAATGCACAAAAGGTTCAGCGATTTCTCCCTTCTTGCGTTTGGAATAAGCCCGTGATTGCTTGTTCTTCTTTTCTTCCACGCTCTTGGTTGTGTATTTTGTGTGTTGGTAAAGGAATGTGAAATACTCCTGGCCAGAGATTAGAAAAACTACGAGACAAATCAATGGCCATGAGTGGTTTAAGGAACATGAGATAGTGGGGGTCGGTCGGCGGTGTATCATCACATCTGATTAGAATCGAGAGCATTGTAAGCGATTATTTCAACGATTCCCCACAGTTCTTTTACAATGTCTGGTGGAGGAAGTTCTTGCAGAAGTCTCAATCTTTCTGGGTTTGCTCTAACGGTTCCTTTACATACTTCATAGCCCAGAAATTTTATTTTTGTTTATCTGTAGACACATTCACGCTCATTTAAGACGAGACTTTACTTTTTGGTTAATTCTTTAAATCAAGCCAAGCTTGTGCCATAGTTTTGTTTTTTGTTTTGTTTTAATGGCATACCAACCTTCGTAGGTTATTTAATGCCAATGTCACCCTTCTATAAAGACAGTAGTGTTAATATTTAGCCCATTACTGGTAGGATAAGCGAGTTCATTCCTTTCTCAAGGATATTTGTCCGAAAGTGAACGTAATTTAGCGACTGGAGTTTGAACTCGCTTACTATGATTCTTCAGTCCAGCGTTTTAACCATTACACCACGAGGACACCCTCCTCTTGTCTCATATTAACTTTCATTAATACTACAAATGGGAATGAATATTTCCTTTTGGCCTTTCTTTTACATTATTTCATTAAAAAATTCTTTAAAACACGGCTATTTCATAGTGATCGCATTCTTTTAAAATTATTCAATTTACCACTATCATCAAAAGCTGTGTAAGGGAAATCTGATGATTCACACTTTTTAGGTTTAGTCTAAAGTATAAACTATCTTCTATATTTCTGAAACTATAATTGTAATCTTGGGTTTCTTTGCTTAATGGCATTTCAACCATCAAGTGTTATTTAATGCCAAAGCTATTGTTCTAGAAGAACAACATTGATACTATTTAACCCATAGCTGGGAGGATAAAGGGATTCATACCTTTTCCAAGGGTATTTATCCGAAAGTGAAGTTCGAATTCGTTTACTCCGATCCCACTGTCCAGCACTTTAACCATCACACCATGAGGACCCCTCTTGTAATATTGGGTAGTGTATAGTAATCTTTTAGCGTAAAAGGATTTTTAATTTGTGGAAAATCTATGAGTAACCTAATTATCTATGACTAATACCAAAAATACGTTTGAGAAGAGGAAACATTTATTAAAAAGGTAAAAAGTCATTTGGTTTCAGATATTATTGAACCCAATAGATCTCCATGGAGATGCAATTGTGGTAACTAAGGACGAAAAAGTTAATAAACAAACTTATCTCGCTAGTAAATTTAGGAAGTAATCATAGTTTTATTCACACCAATAGAATTAAGTCTATGGCGTTTGACGTTAGTTCTACCATCTTTACGGTCAGCATGGTTTCTTTTGAGATATAATTGAAAACAATAAGAAAATGTAAAGTGAATTTTACAGACAGCAAGGAAACTTAGAGAAGTTTTGATTTATCCTTTATGGATAATTTATATGTTGATGTCATCGTTAGAGGATTGTGTCTTATAGTCTGAATTGTTTGAAAATGGTTTAAATAGAACTAAACTGTGTACTTATGTTAAACCTATAGTAATAAGAAAAAAACGGTGGGAAGAAAGTTGAATTCATATGCAAATCTTCATTTTAAAAATATCAGGAACCCAGTCGGCTAGGGCTGTAGAATACACCGACTGCATCTCTGCAGAAGGGTAAGACTCCGCCAAAGAATGTCATGGATATGACACTAAACAATCTGATGGAGATTTGGGGAAAGCAAAGTGCCCCTTCATTGCCATTGCTCCCAGGTCCACTCTGGCCCGGAGCGGTAGCACCGGATAGGATAAAAAAGAACTAAACTACGTACTTATGCCAAGCTTAATTGTTTGAAATAGAACTGTTTATATGTATAAAAATGGACTTGTCTTTAAATAACAGACAATGGTCAATATGTCATAAAACAAAACAATAATCCATAAAACCAAAAAATTAAACTTGAAACTCTTTAACTGTGCACAAATGAATGAATTGCTAACACTATTCATTCATTTGTGCACAGTTAAAGAGTTTCAATAGTGTTAAATAGCAAAATTTGTAACCAGTTTACTGTCCACAAACAAGAGTAAAATTGAATAGAATTATTTGTGTTTGATAGTAATAATTGAAACCATACAATAGCAATAGTAGTGTACAAAAAAATTAATTGTAACTCATTTAAAAATGAAATCACCAACAAACTATTCCCTTACAAATCATATTTATATCCATTTAAATATGTGCAAATGAATGACTGATGTTATAATTGTTACTGTTAAAGCAATACTTGAAAACATTTAACTGCTCGTTTAAAAATGCCATCGACAAAATTTTTACAAGTCATACATTCAGTATATATGTATAAAGAGGATCTGGCCCCTATAATAGTTTATATGCCATAAAACCCAACGGACCAGCCAAAAGTATCAGTTGATACACTGAAGGCTAGACTTGTCCAATCCTTGTAGACGAAACTACTATATTAATAGCTGTGAATACTTTAACTATCCATAGTTGACAACACAGAGCCCAATACGAAACCTGATTGGACAAATATTTTCACTCCGCTATTTTTGATTGACTCTAAGATGACGCTGTCATAGATATCAGTGCTCGCCTTACGATATCGAAATTTACCTAGTCTCTTGACAGAAGACTATAATATGGATTTCCTGACCAGGTGATTCCTTCTTTTCTTTAAACTCTCAAGGCTCATCCCGACGTCACCACATCACGCAGATATTTGCAAAAAAACGATATTGAGCAGGATGACATGACCATCATCTGTTACATAACAGTTTATTTCACAAGATGCCAGATAAAGCATATCTTATGGCCCCTGGCCTTCTGGATGATATTTTGAACTTTGTCGACTTGTCTTTTTTCCGGGGAGGTGCCCATGCTGTAATGGTTATCCTCAATGGAGTTTAAATTCTGGACTAGGCTGATTCCTATTAACATAGGACTAAATCCCATAGGAAAGGTATGAGTTCAATTATTCTCTCTCCAGCTATGGGTGAATAGTCGGACGGACTGAGGCTGCAGAATACACTGACTGCATCTCTGCAGAGGGGTAAGACACACCCAACAAGTGTCCAAGATATGATAACAAACAATCTGATGATGAGGCTTTAGTAATGGTGGAACTTAAGGGAATGTAGAGTACCCTTGCATCGCTATCACTCCCACATCTACACTGGCTTGGAGTGATAACACCTGATAGGGTTCTATCCATGGGTTAAACAGAGTATGCTAAACTGAATCATTTGAAATAGAACTGTTTTGACATTTAAACTGTATACTTACGTTAAACTGAATTGTTTGAAATAAGTCTGTTTCTGATATGTAAACTGTGTACTTGTGCTAAACTGAATTGTTTGAAAATGGTTCAAAGAGAACTAAGCTGCATACTTATGTTAAACTGAATTGTTTGAAATAGAACTGTTTCTATGTATACAATGAATTTGGTATGAAATAACCTAAAATGGTTGATATGTCATAAAACTAAACTAAACCAAACTAGGGCGGACGGGGTTCTTTAGCCTTGGCTGAGCAACCAGTCTAAGAGAAAGAAAACTCTGAAATAAAAGCGGTTAAACTCCGCTTAAAATTGACCTTGCGTCACACCCTTCCCGTGGGAAAGTGTTGGTAAATACTGACTCGTCTTTCTTCCGAAAACTGGAAATAGTTGTGAAATAGAATACAGTCAACTACAGTTAGTTTAAAGTATTCACTACTTGGACTTGTTTTACTTTTAGTTTATCAACTATTACTTATAAAATGAAGATTTGCTTATAAATACAACATTTTGATTGAATAATTTCTCGAGTTTAAAATATATATATATATATAAAGCAACGGGAGAATCATATTTACAAATTAATTGAGTCATAAGAAAGAATAATATTTTCTATTTTGTCATGTTATTAGCATTGCATTGTTTTAAAGATTATATCGTCCAAATGTTTGCCCTCAAAAGCTCTATCATCCTATACTGTAGATCTTCACTCTGAAGCTTAACCGCGAAGACCTGCAGTACCCGACAAGTCATTGCTCCTGGCATTGTTGCGATTAAATGACGAATAAAATCTTCCATTCACTCACCGAAACTAGCGCCAACGGGGCGTCAGTTTTAAAATCGTAAGCTCAGTCAGCGAGACTTTGTATATGCTGATTAGCAATAATTTTCTCGCCTATAAACCTATACCCCCAAAGAGGCTTGATGACAAGAAATAAATAAGGTATTTAAAAAAACCTTTGTGTTCTTTTCATTACTACTGAGAACCGATTATGTCACCACGACATTCCATAAAAGAAATGACATTTTTACATTTTTGATTCATGTTTGAAATATAGATTGCGATATAATAATAATCATCATCATCATCATGTCGTGACATAGGCATGGATATCCTTAACCCTCTCTCAAATTGTTACACCACCACCAACAGTAGTTTTGAAGAAAACTAAACGGCCTAAAAATCCCAATGCCACTACCCCCCAACTCCCCCCAAAAAACAAAAAAAGAATGACGAAATACTTAGTTTCCCCCCTCCCAAAGATATATGTGAATTCATTTTTAAGTAAACAGTGAAACAGAACAGAAAGGGCATAAACTCACATGTGCCAGCAGAAAAAATAGCTTCAATATTGGTTAGTATGTCTTTAAGCCCTACTAATTTAAAATGCCGAAAAATTTTACAAAATTGTATGTTGCTTTATTCTTTGTAAAATATTTGCTTGTACTGTGTGTTTTAAATGTAAAGACAATTTTACTATAAACCCAAATTGAATACATGACTCTGTCTAAATGTCAGCGTACACGTCAAGAAAAAGTTTTGACTCTTTTCTAAAAGTTAACAATTGTTACCCCCCACCACCAGTAGTTTAGAAGAAAACTAAACAGCCTAAGTAAAAGTTCCAATGCCACAAAAACGCATTTTAATGCCACTATCAGAAGATAGGCAAAAATATACCGAAAACTCTGAATAATGTACCTTAGTCCTGAACTTTAACTAAGTTAAAACTTAAGGGAAATTTAAGCCCCCCTCCCTTTTTTTTAACGCACACATGGAAAGCAGCATGATGGACGTGAAGGTATTTGAATAAACCCATTGACGGCCAAACTCAATACCTAACCTGGTCCTGGACGTGAGTTTTGCGACTTAACGCTCAGGATCGTCAGTTCGATCGGGGAACTACTGCTGCTCATCTATAAGAGTGGCTTCTATGGATGAGAATAAGAACAGCCATCGAAAGATAACCATGACCCACACTCAAACCACATACATAAAGCTGCGAGATAAAAAAGTGTATATTTTTTGTTCATATCTATTTTGAAAAAATCCTTGAAGTAACACCCCCACAAAACAACTGCTGTACAGCCATTTACCTCACATCACAAAAACCATCAAGGTAAGATAAACAAGACATGGTGGGCAAAGATTGGGAAGTAAGGACGAACTCATGAATAACGTTCTTCTATATAGTGCTACATATAGACACGCCTGTTTTGGCCAACCAGGAAAGACTTACATAGACACATCAACACTGTGAAGACATTAGGTGCAGTCTAGAAGATTTCCAATGATGGTTGGTTGGATTTTATGGCAAATCAGCCATGTTTATGTAAGTAATCCGTACTATTTCAAACAATACAGTTTAGCATGAGTACACAGGTTAATTGTCAAAAACATTTCTATTTCAAACTATTCAGTTTATTCAAACAGTTCTGATTCCGCTAATTCAGTCTAGTATAAGTAGAGATTTCGTTTACACACAGTTAAATATCAAAATAGTTCTATATTAAACAATTCAGTTTAGTGTAAGTAGAATTTTAATGTCAAAAACTGTTCCATTTCAAACAATTCAGTTTAGCATAAGCACGCAGTTTAAATGTAAGTACACAGCTTAATTGTCAAAAACATTTCTATTTCAAGCTATTCAGTTTAGTCAAAATGTTCTAATTCAAACAATTAAGTTTAGCATAAGTATGCCGTTACTTCTATTTAACCCATAGATAGGGCCCTAACAGGTGCTACCATTCCGGGCTAGAGTGGACCTAGGAGCAATGGCAATGAAGGGGGGCTCCGCATTCCCAAAAGCCCCATCAGATTGTTCAGTGTTATATGCAGGACAATCATTGGGGGGGGGTCTTACCCCTCTGCAGTGGTGCAGTCAGTGTATTCTACAATTCTGGGCAAGAAAACTTCCAAGGAGCAATGGATGATTGGGGAGAGAAAAGTATTCTCTTTTATATTTTAATTCAATGTAGAATGATCACCCATTTCTGGAACAGTTAGCTTTAGAAAATACAAATAACCAGACAAGTCGAATTACTTAAAATTTGTTTTATTTGGGGGAGGAGAGATGGGAGGTCTTTTTAATATACTTGTTCCGGAAAAGGGGATTATTTAATACTAAATTAGAATGTGAAATTGAACACGCCACCTTATTAAGTAAAAAGTTTGTTTTTTTTTAAATAAAAAATGCTGTGAGTTTGAAGGTTTAATTAGAGTGACATGATAATGAGCATTCATATATATATATATATATATATATATATATATATATGGTTGTGTGTGTGGGTCTCTATATGTGTTCGTGGATGGGTGGCCAAGGAGGGGATCTTATCTCCGGCATCTTTGAAACAGCGCCGGAGTGTCCAGAAGATCTTTTTCCTTTGTCTACTTGGGCGCGATGACCACACAAAGAGCTGTGCTTGCGAAAACCTGCGAGACCGGAAGAGGATGAAGAGAGTTAGTCAGGGGTAACCTCGAAACGGTCAGTCCAGAGCAGAAAAGCAGTTAGTCCGGAGCATATTGTCAAGACACAGAGCAATGAAGACGATGACCAGATGAGTCAGCATTTATGGTAGCTGAGTAGGACTTTCGCAATAGCTATAACAAATACATACTAGAATGCTTAAAAGTACCAGACTTCACCTTCCTAAGTTTTGCTTTTCTAAATCCTTGTTTGTGTGTATCTTCCTTACAACTTCTGTTTGTTCTTTGTTTTTCGTTTGTCTTTTTTTTGTACAACCCGTGAAATGCCCACACAGCTGGTTGTGAGAAGAAACATCGGGGTCCACACCACTAAACGAACAACCAGGTTAACAACAAAAAACCCGCCGTTTGTGGGTATTGCAAAAATCACGTGGAGGATAGTTGTCAATTTTTAGGAAACTTTTCCCCCGGTGCGCCTGTACAATTTTACCTACTAGTTAATAATGATCATCTGTTAACGAAGAATCGATTTCAGCTAATTACATTTATAAACAACTGTAGATTTTATACATCCCACAAACCACTAGCTGTACGGCCACTTACCACCCATCTCGAAAACTATCCAAATTAGACGAACCAGGCATGCGCGACACTGATGGAGAAGTAGGGACAAATTCATAAGTGACGTACTCCTGGGGACCCCTTCATATACACAAGCAAAGGCAAGACGACCAGCTAGAACCTACTGAGAACAGATCTGTGCCGATACAGGATGTAGCCCTGAAGACCTGCCGATAGCAATGGACAATAGAGAAGGGTGGCAAGAAAGGATCAGGGATATCCGTGCTGATGGCGCGACATGATGATGACAAATAACACTGAACAACAATTTTTTACTTTTTGAATGTTGTCTAGATTTCTACAACTGATTTAGGGTATTTTTGCACTGCTGAATCAGGAAATGGCATCCGTTTCTCTCCATCTGGTCAGGGTTTTTTTGCGAGGTTGATTTGAAAAAAATTAGATCTTTTGACAAAATCGATTACATTTTTGTGGCATTATCAGCTGATTTTTGTCAACATATATCATCCTAAATATGGTTTTTAGAGAAAAAAATGTTTTGTCAACAACATATACTGATTACCTGATAGAAACATCGATTATTGTAAACTTAATGGTGGGCATTGATAAAAGTAAGTACACGTAAATTGCATGTTGCTTCACCATTGTTCAAACTTCAGGGCTTGAACTTCTGTTTCTTCGAGCTCCTGGAATGCTCAGCAGCAGGGGGGGGGTCTCTCTTCAGATTCCAACAGTAGTCAGCGACCCTGATACTTGGTCTCCATCACTTTCAGATCCTGATGGAATCTCTCCCCCGGCTCGTCACTCATTGAACCCAGGTTCTCAGGAAACCGGTCCATATGTGAAAATAGGTTGTGCATCTTGACGCTCATGTTGCAGCCCAGGTTTCTGAAAGCAGTCAGCATATTGTTGACAAATTCTGCATAGTTTCTGACTTTATTGTTGCCAAGAAGGTTATTCACTACCAGAACAAATGAATTCCACGCTTCCAGTTCCACTTCGTTCATTGAATTTTCGAACTCTGGATCTCTGATGAGCTGCTGGATTTGAGGACTGTCAAAGATGCCAGCTTACAGCTTCTCCATGGTCAATACTGGAAAAACCTGACATAAGCAAGTGAAGCAGTCACTATCCTTGTCCAGAGCCTTGGTGAACTGCTTGATTAAGCTGAGCTTGATGTGCAGCGGTTGGAAGAGTATTCTGTCTCTGTCCACCAGAGGGTCGTTGATGATGTTCCTTTCCTTGCAAGGCACCAATTCCTCCTGCAAAGGCCAGTCCTTCTTCGTGTAATGCTGTGCACATTCCCTACTATCACACATGCACAGAAAACATACGTACTTGGTGAAGCCAGACTGTTGTCCCAACAAAAAGTTCATCATCTTCAGGTCAACACAAATAAACCACTTATGCTGATCATAACTAATTTTCTCCAGCACATACTTCACCGCTTCATACTTCTCCTTCAGTTTAGTCGAGTGAGCGATGGATACAGAGGCAAACTGGTTGCCGTTGTCTTGCAGAACACATTTCAGTGATCGCTTGCAGCTGTCAATGAACAGTCTCCAATCTTTGGGTTCCTACTGTGGCACTCTCGGTTTAAACAGAAGCTGCGCAATATCTGCAAAGAACACCAAGTCCTCCACTGTAGAGAAAAAACAGAGCTACTCTTGATGCCTGTTGCGGAAGAAGCTGATGCAAGCACTGTCAGAGAGGAGGTTTTTTCCTTCAATCTGGATGCCAACAGTTCGGCAGAGTCTGTTGACAAGCTGGGGTCGCGAAGTAGATCATTTAACTCGTTTTGGGAAAATGGATGTGGAGCATCATCTTCAAGAACCACTTCTTCTTCATCTTCATGTCCTTCAACACAGGAGGCATCTTCGTCACTAATGTCAGGAAGTTTTCCGAAGATAGGCTCTGAAATTTCATCACAATGATCTACTGAGTGACGTGCTGATTGAAGATCAGGATACTTGAGGCTGCCTCGGTTCTTTCTGTTGATCCCAGTCCCATCAACCGCGCAGAAGTAGCAGTCAGTGAAATGGTTTGTCGGTTCCTTCCAAACCATGGGAATTCCAAAGTTCAGACTCCTCTTGCCATTGGTCCACCCACGCAGAGTCTCGGTGCATGCCTTGCACACCATGTGTGGCGCTCAATCTTTATCCTGGTCAGCAAGTTTAATACCAAAATAAGCATGGTAAGCACGCGTTATGAAACTTGTGACTGGCTTCCTATTAGGAGCAATGGTATATTCTCCACATATGTAGCAGAACACGTCGGGCTTATTTCTGCACGATTTTCTGGCCGAAGCCATTTCATTCACCTGCAAAACAAAAATAGGTAAAAATTAGTTATAAATTGGTGCCACCGCAGCCCATCACGTTCCATATTTGGCGCCAGCAGCACGACAACGCAAATATTCTGCAACACACATGAAGCGAAAACACCCGTACATGCACGGGTGTAGTTTCCTATACACTTCCTGGGGCGGCTGCCCCATTAACTTTAATTTTAATCCACCTACTTTATGCTTTTTCGCACCAATTTTTAGAAGATTTCGAGGTTTTATGACTTCAAACTGATACCTTTTTGACATAATCACCCAGAATTATTGGACTTGAATACTTCTTGTCATTAAAATAATCATTTCCAATTAAAACAATTATTCAACATGGCATTTTACTCCCACCAACTTCTTTTAAAATGCTCTACACATGCGTACATGTGAACAAAAACGTAAAAAACGACACGTGACCATAGGTAAAAAAAACTTAACCTGATTGAGCAAAACCATTGTGATTTTTTGATGGCGAAGCTGCAATGATGGAGATTTGGGCAAAGCTGATTACCCCTTCATTGATCCCTTACTTCCAGGTCCACTCTGACCAGAAAAAGAAGGACCTGACTGGATCATATCAATGAGTCAAATAGAACTTTTTGACATTTAATCTGTGAGCAAACAAAATACTTCAGTTGAATTGAATTGATTGAAACGGAACGGTTTCAGCATTAATTGCGAAAACAAATGACTGTCTAATTAAATCCCCGCCAACAGGTCCTGGATATAACACTAAACAATCTGATGGTGAGGTTCCAGTAATGCTGGAGCTTTGGGGAATGCGGAGCACCCCTTCATTGCTATTGCTACCTGGTCCACTCTGGCCCGGCATGGTAGCAACTGATCGGGCCCTAACTATGGTTTAAATAAAACTAACTGCATACTTATGCTAAACTGGATTGTTTGAATTCCAAAAGTTTGACTAAATTGAATAGCTTGAAATAGAAATGTTTTTGACAATTAAACTGTGTATCTACATTTAAACTGCGTGCTTATGCTAAACTGAATTATTTGAAATGGAACTGTTTTTGACATTAAAATTCTACTTACACTAAACTGAATTGTTTAATATAGAACTGTTTTAATATTTAACTGTGTGTAAACGATATCTATACTTATACTAGACTGGATTAGCTGAATTAGAACTGTTTGAATAAACTGAATTGTTTGAAATATATTTTTTTTACAATTAAACTGTGTACTCATGTTAAACTGAATTTTTTAGAAATAGAACAGACTATTTGCATAAAAATGGATTTGGTGTAAAATGACCGACAAAAGGTTGATATGCCACAAAACTCTATCAACCAATCAACCAACTAATTGAATTGTTACTGATACATAGCAATACTTGGAACCATTTAACGGTGCGTAAATGAATGTACGTTACATAGCCATAATATGGCTACGTGAAACGTCCATAGAATGTTCATAACATATATACATAGAACATAGGAATCTCGAAACATGAAAAACACTTACGACTTCTTAGTTCAGGTACGAAACATTTTATTACCTTTGAGTTTAAAGGTTCTTCGACCTAAGGAGAGATACACACACTCTCTCCACCCCGGCTTTCCAATCCGCTCCCCCATCTGGTGCGCACCCATCGCAAGGCCTCCACGAGCAAGCGAAAGCCAAACGTCCTCTCTCGAGGCAGGACTCAACTCAACTGACTTTTTTCAAAATCCCCCAAATCCTCCGCGCTCTTCCGGTGCGTGACGTCATTCGCACTCTCTAGCCCCGTTTCCCATCTGGGCTATTGTGACATCTCTGAGTGACACGTCCGCTCCGTGCATGTGCGTGAACACCTGCGTTAATGTTGCACTTAAGTAACCCATGCACTGACCCGAAAGGTTCTCAGCCTAACTAAACCCAAAGGCATAAAACGAAATCCCTCGGCCATTATATTACATGTATAATGTTGAATAGAATTACAAGGGTTTGATAGTTATATTTGAAACTTTAACTGTGTACCTAAATTTGATTATTGATATAACATAGCAATACTTGGAACGATTTGAATGTGTGCAAATGAATGAGTCGTGTTGAATAGAATGAGTGTGAAATAGCAATTTTTGTAGCCATGGCATTGTATGGAAACAAACGATTAAAAATGAATAGAATTACTGGCGGATTGCAATAATTGAAACCATTCAACTGTGTAGAAATAATACCAATTCTAGGGTACAATCAAATTACTTCTCTTCCATTTAAAAGGGAAATTACTGACAAGCTAATCACTTAAAAATCACATATGTATATCTATTTAAATGTGTGCAATTGCTACCGTTACATAGAAATACATGACATTCATTTAACTGAGTGCAAACAAATGATTAATAGTCAATAGAATTATTCGAAATACCTGGAGATACTTGAAACTATATAATTGAGAACAAAAAAAAAAAAAAAAAAGAGTTCGAACTCATTTAAAAGTGTAATCCGTTTTGTGTGATGGTTAGCAAGCTAGGCTAGAAGGTGCCTGTGGTGTAATGGTTATCGTCGTAGGAAATGGACACGGCGACACGTAGCACTAATATCCTTGGGAAAGGTATGAATCCAATTATTCTCCCTCCAGCTATGGGTAAATAGTAGGACAGACTAGGTTCTTCAGCCTTAGTGAGGCAACTAGGAGAAGGAAAACTCTGAGGCAACTAGGAGAAGGAAAACTCTGAATTAAAACTTGTTTAACTCCGCTTAAAAATTGACCTTGTGTCATATCCTGCCCGAGCAGAGGGGTTGGTAAATATTGTTAGCAAGCTAGGCTAGCAAACCTTCATTAGTGAGTTCGAGTCTCGTTGGATACCTCATTCATACAGCCTTGTGCCACATCAAAGCAAAAAGCTTTGTATATTATTACTTGGCTAACAGGTCTTCTTCGTTTTACTGGGGTGGTTTTCAAGCACTCAGATATCTTACCCCCATATTTGTCGAGCGCCCCACGGACGTTCGAATACAATACATGGCCTTTTTTTTTTAATTCTGGGAAGTAGGCGCCAGGCTAAAAGCCTAGCTCTTTCGGAGAGGGTTAGAGCTTGGAGGAACGATCCCTGAGGCTCAACGAACACTGGTCTTAGTGCGCATGACATGAATGTCGGCTTCCTGGAATCCATGTCAGACGGCCTCGACCGACTGCCATCGGAACCAAGACACACGAGACCTGATCAGTGTACCGAGAACACAGCTCGTCAAAGCGTGTCTCAGCCCAGTATAGATCCTAGTCAGATACCCTACTCTGATATTTGTCGAGCGCCCCACGTACGCACGAGAATGGTACATGGTCTTTTTAATGTGGGAACGAGCCTACACTCGCCCGGTTGTTCCAAAAATGCCTTGAACCTTGTCGGTATTCCCCTAAAAAAGCGCCAAGCAATAAACCTAGCCCCTCCGGAATCCACGTCAGGCGGCTTCGACCGATTGCTACCGGAACCAAGACACACCCAATCTAATCCATGTATCGAGGAGCACGGTCATGGCCACCGAAATATAAAGACCTGTTCGATTGTAACGTGACGTCACAAAAGTAGTCAACAAGGTTAGTGAAGCAGTCATCACAATGTAACGAATTATTGTTAGAAAAAATGGTTTAGAAAACTTAAATGCATTTTAAATAGGAAAGAAAGGGGATAGGATTTTATACAGAACTTTATTTGATATCAATTTTTAAAAGAATATTTGATAGGAAAAAAATGTTGCTGAATAGCTACGTAAATAAAATAAATAAACTAAACATCCATTTACGTTTCAGTAAATTTTAAAGACTGAAATTTGTTCATTATTTTATTTGTAACAAATTTGAAAACATTTTTTTTCAAATCATAATCGGCATTGGTTTAATTTGCGTTTTTTTATTTTAATTTCAATAATTATTCTGTAAAGTTACAATATCGTAATTATTTAGGCATTATTATTCTTATAAATTATATAGCAACAACTGAATTATGAATTAGAGAACTAACAAACAATAATTGAATGAATAAACAAATAACAAATAAATGATAAATAAAATATAAATTATAAAATTAGATACCGTATTTTTTGGCGACCGTATTCGAGGGCGACCAGAAGGCTACCTTTTCAATAGCTACAACACCGAGGTATAGGGGTGGGTGCTAATCCTTTCCCTGGATTGCTCCACTTTACCCTTGAGTGTTATAAAGTACTATTTTTAAAGTCTTTGGTATGACACCACCTGGGATTGAACCCAGGTTTCCCGGACCATTGGCGAACACTCTACCCACTAGGCCAATGAGCCGTTCATTAAAATTAAATACAATAAAGTAAATAAATTTGTTACTAACAATAAAGAGATTTAAAAATCAAATATTATACTGAGAGATAAAAACGTTGCAGATTGAAAATTTTAAGACTGAAATTCGTTAAAAATTTAATTGTTTCAAATTTGAAAACAATTTTTAATAAATTATAATCAGAATAATTTGCATGTTTTCTTTTCACTTTTAATAATTATTCTGTAAACTTTTGTAATCACCCAGTGATTAATACTCAAATACAGCAACAACTCAATTAGGAAACAAACAATAATTAAATAAATCGACAAACAAATTACAAGTAAATGATGGATAAATTAAACAATTAAATATAAATAAGAAACAAATAAATCAAATACAAACAAACAAATAAATTACATACAAACAATAAAGAGATTTTAAAATCAAATAATACTCATAGAAAAATAGGTTACAAATACAAAATTTAGCTGAGTATTTGAAGTTTTCTTTTTTTGCTTAACTTGTTATTTTTCATATTATTATTTTCTTTGGAACAAATTTTTTTTAAAAAGAGCATTTGTAGAACTCCAAACAAACATTCTTTGTATCTTTTCAATACTGTGACCCGCATCACAAGTGTCAACATTAAAAAGAAGCTCTTAATTTACCAAAACATTCAATGTTATATTCACGACTAATTTCCTTTGATTTACTGAATGAAGAAAAGAATGATGTTTTTATCAGCTTATCAATGACTACATAATTATATATCACAAAATTTGTTGTTGTATCATTAGGATAGAAGAGAGAACCTCTATTAATCCACTGAAAATAGCTGTTTATTTCAGGTATTTCCTCCACATTATCTCTTCCAGTTATTAAAACTTTGCAACTATTGCATTTAATTTTTTTAAAAACTACACAACAGCAATAACTTGCTAAGTATAATATTACAAGAAGAACCTCTCTACATTTATTTATATCATCTTCTTTAACATCAATTCTAAATTTGTACACTTCTAACTTTCGCTCCTCTCTCACTTCATCCCAATTTGGTTCTTGTAAATTTTTAAAATCAATTTTTATGTATTTCTGATTAAATGGTAAACTCAGTTTTAAAACTGATAGCATTCTAATTTTTTTCACACTCAAACACTCGTTGCATCGAGATATACTGAGCCCCACTAAGTTGCCAGTATTGACCAAACTTTGCTGCAAGGTGATCAGTTTGAAATTTTCCAAGTAATTTGTATAGCATTTTCATTTCTTCTTTGCAATCAGTTCTAGAAATGCATAGGTTGTATGATGTAAAGAAGTGAAGGTTTCCTTTGTTAATTTGCCATTTCTTTCAGTAATGCTATTCCAAGATCCAGTCACAAATTACAGAGAGATATCTAAAATTTTCTTCATTCACTCTCCGTGAATTACAATATTTATTTCTTAGCTGACAACCTTTATGCGATGTTTTTACATACGTTATTGTCCACCAAATATAAAATATGTTTATATATTCTGTAACTTTTGCAAAATTAGGCAAACATTTCTGTTTTCCTAAGGTCAATTATCACTGAACAGTGTATTCATAAAAAAATGCTAACCTAAATTAACATTTAGCCTTTCACGAATAGTAGGAGAAAGTGGCTTTGAGGTCAAACTTTTAACAATATTTCAAAATTGAGTGAGATTTCAGGGTATGAATTTTCTTTAAGATAAAAAATAGGGCACTTTGGATACTATCTAATTCATGATTTCAATATGACAAAATTTTGGGAACAGCGTACATTTGTTTGCATCTTTTTGACCAATCTGTTTCTCATGCATTATAATATACGGACTGAGTCGAAGAGGAATAAGAGAGGTGAAGACTTTATAACTGGGTGTGGATATACAATGGAATGCTTCTGGGGACTACAAAAGAAAGATATAGGTTTTTTTTATTTACTGCATTATTATCTGCTATGATTCATAATTCGTTTAACTATATTAAATAAATTCCCAGCTTTAAGACATTTAGTTGGCATAACATGCACAACATCCTTCTATGATGTAAATACACCGCTAAGCATAAAAGCAAAAGCACTTGTTGCAGCTTCATTGCTGTTGTCAGATAAACCAGCAATATTACCACCCTTATAATCAAAATAAGGTTTTAGGTGAATTTCATCAACAAGTAAAGATACTGTAGTGTCATTCTGTACAAGTAACTTGAATTTATTTTTAATATACATTAGAAAAATGTTATGTTGTTCAATCAAAGGATTCATATATGTAGATAAAGTTAGTCTTTTAATGGTTGAATAGCTTGGTAAAATTATATTTTTAACAATCTGCACCCTTTAGGGGAGCAGTTATATAACAATGAAGAATATAGCATCATTTCTGTCGAATAATCAAATTTATTCCGTGTCATTAACTTTAGTTGCTCATATATAAATTTTATTGAATTAAAATGTTTGTTTGATTCTTCTTGCACCAATAGTAGAAATGTTGTTACCATATTTATAATAAAAATCATATTTTGAGGTTCGGTTTGCTGTTGTTCTGTGTCCATTTTCTTCATGCTTTCTATCAGAATTTCAAGAGAATTTTGATCAGGTACATGTTTAGGAATCTTATAGTACCTTATTTTCTAAATTTCCGCATCTCTACAAAATACATGTACTACAGAATCAGATTCATTTACAAGAGAAAGATTGATTTTTAAATATGGGGATTTGATGAGGCTGCATATAAGTGTGTCTTGCTACCTAAGAAGACTCCAGTAATTTCTATCAAGAAAATTTAAATTCCCTTCTAGATCATTCATACTATGAAATTTCTTCTGCATTTCATATGCTAATTCATTAGCAATACTTTGATTTAAAACTCTTTTAAGGGTAGAATTCTCCACTCAGATTCTCTTAGAATTTGGTATCTCTCAAGAGGTTTTCAATGAAGATAAATATGAGGGACTTTTAAGTAAAATTCTAGGGATAGCATCATTACGAAGCTATGTTTTTTTAAGTTTAAATTCAATTGCGACACCTGTATTTTCATCAAAGGCTGACGATTCTCTCCTTATGTCTTCCGGTCAAAAATGTAGTTCACATATCTAAAAAGATTTTAAAAACCAAAAGTATTTTAAATTTTTGTGAAAATCTAAGAAAATTAGTCAGCAAAAATCTACAATATGAAGTATTTTTCTTACAATTCTAGAATTAGTGAAGTGTGTATTCTGATATTTTAAGAAACATAATTTCATTCATAAATTCAACAAAAGATTATTAATGACGAAGCCATGTGCAAATAAAGAGAGAATTTTACTGTTTACTCATTTTTAAAATTAAAATGATAAATAAAAAATATTTTACTGAATAAAGCAATTCTAAAAAATTGTTAAATTATTAGAATTATTTTTTATGCCAATAAAATATTCTTTTATGAATTTATATTGAAAAATTCTTTAAAGTTTATTTTTAAAAAAGTAAGGTTTTTAGCTTTTAAAAACTTTCGGAACTTTTTTTTTAATGTGTTTTGAATTACAAAAATTAACCGAATCCTGAAAGCTTCAATTGAATTTAATAGCTTTTTAAAACAAAACTTTGTTTTAGTGTGTTTTGAATTAAAAAGACATAATTAAATTAACGTTTCATTTTGCCACGTATAAAACAATGCTAAAAAAATTGTTAGAATTATTTTTTATGCCTATAAAAATATTCCTTTATGAATTCATGATTGAATTTATATCGAAAATTTCTTTAAAGTTTATTTTAAAAAATGAGGTTTTAACTTTTAAAAACAATGTGTGCGATGAATGTCTTAACTTACTCGCGAGATTTATGTCTTAACTTTGTGTTGTGAATTATAAAGACATGAAATTAATTCAATTAACGTTTAATTCACGAATAAAACTATTCTACAAAAATGTGAATTCTTATCTTAATTGTTTAAAAAAAAGTCTCATGTTATGATTGCAGCTTTTATAAATATCTTATTTTTAAACGGGCTAATTTTACATCAGAATTTTAATACTTTTATTTGAAAAGGTAAAGTTGACTAAAAAATCTACGAATATCTAAAATATTTTACAAATTTTGGTTATAGAGGTTCAGTGCAGCTCGTGATATTTTCCAAAAGTTGAAATGTAGCCTAGAAACGAAACTTTTTGCCCTTCAGAATCACTGTATTTGATGACATAAATTACACTATGGTATATTAGACGCCGTTCTCATTTCAACAGGGTGTATTCAGCAAATAAAGCAAGCTTATAGTAGATTGCAAAGAAACTTTACTGTCGTTAACTCCCTCCCTATTCACCAGGCATTCACTGACCACTTCGTTTGACGGACATGTGTCCCTACCGCAAGGGCCCCAAACCTTTTTAGCTTGAGGAATCCAAAGCTGAACAGGAGTGTCCGGGGCCGCGATTATAAAAGGACTGAGAAACACAAGGCAGCAATTATAATTGAAATTATCTTTAAAAGATACCTGTATCAAGGATATTTTAAAAATAAATTTTGCCAATATAAGTTCAGTGCAGTCCATGAGATTTTTAAAACGGTCCAATGTGGCCCCGAAATGAAAATTATTGGTTTGAAAGTGTTACAGTTTGCATAGTCTCTTCACGTTTCAAGATTATGGATATCTCAGGCACCTGGGTTCAATCCTCAACCGCAGCCATCAGGGGATGAGCTTTATTTAACGGCTTATAAGATGCATGAACTTCATAAGATGCACATCAATTTGGGCTGGGATTTAAAAATAAAAGAATTAACAGATTTACTTAACCAACCCTGGTTTCGGGTTTTTCCCCATTAACCAATGTATTTCTCCATTTCATCTAGGTGTTTTAAGTATAGAACGGTTATAGCATTTTAGCGACTGCTGCGTGGATGGAGAGTGTGACTGAATTCATTATATTGTATTAATGGATCGCCCACTGTGGCTAGTTTAGGAACTTGATGACCGCTTCACTTCCCCTCGTATTTTCTGGGGTTTTATGCCCAAAACATTTTTGTATTCTACAATCAAGTTTTACATAAAGGGTAGAAATCAACGAATGTCAGGTGAAGGATTTTCGCCAGATATTCCTTGCCCTCCCCATTTTAGTAATTTTAAAAGTTACATATATATTCAAACGTTGATTACGTTTGCGGGAATATTCATGATTTAAGGGCTACTGCAGCACGAATAGAGATGTTAAATCATTTATTTAGGATTATTATTTGTTATTTGAAACCTTTTAGCTGAGAGCAAATTATTCGTACTTGATACTTGATAAATAGAATTACTAATATTAAATAGCAGTATTTGAAACTATTTAACTGTATCCAAACAAATGGGTAAAATTAAATAGAATTATTAGTGCTTGATGAAATAATTGAAACCAGTTAACTTTGTTTAAAGAAATGAGACGAAAGAACTCGTTTAAAAATTGTTCCCTTACAAATTATATATATATATATATATATAGTCCGTTAAAGCAAAAAAGGTTTTCGTTATTGGGTACATCAGCGTAAGTTGGAAAAATATGAAGATCTGCGAGAAAAATGTGTCAGAAATGTCTGGATACCGAATGTATTTCCTATCGAAGTCGGATGTAGAGGTTTTATTGCCAGCCCAACCTCCGATTTCTTAACTAATCTTGGACTTCCTCCATCGGACAAGAGAAAATACATGGAAAAGATCCAAGATAAAGCTGTAACGGCATCAGCGTGGATCTGGCAATCCCACTGAGCGACAACAATCTGACAAAGTCTTGTGGTGTCGTGAGATACTGCTGGGGCGCTCTGGGTTTTTTGGTAATGATGCTTCGGCCCCGAAACCATACCTGAACCCAGAGTCATCATCTGATGAAGGCTTTGTTAGAAGCAATGCTGGTGTATAAACATCAGTTATTGTATGATACCTACCTCCTAGAGAGAGAGAGAGAGAGAGAGAGAGAGAGAGAGAGAGAGAGAGAGAGAGAGAGAGAGAGAGAGAGAGAGAGAGAGAGATTTCTTTGTCCTAAAATGCAGATCCCAATATTTTAAAGTTTTCAGAATTAAAAAAAAAGTTTTAATTAAAAAAAAATATAGGTTCTGCTGAAATAAATACTATTACATAAAATAATTTTAAAGTTTTTTTCTTTTATATGGTATATATATATATATATATATATATATATATATATATATATATATATATATATATATATATATATATAACAGAATTAGGTATTAAATAGCCCATAAGGGTTGATATAACATAATTCAAAGCTGACTCTTGGCCCAGTGAGACGCTCGGTGATTTTCTAGGACATTTTTTTTGAAAAAAGAGCGTCTTATGAGTCGTCAAATGCGGTAGATTTTTACAGGTTTAAATGATTTGTAAACGTGGTGTCAAGGCACCTCGGGTCGTGTAATGGTTAGCAAACTAGCCTTACAAACCTTCAGTGGGTGTCCTCGTGGTGTAATGGTTAAAGCGATGGACTTCGGAATTGTAGTAAGCGAGTTCGTATTCCAGTCGCGCTATTACGTTCACTTTCGGGCAAATACCCTTGGGTAAGGTATGAACCCCTGTATCCTCCAAGCTCAGGTTAAATAGTACCACTACTGTTCTTCTAGGAGAATAGCTTTGGCATTAAATAACCTACTAAAGGTTGATATGCCACTAAACAAATCAATCAATCAATTACAAACCTTCGTGAGTGAGTTCGATTCTCATTGGTTCCCCCATTCATGCTGCCTTGTGCAACATCTAAGCAAAAATCTTTGTAAATTGCTATGCAAGTTATTACAATCTTATTCAAGTATGATGCGAAGACGCATTGAAATGAAAATTTTAAAATTCTTATTTAAACTTATTGAAATTAATGATACGATAACAATAAAAAGTGCAATCATAATGTGATTAGAAATAATCAAAATATAAATAGGAATCCCAAACAGAAATAACAAAATTAAACCTTTTAACCCTCCAGACGAGTCCAGACTCAGGCCACCCGGTTGGTTGGGGCAGTACAATACGCCGATTAACCCTCTGCATAGAGGTTAGAGATCCACAAGAATGTTCTGGGTATGTCACTAAACTGCATCTAATGGTAAGGCTCTAGTCCTGGAGCTTTGTGGAAAGTGGATTACTCCTTCATTGCCATTACTTCCAGTTCCACTTTTAACCGCAGCGGCTGTACCTATTGCCGTGAGTTAAAAAGAACTGTTCAGTCATTTACTTAGAGTTATTAGTTATATGAAACCATTTAGCTGTGAGCAAGTTATTCGTATTATATACTTGATAAACAAAATTACTAAAATGAAATTGTAATATCTGAAACTATTTAACTGTGTTCAAACAAATGGATAATTATTACAGTTAGAAAGAAATCCTTGAAACCAATTAACTGTGTGTTAAACAAATGAGCTCGTGCAACTCATTTAAAATAAAGTTACCCACAAATTATTCGCTTACAAATAATACATACATATAAATAAAAGCAGAATTTGGAATTAAATTACCTGCAAGTGTTGATTTGCCATAAAGTAGCAACTAACCTACTTTCTTCAAAGTTGAAATTGCTTTGATTAAAAAGAAAAATTGAAACTGTTAAAAAATTAATAAAAACATTAAAAATATCTTTAAAAATAAATTTTGCCTTTATAAGTTCAGTGCAGACAACGAGATTTTCAAAAAGTTTCTGTGTCTGCTAAACGGAAATTATTGTACAAAAATTCGTATTTCATGGAGAACGCCAATTTTTTTTTTTGCAACAGTGCAATTCAGTAGTAACTTCTCTTAGACAATAATAAACTGGCAGAGTTACCTCCCTTGATAAGCAGGAATGCAGTTACCTCCCTTGAATATAATTACATTGCAAAATTAGTAAATACATCAAAAATATAATTACTAGGTTATTTCCCTTGGATTATGATAAATAGATAAATAGACTTATCTCCCTGAACATATTACCTCCCTTTAAATTAGGTTGCCTTTGGCGTTTGAATTGAAAAAAGCGAACCAAATCAAGTGACAATTACAATAGAAGATACTAATTTGATCAATCACTGAATTGATGTAAGAATAAGAAATTTTGACCAATGAAGAAAAATCATTTGTTATTTTACTTTCGGAAGCTCATATGATAATATGTACCTATTGTAGTAATTTACAAAGGTTTTTGCTTAGATGTAGCACCAGGCCGCATGAATGGGGCACCCAATGAGAAGTACGTACCGATTGTATTGATAACAACATCAGGTCATATTTACACATATATTGTACAATCTAAGTAAATCTAACAAAGATACAAGCATTTTCTTTCTTTTGATAAGATTTGTTCTTTATGGAGATGTTTTTTTCATTAGATTTCAAACAAGAAGAATTGTTAGTTTTATAGATGCTGTGCAAGGATTGTGTGTGTGTGTGTGTGTGTGTGTGTGTGTGTGTGTGTGTGTGTGTGTGTGTGTGTGTGTGTATGTTTAATATATTATCATATCAATAGAAAAATAAAATCTGTTTGAAGTAAATGTATTTAGATGTGAATTTATGCATGCACACAGGTACCGTTTGTGTGTGTCTGTATGTTTGCGAGTGTGTGTGTGTGTGTCTGTGTGTGTGTGTGTGTGTGTGTGTGAGAGAGAGAGAGAGAGAGAGAGAGAGAGAGAGAGAGAGAGGGAGAGAAATGGTATGTGAGTAAAAAAAATATTTAAAGACAAAATATTCAGAGGATGAATTTTTAATATATGATAACATGCCTCATTTCAGGGTTTTTTTTACTCAAGGGTAATATCGAGGCTGATTAAAAGCAGATATTAAAATGTTTCATACGAATGGAAATTTATGTTAGCGTTCTATCATCATTAATAGCGTTATATTTCAAAATATATTTACGTCACTTGAAACTTTTTTAAAGGAATAATTTTTTCTTTTGGTATGGATTTAAAAATCTTTCAAAAACATCTCAAGAAATTATGAATTAAAAATCAAATTAATCAACATCTATAAAAGCAGTTTAAAAAGTAATAAAAAGTATTACTGTTAGAACAATTGATATCCATAAAATAACGTCTTTGTTGTGGCTTGTAATACAAACCAATCTAGATAAAGGATACTCTAACTATTGAGACTGAATTTAACTTAACAAGGAGATAAGTAGAAAAAGCAAGATCTTTACTTAAAAGTATTTTATTTAGAAATAAGGTTAGATAAAAAAAAATATATCCTCGGAGATGAGGATGCCAACAGCGTGCCTTCGAAAGCCGGTGCCTTGTTCAGTAGTAACTCAGCCATCTCTGAACACTTCTTTAAAACCCATGGGGTACCACAGCTATAGAGATCTGTAAAAAGAGGAATGAACATAAGTCAGGACCCGTCTCATACAGAATGATAATATTTTTTTCAAGGAAGAGTGCTCCAATTCTGTCATCCTTATGCCCGCGTCGTTTTGGCTCGCCTTTTCCAGGAATTTCCATTCAGTCTGAGTGCGGCTGTCAGCCGACCGGATGAAGGTGGTCACCATGGGTGTACCCCTAACATTGAAAGGAATGGAAACCTTCTTTATTTTTTAAATCTTTTCTTGTTCTAGCAATGGCTTGTGTGTCTTTTGGAGCTGGAAATCCGACATGGCTTCTAGGTATGTAAAGCACAGAGCCACTGCTGTTTGTTTTCAACCGGCGAGACCGATTTGCTTCTGTGCCGGCTTTCTGAGTTTTCATCGTTTGTAGATGAAAGGCTGCGCAGTGATGTGTCTTTGTTAATGTTTGTGAACGGTGGAACAGTTCAGGTGGAGAGAGAAAGAGAGAGAGAGAGAGAGAGAGAGAGAGAGAGAGAGAGAGAGATGAGATTGAGAGAGGAAGAAGGCACGCGTGAGGTGTGATGAGGACTGATTGGATGGGTTTTTGATAGGTTTGATGATAATGTGTTTCTTGTTGGTGGTGGTGTTATTGGGTTTATTCTTCATTGGGTTGTTGTTGTTGTTGTTGTTGTTGGGGATTAGGAGGGGTCCTGTTGGGGAGATATGTTAGGATACAGATTTTTGGCTGGCCTTCTCCACTGTGCCTTCTTCTCTTCAAGTTCTGAGTTATTTCTATGGGGCTTCTTTCGAGGTTTGGATCTTTTTAGGTCTGTTGATTTTCCTGGGGGATGTTGATTTTTCTGGGGGATTTTCCTGGGGGGGTGCTGGTGAAGATGATATTGGAGGGGTCTCTTTGGCTGCGGGTGAAGGTGGTGTTGAAGGGTCTCTTGGGTCACTGGTGAAGGTGTTGGAGAAATGTTTTTGGTCACTGGTGAATATGGTGCTGCAACAGTTTCTTTGGGTGCCGGTATGCTTGGTTTCATCGGGTGAAACCTCAGATTTTTGTGGGGTTGACCCCTTTTTCCCTTCTTCGAGTGACTTGAGTCCACCCGTTCTTTGTACTTGACGAGTTGTCCGACTCAGAAGTTGTGATTGTGGTTGCCTTCTGATTCTTTTGGCGGCTGTGTGTTGTCCGAGCCTTTGGGGCTTTCTGGGGGTAAGCTTTCGACAGCTGGCCAATCTGCTTGCAATTCCAGTTGTGCAACCCCCTGGCTTCTACAGTCACTATCATTTGTCTTTCCCGGCAGTAAATAGTGTCCGGTATGGCTTGAAAGCCTTCCCTATTTAGGCACACCCGGAATACATAGTCCCCAGTGCTGTCTCGGCGGCGGCGGCTCGAAGTTGTGCTACGTCAACGATGCGGCCGTCTCTTGTAAGGTCCACCGAAACATTACAGACTGTCACACGGATTCTTCCTGTTCCCGTGTATTCTGTGGAGCCGACAGTCTCTTGCGGATCTTTCTTTCACAGTATTTTATTTAGAAATAATGTTAGATTCAAAGATATATCTGTATTATTGATTATGTATATTATCTAACATTTTTACATGTTTAAAATTAAACTATTGTTAGTTAATAAATCCTTATGAAAAAGTGACTTTATCGTTAATCATGTCTTTGTTGCGAAGGAGTGCATATCATGATCTCACATTGAAAACACATATTCGACAGGAAATATTGTGAGATTTTAAGAATAATAAAAAACGCTACAAAACTCGATTTTTAACTACAGTCGCGAAATTGCATTTACTTTCGACATATCACTCATTGAAAAGGCATGAAACCGCTTATCTCTATCCAACTATGGATTGAATTTTTTAAATGGTTGAAACTAAACGCGAGAGTAAAATTAGAATGTAATGAAATAAAATAATGACTTACTTAGAAATAAGAAAGCTAGTAAATCCACAGAGCGGTCAGCCAAAGGAAAAGAACTTCTAGCAATTAATATTCAACCCCTTACTGTAACTCCATTAGACTGCTATAAATATTTCTAACTTTAACCCGTGTTTAGGGAACATATTTGACAAATTAAAACAGGGATTAATATAAACTATCAAAATGTAATGTAAATGAAATTTTATAGTAAGCTTTGATTCAAGGGAAATAACTAAGGCTATTTAATTTGTAATTACTTCCCTTAGAATCGCTACAGGAGGGCGAGCTGTTTTCTACGTAGTTCTCCTTTCAATTCCATACGCCAAAAGGTGGTGTAATGGTTATAGTCGTAGGAAATGGACACGGCGACTCGAGTTCAAATCAAGGACAAGAATGATTGCATTTCACATAGCTCTAATACCCTTGGGAAAGGTATGAATCCAATTATTCTCCCTCCAGCTATGGGTAAATAGTAGGACAGACTGATTTCTTCAGCCTTGGTGAGGCAACTAGTCTAGGAGAAGGAAAACTCTGAATTCAAACCTGTTAAACTCCGCTTAAAAATTGACCTTGTGTCATATAACATAACAGATTTGTCGTATTCATGAACGTTTCAGTTTATAAACTTTTTAACTCATGCTCTTCTATATGTATATAATGTATTTTATTTAAAACAAAATTATTTTCTTTTCGTTAATCTAAATTGGCTGTGGTTTTCTGGCGGTTTGTATCCTAAAGAGAATTTTGTGATTGATTTATAAGTTTAACGATTTTAGATTTAGATTTTGTGATAGATTAATATAAATTAAAATTCTCAGAGAATTTTGTGCGTTTTATTTTTCAAGACATGTGTTGTCATGTCCCATCTGTTTGTATGCCAAAAATTTATTCTTGCCTAGTCAGCTTAGGCTGTAGAATACTCTGACTGCACCTTTGCAGAGGGGTAAGACCCCTCCCCTATTAGTATCCTGGATATGACACTAAACAGTCAGATGGCGAGGTCACAGTAATGCTGGGACTTTGGGGAATACCTACCACCCCATCATTGCCATTGCTCCCAGGTCCACTCTGGCCCGCCGTGGTAGCACCTGATAGGGTCCTATCTATGGGTTAAATAGAACTAATGGTATGCTTTTGCTAAACTGAATTGTTTGATTAAACTAAATAGCCTGAAATAGAAATGTTTTTGACAATTAAACCGTACTTACATTTAAAATGCGTGCTTATACTAAACTGAATTATTTGAAATAAAACTATTTTTGACATTGAAACTGTATTCACATTAAACTGAATTGTTTAACATAGAACTATTTTGACATTTACCTGTGTGTAAACAAAATCTGCACTTATACTAAACTGAATTAGCTGAATGAGAACTGCTTGGCTACACTGAATAGCTAGAAATAGAAATGTTTTTCACAATTAAACTGTACTTACATTTAAACTGCGTGCTTATGCTAAACTGAATTGTTTGAAATTGAACTGTTTTTGACATTGAAACTATACTTACACTAAACTGAATTGTTTTTAGTAGAACTAATTGTTTTCATAAAAATGGATTTGGCATTAAATGACCTACAAAGGTTGATATGCCATAAAACCAAACCAAACAAAAACAAAAATTTACTTACTTGCACAATTCCAAGTGAATCAATTTCTCTACACTGTCATATTTTCTCTTGTCAGCTTGCGACATTCACTTATTATCACTCGACTATTTTCTCTCTCTCTCTCTCTCTCTCTCTCTATATATATATATATATATATTCACATAGCCGATAATTGCAATTCTCCCGAGTCTTACCTATTTTAACTTTTACACAACTTGTTCTTTTTATTGCGTTTTTCTGTGATGTTATTGATATCATTTTGGTTTCTCATTATAGGTCATCTCTGCGTATCCATCTCTAATTTAATTGACAGGCAATTTTTTTAAATTTTATCTTCTGAAGTGTCCATGAAAGTGATCTTTCAATTTTTGTTTTCCCTATTTTTTTAGTTTCTGTTTGTTGCATTTATTATTGTTTTCAGCTGTATTGATAATTATATTTGACAGCATATAAGACATACAAAGATGTCTTGAAAAGTCCAGGGTCTTATAAGAGGTCAAGTTTTCTTCAATGCTAACTTTTGCTGGCCGTACATTACAAAGTCCCTTTTTTCCTATCTTGATGTCATAATTCACAGAAAAAATTTTATTATTATTTTACACCTTTTCAAGTTTTCCCACCAGCGTTAGTTGATGGTTTCTCACTGGAGTTTGAGTGACAGGAAGTCTCCAGAACTCTTCTCTGTGTTCCGGCCGATCTTAATAATGCTGAGGTTTGGATGATCCTGTTATTTCCAAGTCCTTCAGTCCCTGTATCAATCCTTTGGCTTGGTTTTGTTTGGTTTTGCTCTATTGCATATCAACCATGGTTGGTTGGAGAGCACCAATTATAATTGATATCTCCGTCACTTTAATGATCCACTTATTTTTCAATTTCCTAGCAAGGTCCAAGTCCTTATCTTTCTTTTCATTTTCTATCAATTTTAGTCTGTGGTCAGCCGAGACAGTAAAGTTCACAATTCGGCAAGTTCTCTTCTTCTTCTTCTTCTTCTTCTTCTTCTTCTTCTTCTTCTTCTTCTTCTTCTTCTTCTTCTTCATATTTACCCAACCCCTCCGCTTGGGCAGGATATGACATAAGGTCAGTTTTTAAGCGGAGTTTAACAGGTTTGAATTCAGAGTTTTCCTTCTCCTAGACTAGTTGCCTCACCAAGGCTGAAGAACCTAGTCTGCCCTTCTATTTACCCATAGCTGGAGGGAGAATAATCGGATTCATACCTTTCCCAAGGGTATTAGTGCTATGTGAAATACAATCAGTCCAGGATTTGAACTCGTGTCGCCGTGTCCAATTCTTGCGACGATAACCATTACACCACTTCTTCTTCTTCTTCTTCTTCTTCTTCTTCTTCTTATTATTATTATTATTATTATTATTATTATTATTATTCGTTGAGAGTTTTTCACATGAGTGTTAGCTGATGGGTTTTCACTGGAGTTTGAGTGACCACAAGTTTCCTTAAGTCTCCAGGACTCTTCTCAGTATTCTGGCCTATCTTAAAATTGCGGTAGTTTGGATGGTCTCGATTCGTCTTCTTATGTCCAACTGTTCAAGTCCCCTTTCCGAGCTTTTAGGGATCTTTTTAAGAGCACAAACTACAATTGATATAGCCGTCACCTTCATATTCCTTAGCTTTTTTTCCTTTGGCAAGGTCTAAATACTTGTCTCTCTTTTCGTTTTCTTTGATTATTATTAATTATTTAATTATGGCTTTTATTTACATCTGCGCAAACTGATGAATTTTCACAGAAGTCTACGTTAGAGCCAGTTTCTTCAGATCTCCAGGACTTTTTCAAGCATTCTAGCTGATTTTAACAGTGTTGTAGCCTGGTTTGGTTTTGTTTGGTTTTGCTCTATTGCATATCAACCATGGTTGGTTATCTAATGCCAAATTCGTTTTTATACATATGAACAGTTCTATTTCAAACAATTCAGTTTAACGTAAGTACACCATTTAAATCTTAAAAACAGTTCTACTTCAGGATACGAGTGAACCTGGTTAAACAGTATTTAGTTAATAGGAAGCTGAGAGTTCAATGGGGTAGCGACTATCCGTTCACAACGCAAGTGGTATCACACGTGATTGTGTCACGTAGGTTAGGTCAGCGGCATTTGTCAACATGCCCACCATCTGGATGAGTATGGTACAAGGCCTTTTTACAGTGGGTCCGGGAACAGGGCCGGAACCCACACGCGCCCGGCATTTTCAAAAATACATCGGTCCCTGTCAGTATTCCCCTGAAAAGGGGTTCCTCAGGCGCCAGGCAATCAAACTAATCCCTCTGAAGAGGGTCAAAGCCAGCGGGGACGCCCCCTGAGGCCAGAGAGATCACCAGTGATAAGCCACACACTGCCAGATCCGTGTCACTGAAATACGGCCGGCCGAAGTGTGACCCAACAACTGGAGAGGCGCACCTAATACGGGGGTTTGGTCGGCTCCCTCTGACGCTCCCGTTGACGTGTATTTATGGATGAGGGTGAGTCTATTATGTAGGGAGCACAATAATCCCTTTTTCAACTCTCTGATAAGGTCCAAATATTTGTCTTTTTGCTTTCTTTTCACCTCAGGTAAAAGGGACTTCATGCCGTTCCTTATTTGTTCAAAAATAAATGTAAGAGCGCGACTGGAGTTTGAACTCGCTACTACGATCTCAGTCCTGCGCGTTGGCTACAACATCACGCAGATTCCCCCACTACTATGTTGAGGAGTTGTGAGTTAAAAATTCCCTGTTTGTTTAAAAACCATTCAAAAGAAATTGTAATTTTGTATTTTTGACTACCAACCCATTTTCTTAATGGGTAGAGTGTCGGCTAATGGCGCAGGGGAGCAGGGTTCACTTCCAGGTCGAGTCATACAAAAGACTAAAAAATGGTACTTGATGCCGCCTTGCTTAACACTCAGCATTATAAGGTTATAAGGGTAAGTGGAGAAATCCAGGGAAAGCAGTATCGCCCTCCCCTACAGCTATTGAAAAGGGAGCCTTCGGGTCACCCTCAACTATAAACGTCAACTTATATATATATGTATATATATATGTGGCGGGGTGATTTTTAGTCATGACTGTTACTCACGTTCATGGTTTAAACATAATTTACTACATGCATAATTAAGAATGTAAGAAGAACGTAAGAAGCTTTCAACACCCGTTATCAAATCTCTCTGCCTATACAGGTTTCTACTGCTGATACTTGACAACTGCACATTCAGCCAAAATGATATTTTCTCTTTAATTGTTGTATCAAAAATATATCTTTGACGAAAGTAAAGCACGTGTTCTCGTGGCCATAGTAAACTTTGAAGTTAACAGCTCAATATCTGAGTAAATAAAACGCGCGCATCCCCCAGATCTTAGATGAGGCTTGAGTTTTTCGTATCCGATGTTGTATTATTAAATTTTCTTCGTGTAATATAATGATAAAAAAAAATGACAGTCGAAATCATAATTCGACGACAATAATAATAAAGAAGACTTATGACAATGCATAAGGCATTGCATCCCAGAGACGACGTTGTCAGACTATATGTTTCAAGAAAGGAAGGAGGAAGAGGACTGGCCAGCATTGAAGACAGCGTTGAGGCATCGATACAACGACTCAAAGACTATATACAAAAACACGAAGGAGGGCTCGTTACAGCCACCAGAAACGAAACTGAGAACACGATGAACAACAGAATGACAATAACTAGGCAATTCGACGACATACTGCTCCGACACTGCAACGCAGTCTATAATCAAAATACGATAGACAGATGGATGAAGGGATGCATCCTCCCCTTCCCTAAAAAGGGTGACCTCGGATTAGCCAAGAACTACCGAGGCATAACACTTACATCGATAGCAGTCAAAATTTACAATGCTCTACTACGAAACCGCATAGAACCCAAAATAGACCACATCCTTAGGAAAAACCAAAATGGCTTCCGAAGAAATAGATCCACGACCGCACAAATATTGACCATCCACTGAATCCTTGAGGGCGTACGGACAAAAAACCTACAAGCGACATTACTATTTGTCGACTTTACCAAGGCCTTCGATTCCATTCACAGAGGAAAGATGGAACAAATCCTACAAGCATACGGCCTACCTCAAGAAACCGTAGCAGCAATAACGATTCTCCATAGAAGCACCAAGGTGAAAGTACGTTCACCGGATGGAGACAGAATACTTCAACATTGTTGCAGGAGTACTACAAGGAGACATGCTAGCTCCATACCTCATTATCATCTGTTTAGATTACGTGCTTAGAACATCGATTGATAAAATCAGAGAAAACGGCTTCGAGCTGATAAAGAAAAGAAGCAGAAGGCACCCCGCAAATACAATTACCGACGCCAACTACGCCGATGACATAGGGATACTGGCAAATACACCCAACCAAGCGGAAACACTACTGCATAGTTTGGAACGAGCCACCGCAGGTATTGGCCTCCACACAAAACGGAATATATGTGCTATAATCAAACAGGCGACATCACCACACTAGATGAAACCCCTCTGAAACTAGAAGACAAATTCACCTACCTAGGAAGCAGCGTCTCATCAACCGAAAAAGACATCGACACGCGGCTAACGAAGGCATGGACAGCTATCGATAGCCTATCGATCATATGGAAATCAGACCTGACTGATAAAATTAAACGCAGTTTCTTCCAGGCAGCGGTCGTATCGATATTACTGTATGGATGCACTACTTGGACGCTAACTAAACGGCTGGAGAAGAAGCTAGAACAGCAATTACACAAGAATGCTGCGAGCAATATTGAACAAGTCCTGGCAGCAACACCCCATAAGGCACCAACTATACGGCCACCTGCCTCCCATCACGAAAACTATCCAAGTTAGACGAACCAGACATGCAAGTCACTGCTGGAGAAGCAGGGACGAGCTCATAAGTGATGTACTCCTATGGATCCACACATATGGACAGGCAAAAGCAGGACGACATGCTCGAACATACATTTAGCAGCTATGTGAGGATACGGGATGTAGCCCTGAAGACCTACCAGAGGCGATGAACGATAGGGAGAAGTGGCGAGAGAGGGTCAGAGATATCCGTGCCTGTTGCACGACATGATGATGATGATTATTATTATTATAGAAATTATAGAAAATAAGACAAAACTATTATAGAAGCTGAGTTATATATATATATATGAATGCAAGAAGTCGCATACTGATTTCTTTGACGTTATATTTGGAGTTTTGCAAGGAGATACATTAGTACCATTTTTATTCATAATCTGCGAACAATAAGTATGATTGACGTCAATAGATCTTACAAAAAGGTAGAAAACAGAAAGATATTCGGCAGAAACTACAACTGATTGAGACAAGTTTGATAATTTAGCACTTCATATCAATCCACCAGCTGAAGCTGAAATTCTATTGCAGCAAAAGGGGCATTGGTCTCTATGTGAACTCAAATGAAATAAAATTCATAGGTTTTAATCATGAAGGTGCCATCTCTCCATTAAATGACATGCCTCTGAAATTAGTAGACCTGTTCATATATCTCGGTCGCAATATCTCATCTACTGAAATCGATATAAACACTGGCATAGATAAGGCATGCGAAGCTATAGACAAGTTAATGATCAAATAGAATCTGATCTCTCTGAGAAGATAAAACGGGAAGACTTCTAAGGTGTTGCCATGTCAGTGCTATTGTAAGGTTGCACCATATGGACTTTAACAAAAGGTCTGGAGAAAAGCCAGAAGACGTGCTGGGTACTATGGTGAAAGGAAGGAAGAACTCACAAATGGCGTTCTTCAGTGGACTCCTACACATGGACACCCCAGTGTTGGCTGACCAACAAAAACTTACATTCACCAGCTCTGTGCGGACACTGGATACTGTCTAGAAGGCTTACTAAGAGTGATGACCAATAGAGATGGACTGTGATAGAAATTCATGGGAATTCATACTTTCGGCATTAAATACATACATATATATATATATATATATATATATATTCCATGTGTTACTTTTCAGAAGAAGATTAAGAGAGCAAAGGGAGAGACAGCATAGTCCCAATGTAATTCACCAACAAGAAAATGCTACTTTCTGACGAGCATTTGTCAATTTTGCATCTGCCCCCAACCCCAAAGCTCCGATATTTCTTCCCCCAACTGTCCTCTAATGTCGCGCCTTCTTGTAAAATGTCAACTTCCTTTACATGACGCTGCACCCGAAAATCTCTTGGCCAATTAGATTGAAGCAGAGTCGTTAAACGGCCTCTGCGTATGAGCGTTTGCCTACTGACCTATTACAGGGTTGTCTCCCACTCTCCCTTTCTCTCTCTCGCTCTGTATATATATATATATATATGTTGGTCTTGTTTAAGTGAGTTAATGAGAGCCCAGGTTTTGGGAACTAGAGGTCCCCCGTATCACAGTTTATCGGGACACGGTTACTCCCTCCGCTTCCACCGCGTCCACAACCTCCACTCTGTCACCGCTACGCCCTCAGCCACCACCACGTTTTCCGCCTCCATCTCGTCCTTTATCCGATATTACGAAACGATTCGCTGTACCAAATACTGATTACTTAATCACCCTGCATGTTGGACAGGCAGAGAAGGGTGGGTGTGATATGGTGTCCGGCAGGGTCGGTGGGGGAGGAGGGACAGAGGAGGTGTCAGGGATGTTTAGTAGTTAGATTGGTAATGGTTGCATAGAAAATGTTAACAGGACTGCTGGTTTTGCTGATCATAAAAGAAAGTTGACGCTGCAGTAGCCGCTGCTACTGCTATTGATGATGCAGATGATGATAATGATGATAATGATGATATTTTCATTGGATTGACACTGGTTGTTGTGGGGGTGGGTAGCACTAATTGTGATAATCATGATGGTGGTGATGGTGATGATGATAATGGTATCAATAGAAGAAGAAGAAGAAGAAGAAGAAGAAGAAGAAGAAGAAGAAGAAGAAGAAGAAGAAGAAGAAGAAGAAGAAGAAGAAGAAGAAACGATAATTAGAAGTTCAGAGGACGAAAAAAAGGGATATAATAATAATAATAATGATAATAATAATAATAATGATAATAATAATGGTGATACTGGTTGTAGTTGGCGCACTCGTTACAGTAACTAAATAACTGGTACAGGGACTCGAAGATTTGAAAATCAGAGGGCGAATGGTCTAAAATACAGCATTGTTGAGACCAGTCAGAATACTAAGAAAAGTCCTGGAGACTTGAGGTGACTTGCAGCCACTTAGACTCATGTGGAAAACCCATCAGCTAACGTTGGTGTGAAAAACTCTCAAATGAGTAAAATAATAATTATAATAATACTTGGACTGTGTCAGAGGACTAAACAACTGGAACTGTTATGGCGGTTGGAACGCTCCCCAAAGGGATGACAAAAAAAAAGAAAGAATGGTGGAAATGGAAATCAGAAGAAGAAGAATCAATATCATGTAAATCGTAGGATTCGGCTCGATTATTTCGAAGAGTCCGGAAGACCCGACGAGACTTACAGTCACTGACACTCCAGTTATAGACCACCAGCTAACACTGGTGTGTGAATTGTGGAAAATGATAAGACCCCCCCCAACAAATAACAGATTTAAAAGGAGCAACTATTCTTTGCGACTTTGCCATCCAAACTGATATCCTAGTTGACAGGATTTGTAGAATTCGCCGACTGCATTTCTAGACAGAAAAATGAATATGAAACAAAACTGCATCTGATGGTGAGGCTCCAGTTCTTGAGCTTTGGGGAATGTGGAGTACTCCTTCATTACCATTACTCCTAGGTCCACTCTGACTCAGAGTGATAGTATCTATATGGGTCCCAACTATGACTCTTATTGAACTGTGTGCAAACAAATGATGTTAAATTGAATTTTTAGTGTTGAATAGCAATACTTGAAACAATTTAACAGTTTGAAAACAATTGACCTCTGGTGTTTTTAAAATATTTCTTGGAAACCATTCACAGACACACTCACATAATATATATATATATATATATATATATATATATATTATAAGTAAATAATGGAGTGTAATCCAACAATATGTTGAGAAATATTGATAGCAAGATAATCCAAGAAGAAGTAGACTTTGCTTCTCAATAAATCTCTTCTTCTACTTGGATTATCTTGTTATTAATTTATATGTATTTATAAACTGCGTGGGTTGATATCCCAACCAACCAACTAGCCTGATAAAACATAAAGAACTATTGACCAGATATAGTGGTTAAAGACTATAAAAGAAAAACAAGCCTTCTAATTGATATGTCAGTGCCAACAGATAATAATATATCAGTCGAAGAATATTGTATTATAAGTAGGTAAAAATACCAGGAAATAGAACTTGAAAAAATGCGGCGCCTTAAAACTATCACCGTACCAGTAATAGTCAAAGCACTGAGTATGATTAAAAGAGTACACATTTATAAGATACCTGGCAGTTCCAGCCTATATGAAATACGAAAAATTGCACCTTGTGGAACTGCTCATCTCCTTAGGAGAGTGCTATCAATGTGAGTGAAGCATATCGTCTTAAAGAAGCTGCAAAAACCATAACTGCGTAGAAAACATATAATCAACATTTTCTCTCACCCTAGGTCTTGCATAAAGACCGTGAAAAACTGTAAGAAATTTAAAACAACACTGAACATTAAATACTACTGCAACTACAACTACTACTACTACTAATAATATTAATAACAATGATAATAACAATCATAAGCGAATGCAGCAAATTTGCGCAAAAAGAATATAAGACTAGACACGACTGGGTGAGGAAGGTGATCAACTGGAAATTGAGCTAGAAATTCAAATTTGAGCATACGAACAAATGGTATATGCAAAACCTGGAGTCCGTCCTGAAGAATGAGACGCACATAATTTTTTGGGATTTTGGGATACGAACGAATCACCTAATCTCGGCTAGACGGCCAAACAAATAATCAACAAAAAAAACCCCTATTGAATTGTAGACTTTGCCGTTTACAGAGTAAAACTGAAAAGAAAGCAGAAAGAAAGATAAGTACGTTGATCTTGCTAGAGAACTAAAAAAATTACAGAACATGAAAGTGACGATGATACCAATTGTAATTCGTGCTCTTGGTACAGTCACCAAAGGATTGATAAAAAAAGACTGGAGGACTTGGAAATAAAAAGATGAGTGGAGACCATCTGTTGTATCGTTGTAAGGAAGAGATACACCGTGAAATAGAATTTACTACTTATTAACTGAAGTGGTACAGCACAACAAATGTTATAAGTCTCGCGCTGTTGGTGTTACGTCCGAAGTTGGTCTTACTACAGACAGAGATCTTTTAGTATTCCATGTACTTAAGAAACAGGACGGCTTTTATTCCTCCGAGATATCAGAAGTCACGTGGTACGAGCCACTATACAATACCATTCAAATGACGGCATTATTAAGATCGGCCAGAATACTGAGAAGAGTCCTAGAAACTTGAGGAGACTTGCGGTCATTAGAACTCCAGTGGAAGGCCATCAGCTATTTTTGACATTTAAACTGTGTACTTATGCTAAACTGAATTATTTGAAATAAAACTGTTTATATGTATAAAAATGGATTTGGCATGAGATAACCTACAATGGTTGATATGACATAAAACCAAACGAAACCAAACCAAAACAATTACAATATGCTATTCCTTTATCCAGGTTGTATATTTTTATATTTTGCGAGAGGGTTTCTAGTTCTTCTTCATCTTTTGGCACATATGTTAATATCATCGATATATATGAGGTGGGTAATCTTTTCCAGTGATTTTGTAAATTTTCAACCTCCTGTCCATTTTCTTGGAATAAAATTGAGTGGCATCATTTTTCTAACAATTGTATTGGCTATTGTGAGTCTCTATAGATGAAGCCTCTTTGGATTTTAACCTCTCCTAGGATTTGTCATTATTGCATTTTATTCCTTGCGTATTTTCATATCACCAAGAACAGGGTTTTTTTATGATGTATTGGTTAAAGTGCTGGACTGCAGAATCGTAGTAAGCGTGTTCGAACTCTAATCACGTTATTACGTTCACTTTCGGACAAATACCTCTAATCCTCCCAGCTATGGGATAAATAGTACCGATAGCGTCCTTCGAGTAGGATGGATTTGACATTAAATAACCCAAGAAGGTTAATATGCCGTTAAAACAATAAAATAAAACCTAAGTGATGTTAATAGTACCGTGGTTTGTATGGTTTCATTCCTAGAATCTCCAGTTCTTCTTTTTCTTTGAGAGTTTTTCACATCAGTTCAGTTTAGCATAAGTACACAGTTTAAAATGTCAAAAACAGTTCTATTTCAAGCAATTCAGTTTAGCATAAGTACACAGTTTAGCTATATCTAATCCATATATAGGACCCTATCAGGTACTAGCACTCCGGGACAGAGTGAGCCTGGGAGCTTTAGCAATAAAGGGTTACTCTGCATTCCCCAAAACTCCAGCATTATTGGAGCCTCACCATACGATTGTATTGTGTCATATGCAAGAAATCGTTGGGGGAGTCTCACCCCTCTGCAGAAATGCAGTCGGTGTATTTTATAGCCCCAGCCAACTGGGCCACTCGTTGAGGGAGTCTTGCCCTTTGGGGAAGTCTTAACCTTCTGTAGAAATGCAGTCGTTGTTTTCTACAGCCCCATCCGACTGAACTACTCGTTTGGGGAGTCTTATCCCTCTGCAGAAATGCAGTCGGTGTATTCTACACCCCCAGCTGACTGGGCCAGCATATTGTATTGAACATGTGCCATACTGATAACGAGAAAGGGGAAAAGAAAAGTAACAGAAGGAATGGAACTACCGAATCACGTGAACACTCGGAGAAAATGAAAATTACAAGTAAATAATGGAATCGGCTACCATGAAACAAAGATGAAAGAAAAAGTAAGAAAAGAATAACCCTGAAGAATAAAAAGAATTTATGAAACCAGACTTTGCAGCGATATCTCATCAAAGGAAAAAAAAAGAAAACAGCTGGACAATCCCCCAGATAAGATACCTGGGACCATTCTTCAAATGGACGAGGAAAGAACTCAGTTAAATGGACGAAAGGACAAGGAAAATGATGACTTACACCCGGGAGATGATATAGACTGGCAACTAAAGAAGGGTGAAGAGAACTTGTTAACATCACGTTGACGTCTCAAATAAAGGACTCGAGAAATACATTAAAAGGAGCAAAGACTTATTACAGCAACTAGTATTAATAATGTCAACACAAAGACAAACAGTAAAACAACAAAATTTTGAAAGTAAAAATGGGAAGAAAAACAACTATATATATACTTTAAGCTACAAACTGACGAGACTACGTACGAGATGACCTAGGCATTGTTAAGAAAAGAAAGCTCAAGAGAGAAAATGAATCTCTTTTGATAACAGTACAAAATAATGTAATAAGTACCAATTATATCCAAATCAAAATTGAGAATACGAAACAGAATAACAAATGTAGGTTATGTGGAGATAGAGATGAAACTGTGAAATACATAATGATCAAAAGCAACAAACTAGCACAAAAAGGAGTACAAGAGTGGGGGTGAAAGGTGAGATACTTGGAATTTGTTGGGTTTGGTTTGGTTTGTTATTTAATGACATAGCAACCATCTTGTGTTCATCATCATCATAATCATGTCGTGCTGGTAGCACGGATATCCCTGACCCTCTCTCGCCACTTTTCCCTATCGTTCATCGCCTCAGGCAGGTCTTCTGGACAACATCCCGTATCCTCACATAGTTGCTGAATGTATGCTCGTGCTGGTTGTCCTGCTTTTGCACGGCCATGTGTGGGGGTCCATAGGAGTACATCACTTATGAGTTCGTCACTGCTTCTCCAGCAGTGTCCTGCATGTCTGGTTCGTCTAACTTAAATAGTTTTCGTGATAGGAGGCAGGTGGCCGTACAGTTGGTGTCTTGTGGGGTGTTGCCGCCAGAACTTGTTCAAGATTGCTCGCAGCATTCTTGAGTAATTGCCGTCTGTCTTCTTCTCCAGCCGTTTTGTTAGAGTCCGTGTAGTGCATCCATATAGCAGTATCGATGCGACCGCTGCCTGGAAGAAACTGCGTTTCATTTTATCGGTTAGGTCTGATTTTCATATAATCGATAGCCTATTGATAGCTGTCCATGCTTTCGTTAACCTCGTGTCGATGTCCTTTTCGGTTGATGCGACGCTGCTTCCTAGGTAAGTGAATTTGTCTACTAGTTTCAGAGGGGTTCCGTCTAGAGTGGAGATGTCACCCGTTTGATTATAGCACATATATTCCGTTTTGTGTGCATTGACATAGAGGCCTATGCCTGCAGCTGCTCGTTCCAAACTATGCAGTAGTGTTTCCGCTTGGTTGGGTGTATTTGCCAGTATCCCTTTGTCTTCGGCGTAGTCGGCGTCGGTAATTGTTTTTGCGGGGTACGTTCTGTTTCTTTTCTTTGTCAGCTCGAAGCCGTTCTCTCTGATTTTGTCAATCGATGTTCTAAGTACGTAGTCTAGACAAATGATAAAGCGGTATGGAGCTAGCGTGTCCCCTTTTGTGTTTCTTAATGCAAAAAATGCAAAATCCATCCTTCTAGAAGAACAATAGTGTATCAAACCTTTTCCAAGGGTATTTAGTCCGAAAGTGAAGTGGGTGATTTGATTTCGAACTAGCTTACTTCGATTCCACAGCCCAACGCTTTAACCATTACACCACGAGGATACCCCACGCCACATGGAATTGTAACAGAAATTAAAATCTAAACATACAAACAAATGGTATACACACAAGCCAGAATCCTTAGTAGAAAATGAGACCCTTCGGGATTTTGTGATTAAAAACAAATCACCCAATACCGGCCAGAAGAACAGACCAAGTTTTAATAATAAAATAAAAAGAACATGTCATCTAGTGTATTTTATAGTTCTAGCGGACTACTGATTGAAAATAAAAGAAAACAGAAAGATAGAAAAATACATGGATCTTGCCAGAGAGCAGAAAAAGCAATGGAACATGAGGGTGACGGTGATACTAATTATATATTGAGTACTTGCAATGGTACCTGAAAGCTAGAAAATGAAACTTTGAAAATTTGGAAATCTGAGGAAGAATCGAGGCAATCGAAAGCATGGTATAGTTAAGATCGGTTAGAATGTCCAGAAGAATTCCGTAGACCTAAGGTTACCTGCTGTTACTTAGACTACAATGAAAGACTGATAGGTAAAACTGGTGTAAAAAAAAAAACACACTAGATTTATTATTAATAATAAAAATGATAATGTCTGTTACAAACTGTAAGAATCTTCGGCTAAGATATAGAACTAGAAATTGGGATTGAAAAATACTCTGTGCTTATAATAACAAAGGGAAAATGAAGGAATAGAACTGTAGAATCAGGACCACAGTAATTACGTAAAAGTTTCAAAACTAAAAGTAAAAACTGGTAAACCCTTAAAATAATTCAGCTAAAAATAATGCATAAACATGAAAAAAAAATCAAAATTAAAGTTATATCATTTAATAAGCTTAAGATAATTAATTCACTTCACACAAAATCCACCCATTACACTGGCAAATTCATTCTACCAGTACCTCTGAAGGGTGTTGTAACGACACGAGTCTACAATTATATATATATATATATATATATATATATATATATATATATATACCTGCAGAGTTAGAAAAAATTAGCCTAGGTTTCATCTAAACGGATCACTAGGACGGAGTCAGAATCGGCCAGATAATCCGCTAAGGGGAAACTTTGGTAGATTTTATCTGACTCTGTAGGCATTCATATTTCGCTCAACTTAGTGTATTGAGAACTCTCACGTTTAGACTAAGGAATTCTGTCGGTGTTTTTTCTTTTGACTTGGCATACACTGTTGGTTGATCATTTTCAAGTAGTACGTATGTTTTTAGTCTTTTTTTAATAGATTTTTCCTGGATTTCAGTTTGTACAATATTTTTCTATTTGCAAATTGTATCATCTGTTTTTTTGTCATTCGAACAGAATTATAGAATAGTAATAAAAATTAATAGAATATATCCACATACTGGCTGACATATTATAATTTATCTATATATTCAAATAAGAATTCTTCAATTATACTAATTTGATGGTTATGAAAATATAATTAAGTCAAAAGTCATGATTCAAAAAGCTTAATCCTTTCCCTGCCAAGTAAGATTGAGATTGTTTAACCAATGATTTATCTAAAAAATGTGCTGCTAACCTTTTACAGATAAGTTCCATCTTTAACCTTTTCCTTACCTAGTTGGTTTTTCTTTTCAAGTTTTGGATATGCAAAATTATACTCTGGGTATGACCTTTTAAGGGTTAAAATGAAAATGAAATTTTACTGGGCCGCAGGTGTCTCAGTGGGTGTGAAAAGGTTAAATAGGAACTACATATTTAAAACCTTTTAAACCTTATGTCTGATTGCAATCAATAATTTTGGGATGGCAGAAATCCTAATATACACGTTCACACACACACACACACACACACACACACACACACATATATATATATATATATATATATGTATATATATAGTTTCAAAGCCATAATTGTGTGAGTGGAGAAAAGGAAAATTATACATATCTAGGAATATTAGAAGCAGAAATCACCAGGATAAAAGAAAAATTAAGAAACACCAAAACAAGAAAATTTCTTGAAGCCAAATCCTACAGCAGAAATCTCATCAAGGGATATCCCGTGTAAGATATTTTGGATCCTTCTTTGGGTCCAGCAAATGGACACAAAACAGGGTAATTCATGACGATGCACAGGACTTTACAGCCAAAAGAAGTTATTTATAGACTTTATATGACAAGAAAAGAAAAGAGGAACAGATTTCGTAAGAACTGAGTATTGTGTTGAAGGAATAACACACGGACTCGAAGAATATATCAGAAAAAAGCGGAGAGATACTAATCGTAACAGTCAGTAACAACAATAACAACAGGACAACAAAAATAACAAAAATATAGTAGACAAAATTAAGAAAAAAATCAGCTGTATGGCTACCTCAAGAAATACTCTAAGGACATTGCACATGAGATGACATGGATACGCAGAGGTAACTTAAAGAGAGAAACTGAATCTCTAATATTAGCACAAAATGCTACATTAAATGAATAATTATATCAAAGCAAAAACTGATTATCAACAAAAGAATAAAAAGTTTTCGCAATGTGGTGATTAAAAAACTATCACATTGTAACTGAATGCAGCAGACTAGCGCAAAAAGGCAAGGTGATTCACAGGGAACTGTTCAAGAAATTGAAATTTGACAGTGCTAAGAAAACTAGAAAATAGAACGCATAAAGTCCCCTTAGACATTTAAGGTAAATACGAGTCACCCAATCCAGGCAAGAAAGTCCAACCTTGTTTTAATTAAGAAAAAAAGAACCTGTTATTTAGTGGATTTTGCTGTTCCAGGAGACCACTGTGTGAAGATGAAAGAAAGGAAAAACAAGATAATTACCTGGACCTTGCTAGAGAGCTGCATTAGAACATAAAGCTGTTGTTGGTACCAATCTCCAAGGATCTGAAAAAGAAACAGGTGAACTGAAAATCAGAGGATGGATCGAGCGTGTCCAAACTACAAAAGCGCTAGAATCAGTCAAGATACTTAGAAGAGTATTGGAAATCTGAGGAGATTTGCAGTCATTGAGACTTCCGAGAAAAGCCACCAATTAGAGCTGGTGTAAAGGAGTTTTCTTTGGTTTCTTTCTTATATCAACCGTAGTAGGTTATTTGATGCCAGAGTTACCCTTGTTGAAGAACAGTTGTGATACTGTTTAACCCATTGGAGAATAAGGAGGTTCATACCTTCCTCTTGGATGTTAGTCCAAAAGTGTTTGTAATAGTGCAATTGACGGTCGAACTCAATAACTTCGTGGCTGCAGTCCAACACTTTAGCAATTACCCCACGGAGACTGACACAGAAGGAGTATAATGATAAAATAAATGCCTGGCATATCACAATAGATAACAAAAAAGTTAATACTGAGAGAAGTCCTGGAGAACTGAGGAGGTTTAATATCACTCAGTCACCATTATCTAGACCATTATCTAGTACTGGTGTAAAAACTAACAAAGATTATATCAATAATAAATGATATGCGTATATATATATATATATATATATATATATTGTTGGGCTGATCTTCTTTGTCACAGTGTTTGAGGAACTCTCCCTTTCATGAGTCCTTCTTGGTCATGTGAAAAGGTGAACCGGGTAATACGCCTCTTTCACGAACAGGACTTGAAAAGAGCAGACGTGGTAGTTAGCTTCTTAACGGTGAGCACCTGGCGGCTCCCTCATTTATTTTCCAAACTTTAAAAGAGTAAGTGGTGTCCATCCTTTTGCTGTATGAACTTTTCTGTTTGTTCCTTGTGACTCTTGTATAGCTGGGGATGAGAACTTAGTTCCCCACTTATATTGTGTATAATTAAATGTCTCATTATATCAATTAACTTGTTCTGTTTCCTGCCGAATATTCTGTCTTAGGTCACTCACTTTGGGATAGCCTACTGCGTTATAAGAGACAGGGTGTTTTCTACCATAAAAAAATTTAGTGAGGTGTAACTAACAAAGTATTCCGCAGATGAGGATTCATTCACAAGTTTTGAGCATTAAAGCATTAATTCAGTGATGTAAGTATTGACCGAACCCCTCCTCCATGAATAGGATGTAACGCAAGGTGAATTTTTAAGTGGAGTATAGCTGGTTTGAAATAAGAATGCCATATTAACGTTTAAAAAACCCAGTCAGCTTCTACTATCTGATCCATGACTGGTTGGTGCGTACTGGTGTAAGATTTAGACTAATTCCATCAATGATGACATCAATATACTGAATTAGGGGGGGTGTCCTCTTGGTGTAAGGGTTAAAGCGATGGACTGCGGAATCGTAGTATGCGAGTTCGTACTCCAGTCGCGCTATTACGTTCACTTTCGGGCAAATACCCTTGGGAAAGGTATGAACCCCCTTATTCTCCCAGCTATAGGTTAAATAGCACCACTACTGTTCTTCTAGGAGAATAGCTTTAGCATTAAATAACCTACGAAGGTTGATATGCCATTAGACAAAGAAACCAAACCAAACTGAATTAGGCGTGAAATTCACGTTTGAAGTTTCTATACGATAGTCTAATAATGAAACGTCGACTTAATGATGTTATATACGGGTTGATTGTAAATTAACTCCATTTTTTGAAAATTCCTATTATTCATTTCTGAAATATAATTTTTACAAGGAAAAATCGTGTCTAAATTAGGGAGTTACTTTTAAATTTCCCTTTTGAACAAAATTTTCCCTTAAATGGTAAGCATTTTAACAGAGATGTCAAGTTTACCACCAGAGAAAGTATTAAAAAAAACGCATAGATCCATGTCATTGGAATTATACAACATTGAATTGGTAAAACGTCTCCGAATACTGACTTCAAATTGCTTTAATGCTTTAGTTTCTTATATTAATGGCATATCAACGTTCGTTGGTTATTCAATGTCAAAGTCATTCTCGTAGAAGTGTAGTGTTACGATTTCACTAACAGAAACGCACAAAGTTAAATAGATCATATTTACCCAACCCCTCCGCTCGGGCAGGATAAGACACAAGGTCAATTTTTTAAGCGGAGTTTGACAGGTTTGAATTCAAAGTTTTCCTTCTCCGAGACTACTTGCCTCACCAAGGCTGAAGAACCTAGTCTGCCTTACTATTTACCCATAGCTGGAGGGAGAATAATTGGATTCATACCTTTCCCAAGGGTATTAGTGCTATGTGAAATGCAATCAGTCCAGGATTTGAACTCGTGTCGCCGTGTCCAATTCCTGCGACGATAAAGTTAAATAGATAAAACGTTTCCAAACACTCATTCCAAAAGATTGCCCAGTCAGCTTAGGCTGTAGAATACGACTGCACCTCTGCAGAAGGGTAAGACCCCCACAATAAATGTCCTGGATATGACACTAAACAGTCTGATGGTGAGGTCCCACTTTTGCTGGGGCTTTGGGGAATACCAAGCACCCCTTCATTGCCATTGCTCCCAGGTCTACTCTGGCCCGGTATGGTAGCACCTGATAGGGCCCAATCTATCGGTTAAATAGAAGTAACGGCATACTTATGCTAAACTGAATTGTTTGATTAAACTGAATAGCTTGAAATAGAAATGTTTTTGACAATTAAACCGTACTTACATTTAAACTGCGTGCTTATGCTAAACTGAATTATTCGAAATAAAACTGTTTTTGACATTGAAACTGTACTTACACTAGACTGAATTGTTATATATAACTGCTTGAATCAACTGGATAGTTTGACATAGAAATGTTTTTGACAATTAAATTGTGTACTCATGCTAAACTGAATTGTTTTAAATAGAACTGATTATTTACATAAAAATGGATTTAGCGTTAAATAACCTACAAAGGTTGATGTGCCATAAAACCCTACCAACCAATCAAACCAACCATTATTCCAAAAGACCTGAAAGGTTTGGTATCTTTTATTAATGGCCTATCAACATTTATGGGTTATTTAATGTCAAAGTCATCATTGTAGATAAAGTTTAGTGTTACAATTTAACCCATCGCTGAATGGGGATAAAAGGGCTCATACTTTTACCAAGGGCATTAGTCAGAAAGTGAACGTTATAGCGTGAGTGAAGTTGACATCTAATCAGACTTGACATGATTTCATTTAAAGTAATGGCACGTACAAATCGAAACTCTTGCTTAAACGTCACTAAAATCTTGGGGTCTTTGGCATTCCACTTTTATAGTGCCTCAGGCGCCAAATAATAACTATACTCTTCTAAGCAGGTATTGTCTGCGGAGGCCAATATTAATATTACTCTCCTTGCGTTTGCGCCAGGAGAACCTGGGAAAGTGCAAACGGGTTTAGTATCCAACTAAACTATCCTCAAAACAATGCTTTGGTTTGGTTTTATGGCATATCAACCATTGTCGGTTATTTAATACTAAATCCATTTTATACTTATAAATAGTAGTATTTCAAACAATTCAGGTACACAGTTTAAATGTCAAAAACAGTTCAAATTCAAACAATTGAGTTTAGCGTAAGTACACTGCTTAGTTCTATTTGACTCTTTGATAGGACCTATCTAGTGCTACCATTCCGGGCCAGGGTCGACCAGGGAGCGATGGTAATGAAGGGATACTCCGCATTCCCTAAAGTTCCGGCATTACTAAAGCCTCACCATCAGATTGTTTAGTGTCATATCTTGGACACGCGTTGGCGGAGTCTTATTCCTCTACAGAGATGCAATCAGTGTACTCTGCAGCCCCTGCCAACTGGGCCACAAAACATGGCTTTGATATAGGATGGACAGATATGGTTTGACACGTTAAACAAATGTATAAATCAAATATCTGACCAAAACAGTTACGTCTAATTTGAAACACTCCTCGCCTGTGTTTAACATATACCAACCAAATGGAAAACTCAGTGGCAGTGTGTTTACGATAACAGAAATTAAATATTTGAACAGTGTAAGACACTTGGACACCAAAAAATTATTTTTATTCAATGAGTACATCTGCTAAGTTTCCAAATAATTTTCCTTGCTACTTTTATGGCAAGGCAACTCTTTTAACAAATTTTTTAAAAAAAGGTTTTCTTCATCAAAAACTTTTCTCATGACAATTATCTAAGATCGAAACTAGTCGAAAACAATATTGTCTTGTCGGCTGGGGCTGTTGAATACCCCGATTGCTTCTCAGCAGAGGGGTAAGATCACTCTCCAACAAGTGTCCTGGATATGACACTAAACAATCTGATGGTGAGGTTTCAGCATTACCACTGGAGCTTTCGGGAATGCAGACTACCCCTTCATTGCCATTACTCCCATGTCCACTGTGGCTCAGAGTAGTAGAATCTGATAGGGTCCAATATATGAGTCAAATAGAAGTAAACTGTGCACTTATGCTAAGCTGAATTGCTTGAAATAGAACTGTTTTTCTATGCTAAACTGAATTTTTTGTATGTATAAAAATGGATTTGGCATTACATAACCACCAAATATTGATATACTATAAAAACCAACAATCTAAAAACAAAACAATCTAAAAATAAACAATATAAAAGAAATATCCCTATTTGTCTCATGACTTCTGTTCATCTGTCTCGAAATGGACACGTCGTGCCGAGTTCAAATCCTGGGTGAGTCTGTTTGCATTTCACATAATACTAATAACCTCGGGAAAGGTATGAATCCAATTATTCTCCCTCCAGCTATGGGTAAATTAAGGGCAGACTGGGCTCTTTAGCCTTGGTATGACAACTAGCTTTAGAGAAGGAAAACTCTGGATTCAAACCTGTTAAAATCCCGCATGAATTTAACCTTATGTGATGTGGAGGGATTGGTAAACACACACGCACACACACATACATACATACACACACACACACACACATATAAATATATATATATATATATATATATACTTCGTTTTTATCTCTCTTATACAAAATTTAGTTAACAGATTTGTTTTATTTTCTCACTCTCTTTCCTCTCTCTCTCTCCTTCCCTCTCCCTGACGACACACACACATATATATGTAAATATTTGTGTGTGTATGTGTGCGTATTTGATTTCTTCCTCAAAAATTTATAATTTCTGTCTTTTTCCTTCTCTCTCTCTCCCCATATATATATATATATATATGTGTGTGTGTGTGTGTGTTAAAGATGATATGGCCTACAAAAGAAACAATCTCTAATATCTTAGGGAAAACGTTGAAAAATATAATTCAATACTTACATCTGAGGCCATTAGAGTGGAAATTATTTAGAAATATAACTAAAAACAAAAAAGTGTGTTTTCGTGATATTTCGGGCAAATCTTTTCCTTTTATCAGACGATACAAAACCACCAAGAAATCAGTTTGATGTCGTCAAAACGAAGTAAGTCCGAGTTGAGTCATCATGTGTTGCTGTCTGGTTTGTTTGGAAGATGAAACGTCAAAGGTGCTGATATTCATCTATCTCTGTTTGATGTGGCATTTCACATTGCCATTCCGGTTTCCCGAAGATGTTTACAGCTAAAATGTTTGCTGCGTCCCTTCAAGGAAACATTGTTATTCTGTATATTTAGTGAGTTTGTTTGAGTGTGATTTTAGAATCTATCTTGTTTATTGGAAATGTCGCCGATTTATTCATCATCATCATCATCAAGTCACGTTGACAACAGGGATTTCAATGACCTCTCTATCCATCCGTCCCTATCATCCATTGCTTCGGGCAGGTTTTCAAAAGTATATCCAGTTTCATCACAAAGCTGATGTAGATAAGTTCTTATTGTTCGGTCAACATTGGCACGTTCACGTGTTAGGTAAAAATGTCACTTAGGAATTCATCATTGCTTCTTCAACAGTGTTCCATATATATTATTCGTCTTACTGGAAGAGTTTTTGAGATGGGAGGTAGTGGCCGTACAGCAGCTGTTTTATGGGGTGTTTCTTCCTGGATTCGTTCTAAATAGATATGATATAAATGTACGCTTTTATTTTATGATGGATTTAACAGTCAATATTTCAAACATAAATCGAAAATAGCTCGTAGGATTCTTGTGTAATTTCCATCTAATTTTTTATTTATTTGTCTCTTGTTAGCATCCATACAGTAGTATTGACACAGCTACTGCTTGGAAAAAATCCCTTTTTATCTTATCGGATAGATCAGATTTCCAGATTTATTAGTTGATGTATATTGGTTTATTTATTTAGAAAATATCGGTATCCATTTAAAAAGCTCATATCTAGATTGAGTCTATTGTGTGTAATTTGTGGATTCATTTGATTCCGTATTTTCTACATATGTATATGGAACAGAACCGAGGGTCAATTTTGACGCATTTGATTTGTCCAGTGTGTGCCCGGGCTGATTATTGTATTTGCCAAAGAGGAGTATGGGGAATCTTTTGCGGATGACATGTTAGTCGTTGTTTAGTCATTGGCGGAAGAAGTTACCTGTTTCCCCGATGTAAGCTACATTGTTTCGTTTAGCGTAGCAAATGGATTATATTATATCGAGGATATCAGAAAAAAGATTAGGGGGTTGGATTTTTATACAGGCGTTTGATATGATAAAAAAGGAATGTGAAAGATAATGTTTTCAGACTAAGCAACGGGGTTTATTACGCATGTAGTTGCCCTGTTGTTTCGGTTTATGAAAATTCTTTCTAGATGATTTTAGAAGTAAAGATAAAATGCATGGTTGTTTCTTTTTTACCGTTGATAGATATATAGAGATAATTTTGTGGTCTGTTTTGAGGCGATAGAAATCATTAATTTATGCTTGAATGAGTATATGTGTGTTATGACCAAATTCGAAGACATTGCAGATTCGATTATTTGGATTGCTGGAGTTATACTGCAAACATTTATGTCTGTTCAGGTTTTTTTTTTATTGCTTCTTATATTATCAAAATGGAGTAATTGCTGTAGATGAATCGTTGAGCACATAAAATCAAATTGTATTGTTATTTGAGGGAGTCTGGGGAAATGCGTTTAATACGTAAGCAAGAACTGAATTAAATGGACTTTTTTTTAGATTGACTGGTTGATAGCAATTGAAATCTAGATATCTGTGGGGATCAGTATGTTTAGCGAGCGAGGTTGTTCTAAATACGTTCTAATAGATCGAGGAATCGATTGAAACTGTTAGAGTATTCTAATGAGAATTTGATGGTGTTCTAGTTGTTGCTTATGTGACATGATGTTGGGCATTCGTTGTGTGGGTGTATGTGGGTGCCAGTCAGAGGATTCCTTTGTCCATCATGGCGCGAAACCCACGCAAAGGGCTTGTGTGCGAGATCTCCCGCGAGACCAGAAGAAGACGAGGGAAGGAAGGTCCCAGAGAGACAGTCAGGAGATGAGAGTCGGGAAGAAAGGAGACCAGTTAACAAAATCGGAAAGGCGACTGCTAAGACCTGTTGACCGACAGATGCTGGGTTGACCAACGCGAGAAGAAAAGTCAGCATTGCTAGTGGCTTATCGGAGTTTCGCTCAAGTACACACTCGCATTTGCCCACAGAAGCATAGAATGCGCAAAAGTGTCACAGACTTCTTCTTTCTTGCGCTGTGAGTTAACCCAAATCCGTGTTTGGTTGTTCTTCTTTTCTTCCACCCTCTCGGTTGTGTTATTCGTATCCGTAAAGAAAAGTGATATACCCCTGGCCGGAGATGAGAAAAACCACGAGACGAATCAATGGCCATAAGTGGTTCAAGGAAGTTGAGATAGTTGGGGTCGGCCGGCGGTGTATTGTCACACTTATGTATTTGTAAAAATCTTCTTGTTTAGTCCCTGAGTCCATATAATGAAAATATCATCTATATATCTGCAGTAATGTGATGGTTTTTGGAGAGTAATTGTGAAGCAGTTTATTTTCTATCTTATGCTTGAATATAGTGTCATAACAAAAAAAAATATTGTCATTTAGTGGTGAGTCGTTTATGAAATAGAGATTGATATTTTAGTCTGTTTTGAGGTGTTGGAAATGTTCAATTAACGTTTGAGTTTTTGTGTCTTATAGGCCAAATAAAAGACCATAGAAATTTGATTTATCATTTGAACTCACTTCGATGCTGCAGTGTTTAGTTATTGAGCTACGAGGAATCCTTCTTGGGTGGTTATCGTTCAGTACTGAGTGATTTATAATGGTTTGACCTAAGCAAAGACAATCGGGATTCGATTATTTGGGTTGTTGGATTTCTTTTGTAAAATTTATTTCTGTTCAGGTTTGAGGCTTTTTCAATTGCTTCTTTTTATTATTTTTATGGGATAATTACTGTAGATGAATCGCTGAGCTTATTGACTTAATATTAATATTAATATTCGATGCGGTAAGAACAAATACGTTTAATACACCAGAAATAGATGTATAAAATGAATTTTTTAATTATATGGGTGACAGGTATTAAAATTTAATTTTCTGTTATTGTATTTGGGTTTCGTGTGTAAGGATGTCGAGATGAGATTGTTATGAATACATTCTCGTAGAGTGAGGAATGGAATGGAACTGTTCAAGTATTTTCATGTGAATTTGTTGGAGTTTTAGTTGTTATTTAAAACTATAATAATTTCTTTTGTCTATGTATTCATATAAAAAAAATAATAGAATATCTGCAGCGATATGATGGTTTTTAGAGAATATTTGTGGAGCAGTTTATATTCTAGTTGCTGCATGAATATATTGATATAAGCAGGTGCTATTTTTGTCCTCAGAGCAGTTAGACTGATTTACAGATAGTGCCTACCTTAGAATTAAAAGTTGTTGTGAATTAGAATGAATTCTGTGATGCTGTATATGTCTTGTAATTAGTAGTCTTGGAAATTTCTGTTGAGGATTTTTCGGGATCTGGGAACGCCCTCTTCATAAGATACGGATATATCGAGAAGAGACCTCCATGGTCACTCGGAGTGTTTTATATGAGAGTTCTATTTGTGGTAACTTGTTTTGGAAGAGTGTCATGTCCTTGATGAATCCGGGGATGGTAGAGAGCTGTGGATTAGGATTTTAGTCGGCATATCCAGATATTGACTTTGTAAGGGTAACGATTCCAGACACTATAGGTGTTCCTGGAGGTTGGATATTTAGGGATAATGTGAGTTGCTCTATGTTGTATTTCTTGGAGGTGACTGTGGTTGGGTTTGGGTTTATTATTGTTAGATTAGTGATATGAATATATCTATATATCTATATATATATACATATATATACCAGTTTTTCGTATCTATCTATCTATTTCATTCTGTTCCTACCTCTCCCTATATATGTATCAGTAACATTTCACTTGTTGCACATTTACTTTCACCTCTTTCTAACTTTTTTTTGTTATGTCTCCCGATGTCTCCTCTCTTCTCTCTATGTCTCTTCTTTTCTCTTTAAATGCAAACTAGTTTCCTCTTCGTTCTTTTTTCCTTTCTAGTATTTTTTTTATTGTCCTGTCTAGTTATTCTTCCATCCTGTATCTTCCCCTGCAAACCGCCTCTTCCATCGAGCGGCGAAGCATTTGATCTACATCCTGTTCCCTGCTCTACCGGAATTCGTCTGGCCTCGTTATCATTTTATCTGATGATGCCATAATGACGGCTGTGAATCAATGAACGAATAAATGAATGGGTGATTCTGCTGCACGCAGGACAGGTATGGTGAGAGTCAGAGATGGATGGAACATGGACCCGGGAGTAAGTGGGGGTGGGTACTGTGGGTGTTGGGGGTGACCACCAATGATGTTGGGAACCACGATTTCAGAAGTTTTTTGGCTTTATTATATGCATCTTTACACCGGATGTTTCTACTTTCTGTTCCAGGAGAAAAAAGTGACAGCAAGTCTTCTCACCTCACCAGCTCTCCCACAAATTCTTCAATATCTCTTTTGCCATTTCCAGTCGTCGTAGAAACTCATACTTTTTTTTAGTGAGATAAAAAAATAAAATAACGAATCTTTGGGATTGTTTATCTACCTAAGCGAGTCTCTTAAAAATTCCTTAGTGGCTCACGTGTTGGACTGCGACATCGTAGTTAGTGAATCTGAACACAAGTCATATTATTGCGTTCTCTTTTGGATGATTACCCTTGGGAATCACATGAAACACCTTATTCATTCAGCTATGGTTTAAATAGCACCATTAAAGTTCTCTACAAAAATGGCTTTGGCATTAGATAACCCATGAATGTTGATATGTTTTGAATAAAGAAACCAAAACCGAAACAATCTATCTATCTATCTATCTATCTATCTATCTATCTATCTATCTATCTATCTATCTATCTATCTAATTAAGTCTACAAGGACTGCTGAACGGGTCTGAATGAATCAATGTATAATAGCAAATATACCTTATAAGCAGCCTGTTGAGTTAACTATAGATTTTCAGAAGTGTCATTTTTGTAGCGAGTCGGTCGAACCACAAAAACAGAAAGAAATGGCAAAAAGAGAGTAGGAAGAGAGAAAACAGGGGAACGGTAGAAAGAGTAAGACTCGCAGATAGATAGATAGATAGATAGAGAGAGAGAGAGAGAGGGAGATGGAGATAGGAAAAATATCTATCTATCTATCTATCTATCTAGTAAATACTACAAAGACTGGTAAACAGGTTCGACTGAATCAATGTATAATAGCAAAGATACCTTATGTGATGTCTGCTGCGTTGACAACAAATTGTCGGAAGAATTACTTTTTTAAATCTTCAGCTGGTTGTGAAGCAATTATGGAAATTTGCCGGATGACTTATCCAAGAGAATTGGAAGAACTAACATTCCTTCGAATCGAGGAGATTATTTCAAAGATTATTCGACATCCAAAAGGAGTTTGTCATGGCTTAATGAACTTTAAATTGAATAGTCCAACTTCATCCGTAACAGAGAAAAAAAACAAAACAACAACAACAACAACCAAACGAACAGGAAACCGCGAATTCTTTTGGATCTTTACTCCCAATGCGTCGCTGATATGGTCCTTGTGATTGATTGATTTTAATGGCATGTCAACCAATCAAAGGTTCCTTATGCATAGGGAATGGCATTAATTTTACATTTATATTTGCTTTCTCGTGTAGGTGTTTTAAAGAGTTATTTTCCTCACACAGTTATATGATATTAAATATTTTTATGTAATAGAAATAACGTGCACATACTTGTATGGTTTCAAGTATTCCTATCTAATACAAATAACTTGCACATAGTTATATGGTTTCAAGTATTCCTATCTAATACAAATAACTTGCACATAGTTGTATGGTTTCAAGTATTCCTCTCTAATACAAATAATTTGCATACAGTGATATGATATCAACTATTGCTATCTAATACAAATAACTTGCTCACAATTGTATACGCTGGCCAATCAGGGATAGAGATATTGATTGATTAATTTTAATGGACTTTCAACCCGTTGTCATGGTACATTTAAATTTGGTTGACTTACTGAGATATAAGAACGCAATCTTTCCTACTATTTACCCTGCTGTGTAGTGGTTAACGTGCTGGATTGGGACATCGTAATTAGCAAGCTGGAACTCAAGTCGCGCCACTACGTATACTTTCCGGCTAAGACCTTGGTAAAAGTATGAACCCTTTTTCCCATAAGATATGGATTAAATAGTTCCACTTCTTTTCTCCAACAATGATAGCTTTGGCATTAAATTATCCACGAAATTTGATAAGTCATTATTAAAAGAAATCAAACCAAACTGCTATTTACCGGTAACAGGGAACAAGGAGAAGAATTGGCTTCATATCATTCACATGGGCATTAACGTGAAATGAGATGCAAACAGACTCGACCAGAATTTGAAGTCGGGTCACCGATTCCATTTTCACCTCCAATAACAATTACATAAAGCGAATAGCTGATGTTTTATATCTAAAGACAAGAACAATGCAGAAGCAAATCACGAAGAGCTGGTGATAGAATAGATGTCAAATGGAATCTTAGCCCCATCATTTTCTTTTTCATCGTGACATTATCGACTTCTTAACTTGCTTATTTCAAATGAAAATAACTTCCCGAATAACAAAGTAAATAAAAAAAAGTAAAGCAAGTTTTCGAATTGGTGGTAGAAAAACGATAAAGATGAAAAAGAAACTTTCGTCTGACGAGAAGAAAATGTAATAATTTATCGTGTACATTATCGACTATAAATAACTATACCTATAACATTTCCAATTAGTGATATATACACACACACACACACACACACACACACACACATATATATATATATATATATATATATATATATATATATATTGTTAAATTAACAGTTTTTTTTCTTAAATCAGAAAAGTGCTCTTATCCTGGCCAATCGAGCCAGATAAAAGTTAGAATAAATGATTTCTTACGTTCTCATGTCAGTCTTATCAGTATAAGTTTCATGTATTAAAAAAAAATAAATTCGTCAGATTAAAAATATATATTATTTATTATTTTCAGCCCGTCTCTCTTTATCTCTTAATCTATCTCTCTTTATATTCCAGCTATTAAATGAATATACATAAAACATATATTTATTTATTATTATTATTAATATATATATATATACATATATATATATACCTCTCTCTCCCTACCCTTATCTCTCTCTATATATATATCTATTTACCTATCCATATATACATATATATATATATATATACAAAGAGAGAGAGAGAGAGAGAGAGAGAGAGAGAGAGAGAGAGAGAGAGGGTTATATGGAGACTCCGACTAAAATTTTTTCTTAAATACGTTTCTAAACACTTGCTAATTTAAATTGAAAAGAACTTCAAGAATAACAAAATAAATATATGAAGTAAAAGCAATCGGGTAATGTTTTGTGGCTTATCAACCCTTGTGGCTTATTCAATGCCATATTGTATCTTATATATTTATATATATGATTTATAAGTGAATAGTTTGTAGGTAACTTTAACAGGACTTCCAATCCGGGTCAGAATGGCAATGAAGGAGTACCTCTAATTCCCCAAAGCTTCAAAACTGGAGCCACATTATCAGATACATTTTATTGTCATACTCAAAATAATCGTTGGCGGTGGAGGCGGGATTACTCCTCTGTAGAGTTCCTGTTGTCATATTCTGGAGTCCCAGCCGTGTTTGGTACATCTCAAGCGCCAAGCGATAAATTAGCTCTGTTTAGAAGGTAATGACAGAGGATAAAGTCCTCCCGTCCTGGAACATCAATCAAATTAATCAAATTAATCAAATTAAGTCCTTTTTACTTTAGATTTTATTGGTGGTCTTATATCTATGACAAAAATAAATTTTAACATTCAGCATAAATACTAATATACATATAAAAAGAATTTGAAATTTCTTCTTACTTTGAATTTAAATATCTCTTAACCATATCTTGATCTTTATAATCTCTTAACCATATCTTGATCTTTATAAGCTGAAATTAGTAAACAAAATCGTTTTCTTCATTTTTGAGGGTGGTCTTATATTTTTGTCCAAGGGTGTATCACTAACAATTCAATCAAACATCAGTCATTTGTTTACACACAGTTAAATGATCAAAGAGTGCTATTTTAAACAATGCAATTTTGCATGTCATTAGTTTGCGAACAGATTAAATGTCAAACGGTTCTATTTGATCGATAGGTAGGATACTTTCAGGTGCTACCACTCCGGGTCAGAGTGGACCTCGGAGCAATGGCAATGAAAGGGTACTCTGCATTCCTCAGAGCTCCAGCATTACTGCTGGAGCCTTACCAGCAGATTGGTTGATGTCTTATCTAGGACACTCGACTGGGTGCGGGTCTTACTCCTCTGTAGAGATGCAGTCTCTACAACCCCAGCCTACCCGGCTGTCAAAATATTGAAATTCTATTGGCAAAAATATGTAAATCTCTTCTATATATTAATGCAATTGTATGTTTGCTTACAGGGTTTGCAATTTTATTTCGGATCACAAAATTTCCTGAGGTGTGCTAAATATAACGGTTATCGTCGCAGGAAATGGAATTGCGACGGAAGTTCAACTCTTGGTCGAAGCTGTTCGTGTTTCCTTTCATGCTGTTGCCCTTGGGAAAGGCATGAATCAATCTGTTCTCTTTCTAGATATTAATAGAAAGTTGGACAGTTTAAGTTCTTTAGCTTTGGTAAGGCTGCCAGTGTAGGGGAAAGAACTTTGGTAAGGCTGCCAGTGTAGGGGAAAGAACATTTTACCAGGCTTAAAGATCGACCATGTACCGAAACCTGCTTGGGACGGGGGAGTTTGATAGATACATACAAAATTTCCGTCTGATGATACGTGTAAATCAGCGTAACATAAATTATGATATATATAACGGAGATTATCTCTCTGTCTGTAACTGAAAATACGTCACTACCGACGTTACAATACCCCTAGTAATTTATCCCATATTCTTTATGATTTCATTTAAACTTCACTTACTGAGAAACATTTGAACCATTAATATTGTTGGCCTTGAAATTAATCCGTGCCTCCACTGGGCAGGATTTGACACGACGTCTTTTTTATAGTGGGGATTTAAGGAATGGGAGGTCGCACATGAACCGAGACACGTGCCCAGCCGATCAAAAGATCACGTGATGCAACGTGGTAGCCTTTGTTAAGTCTCCCGAAATAAAGCCAGGTGACATTGCTGGTTATTGATTTACTAGACCCTGAGTTCTAGTTCAATGTGAATCTATGCCTGTCATTATTTTGCCTCTGGGCACGTATGCCAGGTGGTCCAATGCTAGACAGGAACAGCAAATTAAAGCTATTTGTCACTACCTCCCACCAGACAGGACTTAGCACGAGATCAATGACACGAGATAGGCGTATAGAGAGGGTTAAGAGAGGCGAAGGTCGAGCATGAGCCGAGGGTCAAGCCCTGCTGGTCCATGATGGTCATTGGCTCACTTAGTGCAATGTGAGCCAGATGAACCTGCAGCTTGACAATGTTGGTCATCGGCTCACTTAGTGTAATGTAAGCCAGATGATGCTGTAGCTTGACAATGTTGGTAATCGGCTTACTTTGTGTAATGTGAGCCAGATGAAGCTGTAGCTGGACAATGCTGGTCATCGGCTCACTTAGTACTATATGAGACAGGTGAGCCTGCAGCTGGACAATACTGGTCATCAATGCTGATAAATCTTGCTGGACACGGGCTCACTCGATATAAAACATAAGTCCGGCATGGATGCCCGATTATAGCTTAAATTGGATCAAGGTGTCTAGTGCTATACAATATTATTAATGTAACACACCCACCCGAAAGTTGGTCCAACCGCATCTAGGGGCCTTTCGGCATCGAATCTGATATTGTTCCTTGATACCTCGTCCAGTACGAATGCCAGACGGCCTAACTAAAAAGCCGAGTAGCAAAGCTAACAGCAAATTAACGCTGTGGGCCTTATCTAAATACCAAAAGTATGTAATTGTATTCATATTTGCTACTTAATAGCGGTTTACAGTGAGAATAGAAAAAATGATTTTAATGAATATTTGCAAGTATTTGTTGATTTCTAATTAAAAAAAAATGGACAAAAATTACATCCGAAAATCTTAAGAGCAATCTATTAACAGAAATAACTGTAATTTTATTCTTTAATGTCTAATTATTTAAATTGTTAAATTACGAAAATTTAGTTAGAGAAGATCGATGAATGGAAGGAAGAGCACTCCTCTATGTTATTCTTCTTTTATATACCCCACTGTCTCAAATAAATTTACCGTAATAATTCAATTTTAAATAATATAAAATGCTAATGTTATCACATACGATAACACATTTAAAAGCTCCAACCTCGATTGGATTATTTTACAAAACGCTAACATTGTGTATCAATTTAAATGTACTTTAGGAGATTGCATCTCTGAGAATAACACTATATACGTTGGCTTAACCTCAGTTCCTATATCTAGACGACTCACTATGCATCTGTCTGATACCAGTTCAATAGCACAACATCTAAAAAATCACTCCTGCCCCAAAACTGAGTTTTGAAAAATTCTTACCGAAAACACAACAATATCGAAACAACAAAATAACAAACAACAATTACAAATTCTCGAGGTGTTCCATATAAAAATGAAACAATCCAAACTCAATAAAATCAATTTTGTATCCAGTACTAATGTAATAAAATGTATTTAGCTACTGTTGCTACTTTTAGAAACGGATAAAACACAACAACACACCAGTATAAATGATAAACACTTACAAAGTAGTAATGTTCATGCAAAGGTCACATCGCTTTTGCAATATAGGCACCCCTGATGATGGCCCAAGATTGGGCAGAAAGTACTAGGGTTACAAATAGTTATAGGAGTTTCATCAGCCAATTCCTGCCGGACATCGTAACATCAATTCGGCAACTGGAAAAGCAAAATATACAAAAATATGTAGACAAAACATGTCTATATTGTTCAATGAAATATGCATTGATGAAGAAATGCTGCCCCCCCCGCCCAACAATATATTTATATATTGGCCTAATGAGTAAAATGTTCGCCAATAGTCCGGTAAACCGAGGTTCAATCCTAGGTCGAGTCATAGCAAAGACTTAAAAAATGGTACTTGATTCCACCTTGCTTAACACTCAGCACTTTTAAGGATCAAGGGTAGTGGAGCAATCCAGGGAATGGAGTAGTGCCCTCCCCTATACCTCAGTGTAATAGCTAGTGAAAAGGGAGCCTTCTAGTCACCCTCGACTAAGGTCGCCAACTTTTCTTTTTTACTTATATATATATATATATATACATGTTGATATGATATATTTTAATATGTAATTTATTAATATTTATGTATATTAATATATAACATAAGTATATATATTAAGAAGTAAATAATTGTGTAAGATCCGACGATATAGAGAAAACTTTGATAACGAAGTAATCCAAGCAGAAAAACGGCCAACTTTTTTTCGATTTATTAATTTTCCCTAGTTTTTGGTATTTTTTAAACATCCATCGTTGATTTAACATCACTAATATCACCCCTCACATTCTTGATGATGTTTCATTAAAATCGAAACGCTACAGTGTCGTTTTTATTTCTCAATAAATATCTCCTTCTACTTGGTATCAATTTTCTCTCTTCCTCTCTCCCCACTCTCTCTCTCTCTCTCTCTCTATATATATATATATATGTCTATTTCAGAAAAAAGAGATGTACAAAAACTTATCGAAATGCAGTTGCTTTCAGTACCAAATTGTTTTGTTTTTCATTTCACAGTTAATCTTTTTGTCAGTTCTGTTGGTCTTGTCTTTTCTCGATCACTCGTTTTATTCTTCTTCACGTCCCTTCAGGAGTCATCTTCCGTAAAATCATGACCAGTCTTCTTTTTCTGATCAACCTTTCTTGTGTAATTTTTGGATCCCTCACAATATCTGCATCTTCTGATATTTTTCATCTATTTCTCTATTTTACACCCTTCTCCTCAACTGTCATGTTTTTACTCTATTATTCTTTCTTTCTTTCTTTCTTTCTTTCTTTCTTTCTTTCTTTCTTTCTTTCTTCTCTAATGTCGATTCTAGCGCCGTCACGTCTGCTTTTCCTTCTGCTTCCTCCATATTTCTTCCCGTCTACAACTTCATCCCTCCATCCTCATTTCCTTCCTTCTCTTTTCTTTCACTTTTTCAGTCTACCCAACCATCTGCTATTTCTTTTTTCTTCTCTTCACTTCCCTCACCCCCGGCATTTTACCTTCTCTTGTCTGCTTACTGCTTCCTCGTCACCCAACCTTTCATTTGGCATGAACCAAAATTTATGGCAAAATAATAGGTTCCCGCCAATCCGACCACTTTCCCGACACTCTGGTCGCCGTTAATCGGTTAAAAGGTGTTTGGGAACGGCATCTCGAACCTATTAACACAGTCGACGGACAACACCATATATGGAGCGAATCCTCTATCGTGATGAATGTGTGTTTGTGTGTGTGTGTGTGTGAGAGAGAGAGAGAGAGAGAGAGACAGAGAGTGCATGAATGAACACACACGCATCTCTTGCTCACTCTCTTACTGTCTCTTTCTCTTATTATCTGTCTGTCTCTCTCTCTCTCCCTGTAACTTTTTACACACACAAACGTTATTATACACACGCACACACACACACACACACACACATATATATATATAGATAGATAGAGTGATAAATTGAAACTGAGAGAGTAACATGAAAATAAAACGAGAGAGAGAGAGAGAGAGAGAGTGTAAAGTTATACTCAGATCGTAGATTTCTTAAAAATCGTTCCTAAAAAGGTCTAAAACTGGTTAGTTCGGGTTTTTAGCTTTTCTGGTAGTTTCACGAATTTGTTTTCTATCGTCAGACGTTTGTTTATATACTTTTTTTTTCTCAAATTCATTTCTTTCTTGTAAGTAACAACTGTACCTCACTTTCACCCTTAAGGAGGCGGTGGTAATAATCACAGTCGAAGCTTACAAAAGCATAAAAAATGTTCATGAATTCATTAAAACAAGTTGTAATTTAATAAGCTTTTTTTGTTTAGATGTGGAACAAGGCCGAGAGAATGGGGCACCCAGTCAGACTCGAACTTATTCTTGCAGGTTTGCTAGTCAAGCTTGCAAACCATTACACTTCGCCAGGCGCTCTAACTAAAACAAGTACATTTTCTTTTTGTCGGTAAAGTTCTTCTAACGAATTTAGCACTCCACTAGCCGTTAGTGTAAAAGTAAACAAAGGGAAATTAATTCATATACCTTAAAATTCCTTCACTTACACTGAGACTGCATTGGCTTTGGGGTATGTTATTAGGCAGACATAAAGTTAGCCGGGTTTCGATCCCAGCTCGAAGCATGTCGCATGTCGCATGTCTAGCCATACTGATGAGTTGTGATACAACGAAACTATCTGTCTGTGGATAACAATATATATATATATACCAAGTGGGTAGAGTGTTAGCCAATGGTGTGGGAGACAGGGGTTCAATACCAGGTCGAGTCATACAAAAGTCTTAAAAATGGTACTTGATATGTCGTTGCATAACACTCACCATTATAAGGTATGGATCAAAGATAAAGTGGAGCAATCCAGCGAAATGTGTAGCGCCCTCCCCTACACCTCGGTGTAGTAGCTATCGAAAAGAGAGCCTTCAGGTGACCCTCGACTACGGTTGCCTATTTTACTTCAGATATATATATATATATATATATATATATATATATATATATATATATATATATATATACCTATTGCACCTGGTATATATATATATATATATACACACACCGGGTGCAATAGGTTGCCATTTTAAATTATTAATTTCATGCAGGCTCTTTTTTTTCAGTTTTTGTCTACTGTGCTGCAAACTAGAGTCAGTTGAGCACTGTCTATGTGGAAAGCAGCACAATAACGTAATTAGATCCTCCAGAAATTTAGAAACTGCATGCTGTACATGTTGGCATTCACAACGGAAGATCCAATACGAAGATTTCAGAGTGTTTTAGTGTCAATCTGACAACTGTCACGAGAATTCGAAAAGACTTGGATGTACCTAATGTTAATTACAAAGGTATCGCAACGAGAAAGCCTTACTCTGATTGTTCAGATAAGAAAAGAACTCCCAATATATAGATATACAAATATTATCACACATAATTAAGTGCTTTCAAGAAGATTTTACTATGTATTAAATAGTTTTCTCACAGAATAAATATACTAACTACTGTGGAACGCTATTCAGTCAAATCATAACGGAATTATTATTATTATTAACTCTTTATGAGTATTTCACATCAGCGTTAGCTGATGGTCTTTCACATAAGTTTGAGTGACAGCAAGTCTCCTCAAGTTTCCAGGAATCTTCCAAATATTCTGGCCGATCTCAACAATGCAGTAGTTTGGATTTTCTCCACTCGTGCTCTTATTTCTAGGTCTTCCAGTCCCTTTATTAATTCTTCGGTGACTGTACCAAAAGTGCCAATCAAAATTGCTATAAACGTCACTTTCATGTACCGCATTTTTTTTCAATTCCCTGGCAAGATTGTCGTACTTATCCTTCTTTTCACTTTCTTCCAATTTTACTCTGTGGTCAGCCGGGACAGCAAAGTTCATAGTTTTGAAAGTTCTCTTTTTTTGTTGTTTATTATAAGGTCTGGTCATCTGGCAAAGATTAGGTGATCCGTTGGTATGTCAAAGTCCCTTAGGAATTTGTGTGTATTATTGTTATTATTGTTACTCCTTGAGAGTTTTTTGACATCAGCGTTTGCTAATGGTTATTATTATCATTATACTTTTTCACACCAGCATTAGCTGATGGTTTCTCATGGGAAGTTTAGTGACAGCAAGTAGCCTCAATTCTCCAGGACTCTTCTCGGTATTCTGGCCGATCTTAATAATGCTGGAGTCTGGATACTCTCCACTTGTTCTCTTATTTTCAAGTCTTCCTGTTTTTTTTACCAATTCTTTGGGGATTGTTCCGAGTACACTGATTACAATTGATATCACCGTCACCTTCATGTTCAATATTTTTTTTTCGTTTTCTAGTAAGGTCTAGACATTTATTACTCTCTTTGCTTTCTTTTAATTTTACTCTAGTCCACTATTCAGCAGGTTCTCTTTTTTTGTTGTTTACTGTTACTTGGTCTAATCGTCTGACCGAGATTAGGTGATCCGTTTATACCTTAGAATTTAAGATAAGTTTTGGCGTCTCATTCTCCAAGACAGATTGTTATCTGTCTATGCCATGGCTCCGTTTTTCCGATACGTTTTGATCTCCTTATGGATATGCTGATCTGTACATAGTAGTCATGTGTTCCGTTTGTTACTTCGCGGAATTTGTTATGTTCTTCCTTAAATGGTCCGCTGCATTCAAGTGAGGAATTATTTTTTCCCTTATTTGTACGGTCTAGAGTTTCCCTTTAATAGGTATATATCGGTATATAGTTGCAAGAATGTTTTTACTCATCATCATCCTAGCCCAGTCGGCACGGGCTGTAGAATGCACTGACTGTATCAATACCTAAAGGTAAGACCTCTCCCAACGAGTGTCCGGGATATGACCCAAAAATATTTGATGGTGAGGCTCGAGCAATGCTGGAGTTTTGGGGAATGCGAAGTGCTCTTTCACTGCCATCGCTCCAAGGTCCACTCTGGCCCGGAGTGGTAGAACCTGAAAGGGTCTTATCTATGCATCAAATAGAACTGTTTGACATTTAAAGTGAGTGTAAACAAATTGAATTGTTAGAAAAAGAAATGTTTTATCATTTAACTGGATGTACGTAATACATAACAATTGGTGGAATTATTTAACTTTGCTGATTTATGTCTACAAATCATATATATCTAATAGATATGTATAAAATGGATTTGGAATTAAATAACCTACAATGGTTGAAATGCCATGAAACCAAACCCTCATCATTCGTTAGGTTATTTTGCTTCTTGTAAGCATTTACTCTGTTGCAGAGTTAATCTGTCGTGAAAAGGGTTGAATATTTTAATTCATGGCCTCGATGAATGTCCCCTTTGGCCCTTCTTGCAATTCTTTCATGACATTTACCCATTCGGTATTTCAGTTATGGTCTTTTGGTTGCCATATTGTACTCCAAAATTATTATTTTTTTTTTTGCATCTGGATTTTTTTATTTTGACCTTATGTACTCTGTAAAGATATGTACTTTGAATTTAATGACTTCAGGAATATTTCTTATTGTTGATTTGTTTCTATTTAATTCTTTCCAAAGTTCATTAGCATCAAATTTATCAGAATTATAATTCTGAATAATATTATCTCCCCCCACAATAGGCCGAGGCTACAGAATATACAAACTGGATCTTTGCAGAAGGGTTAGAACCCACCTAAATGACTATGATACTTAACCACTTGATGTTGCAGCTTCAATCCTGGAGCTTTGGGCATGTGGTGTACCACTTCCCTGCCATTACTCTAAAACTAAGCGGTAGAACTGTTAGGATTCTATCTATGGGTCAAATAGAACTGTTTAACCATTTTACCCTGTGCAAAGAAATGATTGATGTTAAATTGAATTGTTGGAGTTACATAGCAATACTTGAAACTATTCAAATGTGCGAAAACGAACGAGTCATGTTGAGTATGTATGGTAGTGGAAGAATATTATTCAGGGATGTTTCGATATAGTAACACTACCGGCTTATGAATATGAATATTTGCATGCACACAAACGTGCCATATAAATATGGCTGTACATTATATATACAGAAGATACATAAGCAGTGACCAATAGCAGAATAGCAGTTGTTGTTGGACATACCCGGAGTCCAGTTGCTAAGTAAACGTCTCATCGTACATTCTACAAATGTTCCAGTCAGAGCTCAACCAACACTGCCTCCCTCATCCAACATAACAGAATAGAATTGTTTTAAATACTAATACTTGAAACCATTTAACTGTGTGGAAACAAATGAGCTCTGGCTTATTTAGAATTTTACATACAAACTATTCGTTTACAAATCATATATATTTAATATATGTGGAAACAATATTTGTCATTAAATAACGTACTAGACTTGATATCCAATAAAACCAACCAACCTAACAACCAACCAACCAAACAACCAAACCAAGAAACCCTGTCTCTTATTTGACAGTACTCTTCTGAAAGTTTAGACCAGTTTCTCTTTAAATATAAAAATCTGGTTTCACTCTTATTTCAGTACATACGCGATCAGATTTATCGAACGGTGCTATCAAACTTACATCTCTTATCAAACATTTATTATTTGAAAAAAGCCTGATGCAATATAGCTTTTCCTGGTTTGGTTGGTTTCTTTGTTTAATGGCATATCAACCTTTGTAGGTTATTTAATGCCAAAGCCATTCACCTAGAAGAACAGTAGTGGTACTATTTAACCCATAGCTGGGAGAATAAGGGGGTTTATACCTTTCCCAAGGGTATTTGCCCGAAAGTGAACCTAATAGCGCGACTGGAATACGAACTCACGTGCTACAATTCCGCAGTCCATCGCTTTAACCATTACACCACGTGGACACCCACATAGCTTTTCCTAATCTACTTCTTATTTGTATACATCTTGTTAAATCTTCTATAAGTTAATACGATCCTTTTTTTGTAAATAAATCCAAATATTAGTTTTGTATTCTAAAATGTTGAGTAATCGAATTTACCCGAAATAAATTTAAAATGGAAATCTCAAACCATAATAATATACAGATTTATCTGACGTAAAATGGTACCTCACTCAATTGTTCTGTTTATAATCGTCTTCTTGACTTAAATCCGGAGATCTTAATATACATGTAACAAAAGTTATTCTAAGAGACAAAATTCATTTTTTTAACCAATCTAATTTAGATATTCTTAAAGTGTTAGGTACATATATAGCAGGCCCCCGAAAATTTATCTTTCCGTAATAATTCAAAAGTTGCTATTGCTGTTTTCGTTTCTTGTATATATTTCGCTGAAATGTCTATTTCTGTGATGCAAATTATTTTATTTTTGTTAGCAATTCTGTTGTTTCTCTACGAGTTAGTGTTTATATAAAGTATTTTAAAATTTTCTGCTTTTATATTTTTCATCTCTTTTTTTACATTCATTTTCTGTTCAAGTCAAGTCTGGATAATCCAAATATTTTCTTTTCTTTCATTTTCGCTTTTCCTTCCAACTTTATAGCAACATAGAATACTTTCATTTATATTATTTCTTCTTCTTCTTCTTCTTCTTCTTCTTCTTCTTCTTCTTCTTCTTCTTCTTCTTCTTCTTCTTCTTCTTCTTCTTTCGTGTTTTTTCAACTATTTATTCCCGATTTTTTTCTTTTTGACCACTTCTAATTATATCTGCCTCAATTTTATTCATTATTTTCTTTCCTTTAAAGAAAATGAAAAGTTCGTCAATGATTTTTGGAAATTTTTTTTATCATTTCCGGTATGAAGTTGTTATTTTCTTTCTTTCTTTCTTTCTTTCTTTCTTTGTTTTTGACCCATTTTTTCAATTTTCTTGATTTACCTTAATTTTCAGTTTTTCGTTTTTTTTTTCTGTTTCAAATGGCAAACAATTTGCACATTTCCAATTACATATCTTATCACATATTGTTATTGAAAACCCTTGTAGACCCATGCATTTAAGGTGCCACCATCTGTTACAAAACAGTTGATTAAGTATTCCCCATTTCTTGATCTATCTTCACACTTATAAAGAGTTGACACTTTTTTGCAGTAGGAGATCATAAAACCATTTTTCATTTTTTAATAAATAAATAAATAAATAAATAAATCTAGCCCTTCCTTTAAAGCTAAAAGAATTTTTCGTAAGAAAATGCCTTCAATAACGTGCAACTATCAATACAATCAAAAGGCATATGAAAAATAAAAAAGATTGAAGAAAATGTAAAAAACCACATAAGAAATAACAATTTACGTTGACTTTTTGTTTTCTTATCTAAATTGACTTTTCTGTTGTTATTTTGAGAGTTCAACATTTTTTCGACTGAATTATTTAGATTTTGTTAATTAATAAAAGAAACAAATACAAAAATAAATATCGAAATAACTGTATGTGTCAAGAAAAGAAGGAGGAAACAGACTTGCCAGTGATCAAGATAACATCGCTGTGTCGATCTAGATTTTCTCCCTCTCAGTTATGTGAAAATTATAGGGAAGATGGGGCTTTCTATAGGGAAAACTCTGAATTCAAATCCTTTAACGTGTTGGCGTGGCAGTGTAACTTGTTGCGTTTCTTTGGGTCAGAAATTCGAGATCGCTTAAGCCAGGTCAGGGATTGTTCCTTGCAAATCGTATCAGGTAACCCAGTGCAACCTGTGAGAAGACATGGCACCATCAAGTAACTACCTCATTTGCACCTGAAGTGGAAATGCAGGGTACGGTGACTCAAAGATTTGGAAAAATTGACACTATCTATCTATCTATCTATCTATCTATCTACCAGGCTAGGGATCTCTTCTTGCTGCTTGTTTTATGTCTGTCTAGAAGAAAAATGTGTATATGATTAAATAAAACACAGTTCTACAAATTTCATAAATTTTATCTTTAACTTGAGTAAAAAATTAGTTGAAAAATACCAAAAGATATTGTCTCTTTTCTTGTAACATTAGGTAAAGCGTTAATATACCCCAATATAAGGGGGTGTCCTCGTGGTGTAATGGTTAAATCGATGGACTGCATAATCGTAGTACGTGAGTTCGAACTCCAGTCGCGCTATTACGTTCACTTTCGGCCAAATACCCTTGGGAAAGATATGAACTCCCTTATCCTCCCAGCTATGGGTTAAATAGTACCACTACTGTTCTTCTAGGAGAATGACTTTGGCATTAAATAGCCTAAAAAGAGTTGATATGCCATTAAACAAAAAGAAACCCAATATAATTTTAACAAGAAGACAATAGCAATTAGCATTGTTTCAATGCTAGACAATATATTTTGTCAGTAAAATATCTTTGCGTGTGTATGGAACTGTGGTGAGGTAAAGTATAATTATGCGTAATGCTTGGCTTATTAATCAACAGTAAAGGATTTTATATCAGTATGTGCATCTATATCAGAAGGTGAACAAAAAAATGACATTATTTCTCTTGTTAAAATTAGATACATTTTTAAGGAAAGTTATTTTTATTGGAAAGTTACTGAAATTCACTCAATAGAAATGATGACAAGGTGAGCAGGATTAGAGAATTTTTTAATGTGTACTGGACTTAATCTACTTTATTGCTTAACTTTTAAACATTTTTTCAATCATTTCCAGTATAAAGTTGTTAATTTCTTTCTTTGTTTTTGACTCAATTTTACAATTTACTTGATTTTCCTTAATTTTTATGTTTTTCGTTTTCTTCTTTTTCAAATGTAAAACAATTTGCATATTTCCAATCACATATCTTATCACATATTGCTATTGTTATTAGATAGAAAACTGAATTAGTTTATCTATGATTATAATTGGTTAAAAATGTATTTTTAAACTGAATTAGTTTATCTATGATTATAATTGGTTAAAAATGTATTTTTAAAAATCTAGTAGAGAATAGGTTGATTAATCTAATTTGGATTTGGATCCTTAAAATTTTGCGAGAAATGAAGGTACCGATTGGTCAAGAAATGCAAAAAAAAATACTGATTCAAATCTAAAAGACTCCGGGAGCTCTTTTTTTTGTAGAAAAATTAACACTTTTGGTTAGTATGGAAATCAATTGATATTCTATATAAAAATTAACTCAACACCCCCTTCCATGACTAGGAGGTGACACAAGGTCATTTTTAAGGAGATTGATTTTGGTTTGAATTCAAATACTTCCTTCTCTTAGACTGGTTGCTTAAATAAAGCTAAAGAACCAAGTTTACTTTACTATTAACCCAGAGGTGAAGGCAAGAAGAGATAAATTCATGCCTTTCCAATGGACATTGATGCAAAAGTAAACGCAATCTGCTTCGTCCAGAGTTTGAAATCTGGTCACCGATTTCATTTCATACGACGAAAACCGATATTCTAAGTGCGTCGGGCTTCAGGTAACCCAGTAGAACCTATAGTATGTTTCTTGGAGAGGAGATAGGCATCATCAAGTAATCTTCTCATTTATATATCTACCACTTCTAGTCACGTGAACTTCTGAGGCACAATCCATTTTAACACTTGTATTTGTTGGCTAGAGATCCATGTTCGAACGACGAGTCGATATATATTCTTCTACATAACACATATAATAGATATATATGATTTGTAAACACATTTTGTTGATAACACTTTTTTCTTTTGCACACAGTTAAATTGTTATCAGTATTGCTATTTATCACTAATAATTCAATTAAACACCAGTCATTTGTTTACACGCAGTTAAATAATTAAACAGTTCTCTTTGCATAAGTCATTTGTTTGCACTCAGTTTAAATAGTCAAAAAGGTTCTAGTTGACCCATAAATAGGACCCTGTCATCTGCTTCCAATCTGGGCCAGAGTTGACCTGTGAGCATTGTCAATGAAGGGGTATACCACATTCCCCAAATCTCCGAAGCTGGAACCACGCTATCAGATGTTTTAATGTCATATCCAGGACACCCGTTTTTTTAGGTGGGGTTCATATCCCTTCTGCAGAGACGCACTTAGTGTACTCTACGGTCCATCCCACCTGTTGTCTGGGTTTGATAGTCCATGGAGAGCGCGCTCAGATTGATGAGTATCTTCAAGAGAAACGGATTCGACCAACCAAGTTCAATCCCAGACGAAGCCGATTGCGTTTAACTTTACACTAATGTTCTTGTGAAAGGCATGAACCATTCTCTTTTCCCCCTCAGCAATGGATAAATGGTTGGGAAGACTTGGTTAAGTTTTATTTAGGGTACCAGTTTAAGAGAAGGAAACATTTAAATCCAAACCAAATTTACGGAGCTTTGAAATAACCATGTCTCACATCCTACTCATGGGGAAATAGTTGAGGAATACAAACAATCCATACAAAATTCCATGAAAACTGGCCATTCCTTTAGTGAGACAGAGTTCTGCACATATATATATATAGATTTAAGTGGGTATATGGGCATATGTGTGTGTGTGTGTGTGTGTGTGTCAACGTGAAGGTATTCTGTGTGAACAGAGTCGACATTAAAATGATTTCAAACACCTCTTCAGAGACATCCTCTTTCACTGATAGGCGGGATGACATGTTACAGGAAATAAATGTGATGTAAAAATGTATTGCTTATATTATTTTAACAGGCGAAACTAAGGTCAGCGGATAACACAAATATATATATATATATATATATATATATATATATATATATATATTAAAATTAATAATCTAGATACATGTAAGTAACTACCTTAATATATATATATGTTCATTTTTTATATATAATTATTTAAATTTAACGTACATCGATATTCATATGCACATGAATGCACATACTTATATATATATATATATATATATATATATATATATATATATATATATATATATATATATATATATATATATATATATATATATATATATATATATATATATATATATATATATATATAAACGTATATAAACGTCCGTCTGCGTGTGTTTCTGTGTGAATGGTTATTTTAGAGAAAGAGAGAGAAGGAGAGTGAAAGAAAGAGATACTGCGTGAGAGAGAACATTAGAGGTGGAGTGTGGTGAGCCAGATCTAAATTGAATGGGGAATTGATACACTGGTGTGTATCTGTGGAAACAGGGAATCGAGGTTACGTTGGCAGGGTGTAGGTGGCGTTGTTTGAGCTTCCGGCAAATGACCGTTTTGATTGTCAGTGGCGTAACAGGAAATAGGCGAGCAAGAGACAATGTAGGGGAAACAGACAGGAAAATAGATAGATATTGATAGATATGAAGAGATTGAGATAGACAGATCGATCGGTTGTTAGATAGACAGATAGGAACGGACTGATATATATATATATATATATATATATATATACTTCTCTCTCTCTCTATATATATATATATATATACAGAGAGAGAGAGAGAGAGAGAGAGAGAGAGAGAGAGAGAGAGAGACTGATGTGAATAGACTAAGATAGTTAAATAAATAAACATGGAGAAACTGAGATTGTTTGAGAGATAAATCAATAATAATAGACTAAAGCAGATTAATAGGTAGATGTGGAGATAGATAGATAGATAGATTGATTGGAACTGGCTGAGATAGATAAATAGATAGATAGATAGAGGTTAGCAGATAAATAGATAGAGGTGAGCAGAGAAATAGATAGATAGATAGATAGATTTCTCAAGTATTTCTTCAACATACCTTCGAAACGATATGCATGCCTTCAAAATAAATTCTTTCGAAATTTTGTTTTATTCCTCCTCAATAGCAGTCTTAAGTGAACCAAGATTTGAATGGGAAGTTCCTTTTTTTTTTTTTTTTTTAAACGCTCCACTTTGTGTAATCAAGTGGGTTAAGGTCTGGGCCTAAATCTTAACTGCTGTCACCACAATTTTCTCGTGGACTTTTAATTCATTAGCGTGTTTTCTTATTGATGTTGTGGGGTCCTTCTTAATCACCGTTGCCAGAATCTTTTAAAAGCCTTCTTTTCGTTTGTTGTTCAATCCACCACTGTCTCTTTTCCTTAAAAAACACTTTTTTTTGTTTTATATCAAGTAGACAAAGAAACTTTGATTTGGTATCGGCGTTAAGTAAAAAATAGATTCTTTGTCGTTTCTTTTCTTGCTCATTCATATTGGGCAGAAAAGTACTTGATTAATAGAGCTAATCACGAAAATTTAGATTTATCACGTGTTTTTCAAAAATTGGACAAATCAGACTAAAAAAAAAACGTTTTAAAAATCATTCCATATTTCGCTTTCGCACTTGGTATGTTGAGGCTGTAGTCCTGAAGCTTTGAGGAATATGGAGAACGAATTTACTGGCATAACTCCCAAACCCACTTTAAAGTGGAGTGGTTGTACCTGTCAGGTTTCCATGTATGGGTCAAATTGAACTAAGGATTATTATAATTATTAGTTATTTGAAATCATACAGCAGAGTGAAAATTGTTCGTATTTGATAAAAAATACTTGATAAATAGAAATACTAATGTTAAACAAGTCCTGGAGGCAGCACCCCACAAAGCAGCAGCAGCAGTACGGCCACTTACCACACATTACGGAAACTTTCCAAGTCAGACGAACAAGACATGCAGGTCACTTTATATAGACGGACTTTATATAGACGAACAAAGGAAGGTCGACCAGCTAGAACCTATATACAACAGCTCTGAGTCGATACAAGATGAAGCCTTGAAGATCTACCGGGAGCGATGGATGATAGAGAAGGGTGGCGGGAGAGGGTCAGGGAGATCCCCGCTGGCGGCGCGACATGATGATGATAATGACTTAAAACCATTTAACTATGTACAAAGAAATGATTAATATTATTAACTGTGAACCAGCAGATATCTAATATCAAATTAAATAGGAATACTTGATGAATAGAATTATTAATGTTAAATTGCGATACTTGAAGCCATTTAACGTGTGCAAACAATTGATTAATATTAAATCGAATTCTTAGATAAAAATGATTTGAACCATTTAACTGTGTGCAAACAAATGAGTGCATAAAGCTCGTTTAAAAATAAAGTTACCAACAAAGGATTCGCTTAGAAATAATATATATATATATATATATATATATATATATATATATATATATATATATGGGGGGGTTAAAGATGCTTTTTTTACTGAACATGTTTCACTATATTACATAGCATTTTCAACGGATAGTGTAAAAAGTCATGTTTGTTTTTGTTTTATTTAAACTAACCATTGAAAACGCCATGTAATATAGCGAAACCTACTGTCGGATATATATTTCCATATCAACATATGCAAACATGATATATTTCCATATGCAAACATGATATATTTCCATATCAACATATGAAAACATGATTTGGCAATAAGTAGCTCGCAAGAGTTGATATGCCATAAAACACCAAGCAATTAATTACCAACCAACCATTTTTGTGGTCAAAATTCATTTTCAAACTTCATAATTAAAGACTCTTTATCCTTCTGTTTGGTATAAAATAATGCATTAAAGGATTTGATGATGTCCAGTGGATCAAAAAACTGCATTTCAAATTCTTCCTTACAGTGCGAGGTCTACATGATATAAAAAAAATCCAAAGAAACGAGTGACTCGGACGTTTTCTTTAAAGGTTTCTCGAACGAACACAAACAGGCGAACATTGGAGAATGAATATAAATTAAGATAAGATCGATAGGTAGTTTTAGGAGAAAAAATATCAATATGAATATGCCCTTTTCCTAAAGATTAACATTTTACAGTATATATATATATATATATATATATATATATATATATATATATATATATATATATATATATATATATATATATATATATATATATATCAGCAGATTATTTCTAAAAAAAAAGATATTTTCGTCAGAGAAAAACCAAAATAAAGAATGAAAAGTCTGTCTTTTTTTCCCCATCAAACGGTTGACTCTATATTCCTTATTTTTGGTTTCTCTTACGGTCATTTCTCTGACGAGGCGTATCAGAAAAAGAAAAGATCTTTTTTAGAATGAAACCGCTACGATACGCCATTTTGAAATTTTGTTCCTACAGAAAACTCTTTACACACACACACACACACACACACACACACACACACACACACACACACACACACACACACACACCAAACTAAAATAGTGTTAACGACCCACCCTCCAGATATTGTCATTTCGCCCGTTAAATTAAAAAAAAGTTTTCGTTATTGAATTAACGGTCCTTTTTGAAGAAAATTTCGACTGGGCACATCAGCATAAATTGAAATAATATGAGGATCTACGAGAACAATGTGTCAGGTTGGTTGGTTGGTTGTGTTTTATGGCATATCAACCTTTGTAGGTTATTTGACACCAAATCCATTTTTATGCAAATAGTGAGTTCTATTTTTGAAAAATTCAGTTTAGCATGGGTACACAGTTTGATCGTCAAAAACATTTCTATTTCAAGCTATTCAATTTCGTCAAACAGTTCTAATGCCGCTAATTCAGTTTAGTATAAGTATAGATTTTCTTTACACACAGTTAAATGTCAAAACGGTGCTATATTAAACAATTCAGTGTAGTGTAAGTAGAGTTTCAATGTCAAAAACTGTTCCATTTCAAACAATTCAGTCTAGCATAAGCACGTAGTTCAAATGTAAGTACAGTTTAATTGTGAAAAAATTTTCTTTAAAGCTATTCAGTTTAGTCAAACATTTGTAATTCAAACCATTCACTTTAGCATAAATATGCAGTTTAAATGCCAAAAACAGTAAAGTCAAGAAACCATCGTTTAGTTCTGTTAACCCATAGATATAACCCTTATTAGGTGCTACCACACCGGGCCAGAGTGGAACTGGGACTGATGATAATGAAGGAGTAA
>OY757941.1:30858674-31207577 GCA_963585895.1 Sepioteuthis lessoniana
ATCAGCAGACATAGATAGATAGATAGATAGATAGATAGATAGATAGATAGATAGATAGATAGATAGATAGATATACTGAGATATATATCGGCAGACATTATAGATAGATAGATAAGTACATAGACAGACAGATACAAATATGCAAGATAGATAGATAGATAGATATCAGCAGTCATAGATTGAGAGATAGATATCAGTAGACAAAGATAGATAGATAGATATTAGCAGACATAGACAGACAGATAGATAGATAGATAGATAGATGCATGCTGAGTGGGTGATTGTGGGATTAGAAGTTGATTCGCGTGGGAGTGTTGGAATGAGGTAAAGACAAATATGTCTGTCCAACCAGGTGGGAATTTTCACGATGAATTGCTGATTTTTTAATGTCTATTCCCTAACGTTCATCTGTCTGCAAGTACTTATAGGCGAAATAGTGGGTGGAGGATTTCCGACAGATGGCCTGATATATTGACATCTCGAGATATTTGCAAGCATGAGAAAAGAATAACAGAGAGGAGAAAGACATACACACACACAGAGACACAGAGAGAGAGAGAGAGAGAGAGAGAGAGAGAGAGAGAGAGAGAGAGAGAGCGAGAGAGAGAGAGAGAGAGATCACTGAGAGGAAGAGAAATACTCGTTGTCGCTTCTGATCTGAATTAGTTCTAATTGGTGTTCGTAGCCGTGCAGTTGCCTGGGTGCATCTCTTGAAAGTCATCGACAGTTAGCTCGATCCTCACAGAGTACTTTATGAATTCGAACATTTGTTGAAATTATGTAAAATAAACAAATAAATAAACAAACAAAAAGAATAGGGTTCAGGCAAATTACATAGTACATCAACTGCTCAGTTGATTAAGTGATTAATTTTAACGTCTAAGATTATTTTAAGCCAAAATGTTTGAGAATCGTTCATTGTAAGTTCATATTTTCATTTTATGTGTAGGTTTTAAGCATTTTTTTTGGACACACTAATATATCAAGTATTACTATCCAATACAAATAATTTACACAGATTTGTATGATATGATGTCTAGTATATATTTGTATTCAATTATAGTCATTTGTTTGCATAATTATATAGTACAGTTTGGTCTTACGGCATATCAACCATTGTAGGTTATTTAATGCCAAATCCTATTTATACATATACATTAAATACATATGATTTGGTTTAGTTGGGTTTTATGGGATATCAACCATTGTAAGTTATTTATTACCAAATCCTCTTTATAAGTATATATTAAATATATATGTAATGCCAAATCTTTTTTATTCGTATATATAAAATATATTTGATTTGGTTTGGTTGGGTTTTATGGCATACCAACCGCTGTAGGTTATTTAATGCTAAATCCTCTTTATACATATATATCAAATATAAATGATTTAGTTTGGTTGGGTTTAAATTGCATATCAACAATCGTAGGTTATTTAATGCCAAATCCTCTTCATATATATATATATATATATATATATATATATATATATATATATATATATATATGATTTGTAAACATTTGTAAAACCAGTAAACTCAAATGGTTCCAAGTATTGCTATGTATCATTAACAATTCATGTAAAGATTAACAGTTAAATGAATTTTCAATTCGATTTCTAACAATTCAATTTTGCATAAGTCATTTGTTTGCAATCAGTTTCAATTCCAAATAATTCCATTCAACCCATAGATCGAACCCTATCAGATGCCACCACTCCGAGCCAGAGTTCACCTGGGAGAGATGGCAATAAAATAGTACTCTGCATTCATCTGAAATCTAGTAATGCTGGAACCTCTCTATCAGATTGTTTTGTTGTATATCTAAGACACTTATTAGAGGGAGAGTTCTTGCCCACCGAATCGATAAAGTCGATATATTCTGTAGCCCCAGCCAACCACTCTAAAATTAAATGGTTTTAATTAACTAATAATAATCCTCATTAATTTGCCATAAAACCAAACCACAACCAACCTAAAAATATGCGTTTACAAATCATATATATAATCATCATCATCATCATCATCATCATCATATCGCGCTGGAAGCACGGATATCCCTGACCCTCTCTCGCCACTCCTCCCTATCGTTCATCGCCCTAGGTAGGTCTTCAGGACAACATCCTGTATCCTCACATAGCTGCTGAATGTACGTTCGAGCTGGTCGTCCTGCTTTTGTGCGGCCATGTGTGGGGATCCATAAGAGTATATATATATAATATATGTGTAAAAAGTCTCTGGCATTAGATAACCTATATGCCGTTAAATCCAACCAACCAACCAACCAATAATCCTTAGTAAACAATTATAGCTTCAAGTATCTATTGTTGATACGAATAATTTACCTATATATCGAATTATATATAGTAAATATTCCTATCGAATACAAATAATTTGTATGGTCTCAAGTATCCCTGGGGGTGTTTTCGTGGTGTAATGGTTAAATCGATGTAATGGTTCGCAACGCGAGTTCGAACTCCAGTCGCACTATTACGTTCACTTTCGGTCAAATACCCTTGAGAAAGGTATGAACCCCCTTATCCTCCCAGCTATGGGTTAAATAGTACCAGTACTATTCTTTTTGGAGAATAGCATTGGCATTAAATAATCTACAAAGGTTGATATGCCATTAAACAAAGAAATCAAACCATCAAGTATCCCTAAATATCTATCTATCTACAGCATGTGGAAGCAAAATTAGAAATAATCTAGTATAATAATAAATGACTCTTTTATAAAACAATATTAATTTTAATTAAAAAAATAAACAACAAAATAAGAAGATAGACACAAGACAGTAAATTTAGTCAATATGGCCGTCATTTTTTTTTCAATTATTGTATCAACACGCACTTGAAACGATTTGCATGCCTTTGAAATTGAAATAAATTTTTCGGATATTTTGTTTAAATTCTCCTAAATTACAGTCTTAAGCGAACCAATATTTGGATGAGAAGTTACGCTTGTGTTGTTCAGTAAACATATGGGGCATATAGCGTAATAAAAGGCTTGTTAGAGACCATAAAAAACTCCAATTATTTCGGAAACTTTTTTGGATTAGTTTTGGCGTTTAGCAAGTCAAAGATTCTTTGTCGTTTATTTTCTTGCTCACTTATATTGGCCTGAATTTTAATGAAAAAATGCTTGAATAATATAGCTAATCATGAAATTTTAGATTTATCGCAGTTTTTCGAAAAATGGACTAATCAGACTAAAAAAAAAAAACGTTTAAAAAAAATTATTCCATATTTTGCTCCTGCAACCTGTAAACAAGAAGCCATTTAACAAATAAATGAACTCGGGTTCATTTAAAAATGTTACCTACAAAGTATTTGTTTACAAATCATATGTATGTATAAACAGGGTTTGGTATTAAATAACTTACATCGATCTATCTATCTATGCACAATTTCTTTCTTTCTTTCTTTCTTTCACCCTGATACCTACCATGTCACTATTGCTAAATAGCGTTTATATTTGCCGAAAAATATTTATTGACGAAAGTAATCATCATGTGTTCGGAGAAAGAATTCAAAAGCAAATTATCTTTGATTGATAAAATAGTTGGATAACGTAAAACTCACAAGAAATTCGGAAAAAATGTCAGTGAAGGTCAATAATGTCATCAAATCAATCGCGCGCAATATGAGTGTTGGGCTGGCAGAACATTTTGTCTTGATGTGTATAAGTAAGAATTATGGCCACATATGAACTAATTAATATTTTGGAACCTGCCAGTTTGTCAGGAATTTCGATTGTTGAGAGCTTACTCTTCCGTAATGATTTCGAAACAGCAGGACAAATGCGATTTGTTTCGGAAATATCTGCTTGGGTGACTTCGCCTAAGGCTATGATAAGAATCTATCTATCAATCTATCTATCTATCTAGCTAGCTAGCTCCCCCATATATATATATATATATATATATAATGGGTTTTGCTGGTCTATCAGTTTATCTTCTGTCCATATACATGTATGTATGTATGTATGTATGTATGTATGTATGTTTCTGATCATATGTATCTACCCTGGTATGTCTGTTCATATCTATCTATCAACATATATATATATATATATATATATGTGTGTGTGTGTGTGTGTGTGTGTGTGATAGTTTTTGACGGTCTATTAATTTATCTTCTGTCCATATATATGTATGTATGTATGTATGTATGTATGTATCTATCTATCTATCTATCTATCTATCTGACCGGCTCCTCTTTATTAACTGCACCGCAGCGCCAATCGTATTTGATTCCTGCTGTCAATAAGTTTGCAAATTCATTTACTTCTGAAATAAGAGATACCGCCCGCCTGGAATCAATCTGGAATTATTCCCGCCAGTACAACAGAAAGCATGCCAACATACTTCACTGGACCCCACACGAAAAGCTCCTTCCTCTCTGATGAGCAGGATTCCTCGGTTGCAAGAGGACCACTTCCAGCTTTATGTAATAGGGCCAAAGAGGAGAAGATGGATAAGAAAAATTCCGGATCACTTGCAGAAATAAAGACAGATTTTAAAAATTCTTTGCAAAGAAATAGTTTAAAATAGAGATTTAAAAAGATACTTGATACATATTTTTTGTTCCTGCATATTCACATAGTTGATTGGAAGTAATCGGTCAGTAAATTATTCCATAATAAGAAAAAAAAATGCCCTAAACTTTTGCTGCAAGCACTATATATATATATATATATATATATATATATATATATATATAACACCGGCTCATTGATCCAGTGGGTAGAGTGTTCGCCAATGATTCGGGAGACCTGGGTTCAATCTCAGGTCGCGTCATACCAAAGACTTTAAAAATAGTACTTGATACCTCCTTGTTTAACACTCAGCAATATAAGGTACGTATCGAGGGTAAAGTGGAGCAATCCAGGGAAAAAAGTAGCCCCCTCCCCTACACCTCGGTGTAGTAGCTATTGAAAACGGAGCCTTCTGGTCACCCTTGAATAAAGGGAGACAACTTTACTTACTTACTTATATATATGGAAAGTAAAAATAGTATCGGCCCTATCGTTTGGAGTTTTTCAATACGCCGACCACATAACGGCAGAGGAGTAAGATGCCTAGCAACGATTGTTACTAGACCATCTGATGATGAGGATCAGGTTCTGGATCTTAGGGGAAGGTGGGGTATTCCTTTATCATATTTACCAACCCCTCCGCTCGGGCAGGATATGACACAAGGTCAACTTTTTTAGCGGAGTTTAACAGGTTTTAATTCAGAGTTTTCCTTCTCCTAGACAAGTTGCCTCGCCAAGGCTGAAGAACCTAGTCTGTCTTACTATTTACTCATAGCTGGAGGGAGAATAATTGGATTCATACCTTTCCCAAGGGTATTAGTGCTATGTGAAATGCAATCAGTCTCGTCCAGGATTTAAACTCGTGTCGCCGTGTCCATTTCCTATGACGATAACCAATACACCACGGGCACCTCTATTCTTAGCATTTTTAAGCGAACCAATATTTGGATGAGATCATGCATATGTTTTATTTTCTAAAGCGCCTAAAGTGAGGTATTCCTTTATGGCCATGACAACCGGTCCACTGTGCCCCGGAGTCGTAGTACCAGTAAGAGTTCCGTCTATTGGTCAAATAGAATTGTTAAATAATTTACTAAAAGATATGGAAAAATACTCTCGCATCTTAATAATCGACTCTATTATAAAAAAAAAGATTAATTTTGATTTAAAAAAATAAACAATAAAATAAGAAGATAGACACAAAAGAGTAAATTTACACAAAAGGGCAGCCATTTCTTCAAGTATTGTATCAACATGCTTTCGAAACGATTTGCAAGCATTCAAAATAAATTCTTCAGATATTTTATTCTGTTCCCCCTCAATAGCATTCTTAAGCGAAACAATATTACGATGAGATGATGCATTTATTTTGTTTTCTAAAGCGCCTCATATTGCATAATAGAAGGGGTTAAGGTCTGGCCTTGATAGAGAAGGTCCACTTACAGGTGTCTCAAAATAGATGCAGCCCATTAATAAAATAAGACAAGTGCAATCGAGGTCATTTGGAACACGTCCCGTAAAAATGTATCCTTTGAGCTTGAGACAATAAATCAAACTTTATTTCTATTTTTATTATATTAACTTCCAGGACATACAAACTTTTTTTGAGTTTTTTGTGTCAGTAATAAATCCTTATAATATCTATGGGTTGCATCTCTTTTGAGTCAGTTTTGAATAATTTTGTTTCCAGATAAGTAGTGACACAAACTGTTTTTCTCTCTTGTCCAAGGCATTGTGATCAATGATAGACAGTTGTTATAGTATACTATTTTCAAATATGAAATAAAAAAACGACATCATTATAAGAAGAGTTATTAGCAGTCACATGGGTCCCGTGTATAGTGAGACATCCTATATTTCGGAAATTCTTTTGGCTTGGTTTCGGCGTTAAGCAAATAATAGATTATTTGCAATTTCTTTTTTTGCTCGCAAATATTGGGCTGAATTTTTATAAAAAAGTGTTTTAATAATTGAACTAATCAAGAAAATTTAGATTCATCTCATTTTTTTTGGCGAAAATTGAACAAATCAGACTAAAAGAAACTTTTTAAAAAATTATTATTTATTTTCTTTCCGCAATCTGTATGCTAGAAATCATTTAACTGAGTGCAATTAAAAGTTCAATGATAAATTGAATGATTAGTAATCGATTGGAATGCTTGAAACTGTGTGCAAATAAATGAACTCTGACACATTTAAAAGTGTTTCCTATTTGTTTACATATCATATCTTTATAAGTATATATAAACAGGATTTGGCACTAAATAACCTATAACGGTTGATATGCCATAAAACACAACCAACCAAGAAATATTATATGAAATAGTGTAAAAAAAGAAACCACATATATACAGATATGATGAAATCGGGACGAAAGGGTTGGAAAATAGCGCGCGTACACACACACACACACACACACACACACACACACACACACACACACACACACATATATATATATATATATATATATATATATATATATATATACGAAGGTTGTTCAAAAAGTCCTACACCTTACCCAAAAAGATGAGCAGTAGCCGGGCATTTTAGCTGCGGCAACATAAAAATGTTTCTTATTAAAGATGAAAAATCTGGATTGTTTTTTTTTCTAGTTTTACTTGGGGTGGTAGTGTATAGCCATAAGAAAAATCTTCAGCAATGCTCTTCTTTCTTGGTAAGTCTTGGAACTTTTTGAACGACCCTCGTGTGCACACCTTCTGGCAAAAATTAAACGCCTATCATTCTCAGAAAATATTTCTGCGGTTGCTTTTGATGCATGAAAAATAAACTAAGCACAAATTTGACACAAAATCTATTATAATCAAAAGTCAAGATTTCTGGTTTTGTGGAACATACCTTAAATTAAAGATCAAACAGTTCTCTATAGTAATGGTTTCGTTTTTACTGTTAAATAGTTTCAATTACTGATGTATAATACAAATAATTCTATTTAATATCAATCCTTTGCAGATAGTGAAGTTGTTTCAAATATTGCTATTTAACACTAATTATTTTATTCAACATAATTCATACATTTGCGCACAGTCAAATAGTTCCAAGTATTGCTATGTAATCAAAAATAATTCAATTTAGGCGCACAGTCAAAGAGCTTCAAGTATTGTTGTTTAACATTAATAATACTATTCAAAATTACTCGTTCGTTTATAAACAGATAAATGGCTCCATGAATTGCCAATTATTACTACCAATTCAAGTAGATTTAAGTCATTTGTTTACATAATGTTAAATGGTTTTACAGTTCTATTTCAACCAATTTGATTTAATATAAGTCAATTGTCTGCACACAGTTTAAATGTCAAGCTGTTCTATTTGATCAAGGAATGGGACCCTATTAAGTGCTTCCACTCCGGACCAGAGTGGACCAGGGAGCAATGGCAATCAAGAGTACACCATATTCCCCAAAGCTCCAGCATTACTGGAGTCTCGCCATCAGATTTTTTAGTGTCATATCTATGACACTGGTTGGTTGGGGGTTCTTATCCCTCTGTAGAGATGCAGTCGATATATTCTACAGCTCCAGCCAACTGGGCACTCGAAGCAACTCGAAGCCCTCAGATATATAATTGTGTGCAATCAACAGATTATATTTAGATAAGTCTAACTGCAAAACAAGTGTAACGAAACATTGAAAATATAGATATGATTATAATCAAACATTTATAAAGGAAACACATTTCCAGATTAAATAACCAGTAAGCTGTTGATTTGCCGTAAACTAAATCAAACTAAATCAAACCAACCATGTACTGATGATTTTCAATTTGGACATATAGGTGTGGCCTCGACAGATTCTTTTAGAAAGCACCCAGGAGAAATAAAAACGAAAGGTTTGGTTTGGTTTTATGGCATATCAACTACTGTAGATTATTTAATGCTAAATCCATTATATATATACATATATATATTTAAACAGTTCTATTTCAAATAATTCAGTTTAAATGCAGTTTAAATGTAAAAAAAGTTTCTATTTCAGATAATTCAGTTTAGTCAACAAAGTTAAATGGTTCCAAGTTTTGCTATGTATCAATTACAATTAAATTAAAGATCAATCATTTGATTACACACAGTTGAATGATCAAATGGTTCTATTTCAAGCAATTCCGTTTTGCATAAGTACTCAGTTTTGTTCTATTTGACCCCTAGATAGGACCCTATAAGGTGTTACCACTCCCAGCCAGAGTGGACCTTAGAGCGATGGCAATGAAGGAGTACTCTTGATTCCCCAATGCTCCAGCATTACTTGAGCTTCAACATCAGATTGTTTTATGTCATATGCAGGACATTCATCTGGGGAGTTTAACCCCTCAGTAGAGATGCAGTTGGTGTATTTTGTAGACCGAGGTGAATGGGCCAAAAAACGAAAAGGTACTAACTAATCCTAACTTCTGAGACATCCAGTACAGGAGCCTTATCGCAGGATGCAATTTGATAACATACCTAGAAGCACCGTTTTTTTTTTTATTGTGGGCGGTCATACCTCGTTGCAGGTGTTTTAAGGCTGCGTATTGTAAACATTGCTGACAAGGCAGAAAACTCACAAAACATCGGTCGACAATATGCGCCCTTTACCCTTAAGTCCAGGCTATTTGAAAGACGTATGAGAACAGGCACATTTGTTTCTGTGAATTCTACGCATCTATTTACCCATTTTTTTTTTTTTTTTTTTTGCTTGTATTTTGCAGGTAACGCCATTGGGAGCTATTTGAACAAAGATATCGGACTTGTTTAAAAGGTTGCAATAACGTGACAAGATTCCATCGTTCACACAGCAATCAAGTTGGGTTCAGTTTGATCTTATCATTTTTGTTATTATAATTGTTCCGACGTTCTTTCTTCTTCTTCCCGTTTTCTTTCTTTTTTTTAGGAAATTGTTTACCGCCAACCGGGCGTCGACCGAAAACACCCAAATCATAAATGCAATAAAAACCTTCTAGAGTATTCTTGCATAATCTGAGTTGATCGGCTTACTTAAATGCGACAGAGTTTTCAGATCGTTGAAATAAAAGAGAGAGAGAGAGAGAGAGAGAGAGAGAGAGAGAGAAAGAGAGATTTTAGTGTATGATTTGGAAGATGGGAGAGACAGGAAAATGGAAAGTGAGAGGAAAGTCAATGAGAAAAATGGACAAAATAAATGATGGAGAAAGATATTGGTTGGCTGAGTTTTATAGCATATCGCCTCTTCTGGGTTATTCAATGCCGAAGATAAGGAATATATATAATTTTTAAACATATATATATATATATATATACTAAACTAAATATTAGTTTGGGTTTATGGCATATCAACCATTGTAGGTTATTTGATACCAAATCCTGTTCATACATATATAGCAAATATATATGATTTGGTTTGATTGGGTTTTATGGCATATCAACCATTGTAGGTTATTTAAAGCCAAATCCTCTTTATATATATACATTAAATATATAGGATTTGGTGGTTGGTTTTTATGGCATATCAACCATTGTAGGTTATTTGATGCTAAATCATCTTTATACATATATATCAAATATATATAACATTTGTTTGCACATAGTTTGTATTCATTGACCCATCGATAAGACCGTATCAAGTGCTACCACTCTGGGTCAGAGTAAACCTGGGAGCAATGGCAGTGAAGCAGCAATCAAAAAATGGAATAATAATTGGTACTATCACTCAGGGTGAGAGTGAACCTGGGTGTAATGGCAATGAAGGAGTACACACTCCCCAAAGCTTTAGGACTGAAGCTTCACCATCAGCTGGCTTAGGGTCATGTCAAGGACACTCGTTGTTCGAAGATGGCATGATCTCCCTCGGGATAGATGCTGTCAGTGTATTCAACGATTCTAGCCGACTGGGTTTGGGAAAAAAAGGAGAGAAAGACTGGGGTTGAAAAAAATGGTAGAAAGAAAAAAAGGAAGAAAATTGTGAGTAAGAGAAAGAAATAGAGATAAGAAAAGTCGTGTGAAGGAAGGGTGAGAGAAGAAAAAAGAAAAAGGGAAGAAATTATTGGGAAGAAGAAAGACAAACAGTGTAGAAAAGTGGAGAGAGAGAGAGAGAGAGAGAGAGAGAGAGGGTAATAAGAAAAAGAAAGAAAGACATATAACATGGAAAAAGAAAGAAAGAACAAAAACGTGGGAGAAAAAAAAGAATAAGAGTTAGGAGATTCGAGAGAAAGAGACAGATAAATCGATTGAGAGACTGACCAACTCACAAAGCGGGAAGATTAGGGAGAGAAAGAAAGATATATAACATGGAGGAAAAAAAAAAAAGAAAGAAAAATGCAAACATGGGCGAAATAAAGGATGAGAGTTAGGAAATTTATGAGACAGAGACAGAAGGATATGAGGTCAGTCGAAAAGTTCATAGGCTGACTAAGATGATTTCATGGAAATTTTTCAACATAAACCCGTCCAACCTTTCGTTTCGCCAACTTCTTCCATCGGTGTTGCGGAGCTCGGATCAGACTAATGAAAAAATCATCAACAGTAGGATATGAAAAATGAAAGCACATATATATAGACACAAAAGAGAGAGACAAAAGTGCGGGAAATATAATAAAAATACGAGGGTTGTTGAAAAAATTCTAAGCTTCTCCCAGATTTGAAATTCGTCGCACATATCTCATTTGTTTGATTTGGTTTGGTTTGATAAATCCTTTTTATACATATATATTAAATATATATGATCTGGTTTGGTTGGCTTTTATGACATATCAACCATGGTAAGTTATTTAATGCCAAATCCTCTTTATACAAATATATATTAAATATATATGGTTTGTTTTGGTTGGGTTTTATGGCATATCAACCATTGCAGATTATTTAATGGCAAATTCTCTTTATATATATATATATATATATATATATATATATATATACAATTTTGTTTGTTTGGGTTTTATGGCATATCAACCATCGTAGGTTAAATAATGGCAAATTCTCTCTCTCTCTCTCTCTCTCTCTCTCTCTATATATATATATATATATATATTGAATAAATATAATTTGGTTTGGTTGGGTTTTATGGCATATCAACCATTGCAGATTATTTAATGGCAAATTCTTTATATATATATATATATATATATATATACACACATACAATTTTGTTTGTTTGGGTTTTATGGCATATATCAACCATCGTAGGTTAAATAATGGCAAATTCTCTCTCTCTCTCTCTCTCTCTCTCTCTCTCTCTCTATATATATATATATATATATATATATTGAATATATATGATTTGGTTTGGTTGGGTTCTAAGGCATATCAACCATTGTAGGTATATTTCAAGTATTGCTACATAACAGTGATAATTTTACATCAGTCATTTGTTTGCACACAGCTTGTTCTACTTGACCCATTGATAGGACCCTATCAAGTGCTACCACTCCTGGTCAGAGTGGACCTAGGAGCAATTGCAAATGAAGGAGTGCTCTGTATTCCCTAAATCTTCGGGGCAGAAGTTTCGCTATCAGATGTTTTAATGTCATATCTTGGACACTCATTGGTGGGCATGAGAGTCTTTTCCTTCTCTAGTGATGGAGTTGGTGAATTCTACAGACCCAGCCAACTGAGATGTCTCACAATTACATGGGCCTACCTGCACAGGAATTAAAACGTAAATCTGAATTAATTTTCTAGTTTTATTTGAAGTGGTAGTATGTTGATTTTACAAAAATGTTTATCTATAGCTCTTCTTTCTGAGGAGTCTTCAACCTCACGTATATATTTTTCCAGCTATGGGTAAATTGTGGGGAATTTATGACTCAAGGCTTGATTAAGCGACTGATATAGGAGAATGAACTGCCGGGTTACTCGTACGCAACGAGACATATTACACTTAATTTATCTATTAATTAGAATGATATAAGTTGGCCGAACGAAGTTGACAGCGACCCGAAGGCTCCCTTTTCATTAACTACTACACTGAGGTAGAGGTGAAAGCGCTACTTTTTTAACTGGATTGATCCACTTACCCTTGATCCTTAAAATGCTAACTGTTGAGCAAGGATGCATCAAGAAACATTTTTGAGTCTTTGGTATGACACGAGCTGGGATTGAAATGTGATCTCCCGCTACATTGAAGAACACTCTAACCATTTAGCCAAAATATAAAGATTAATATTCATTCTTATTCATTTATTTGAGGAAGTATTGCCAATCACTATTTTTTATTAATTAGTTATGTTAAAAACATTTTAATTAAGAAGTTAGGTCAAAAGTTTTGCAGTATTTTCTCTCTCGTGATGCAGAATTCAGCAGTTTCAGATGCTTTTGTTAAAATCATTAAGGTGACGAACTCCATAGGATGGTATCTGCCTAATACTCCTCAATTGCCACTCACCGGATTTGCTTCAAGAGATTCAGGTGCGACCTCGAATTCGTTAAGCATAAATTACCGAATTAGACGACGATACATTTCTTTTAAGTAAAGTTGGTGACCATAGTTGAGGGTGACACGAAGACTCCCTTTTTAATAGCTACAACACTGAGGTGTAGGGGAGGGCGCTCCTCCTTTCCTTGGATTGCTTTCCTTTACTCTTAATTCATACCTTATAATGCTGAGGGTTAAGCAAGGGGGCAAAAAGCACCATTTTTTGAGTTTTCGGTATGACTCGACGTGAGATTAACCGCGGTTTCCCAGGCCATGGGCGAATACTCTAATGATTAGCCAATGGACCGGCACATTTTAACCGGCGTATTGGCCTAATGAGTAGAGTGTTCGCCAATGGTCCCAGAGACCAGGGTTCAATCCCAAGTCGAGTCATACCAAAGACTCAAAAAATTGTACTTGATGCTGCCTTGCTTAAAACTCAACATTAAAAGGTACAGATCAAGGGTAAAGTGGAGCAGTCCAGGGAAAAGAGTAACGCCCTTCCCTACACTTCGGGGTAGTAGCTATTGAAAAAGGAGCCTTCGGGTCACCCTCCTCTACGGCCGCCAACTTTAATTTGCATTTCTTCTGTGCCGTTTTCAAATCATAGACAGGGTGTAGCAATGTACAACATGTTAGTGCACCAACTACCACGATACTAACATCCATTACTGGTACGTTCCCCGGCTTTCACTGCTTCGGTAGTGTGATATACGTATAGCAAACAAGCACGTGACTAAAATATTGCAAAACTTTTGACTCAGCCAAGAAATTAACCATTTGATATTTATTTATCATTTAAGTCTGGAATAACATCTATGTTGCTTTTTATCTTGAATTTTTATTTTCTTTCCAAATCCAAGTGATCAGTCTACCGGATCTTGTATTACATAGAAACGATGTTATTGGGTTTTGAAATCTTTATTTATTGTTGCAAAAAGAAAGACCATGAGTCTATCAAGGATCATGATACAGGAATAGGTAAGGTCACAGAAAACCAGCAGTTGTTCATGCACCAGGTCTCTCTCCACATTATCGATTTTGTCCAAGAAACGTTAAAGTGTAACATCACATCACCATTACACTGCGGTGGGTAATTTCAGAGATTTCTTACTTTTGGATCAGTTACTCTCACCAAGGAAAAAGAACCCACTCTACAATCTTTATCCATAGTCAAGGAGAGAAGAGATGGATTCATGTTATTTAAAGGGTATTAGGACACAGCGAAACGAAAAGTGTCGCGTCTTGAATTAGAACGTGGATCTCCGAGGCTATATTTTACGAAGGTAACCATTATATCATCTGCAATAACATTTAAACTATTCCGAAGAAACCATTCTTTTGGTTTCAGTTTCATTGTTTAATGGTATATCAAACTTAGTGTGTTATTTAATGCCAAAACCGTCTTTATAGAAGTACAGTTGTGGTACTATTTAATCCATAGCTGGGGGATTTGGGGGTTCATAGCCTTCCTAAGAGTATAAGACTGAAAGTGAAAATAATAGAGAGACTTGAGTTCGAACTCGTTTACTACGGCGTCATAGTCCAGCAAGAATATTAGTGGTACTATTTAACCCATAGCCGGGAGGGTAGCGGAGTTCATACCTTTCCCAAGGGTATTTGCCCGAAAGTAAACGTAATCCCGCGAATTCGTTTACTATGATTCCGCAGACCATCGCCAATGGCGTAGAGGCAAACGTGCTAAACAGTGACCCCGTTGAAAGCAAGTTCAAACTCCAGCTAAATTCAGCCTAGTTTACTGGGACTGTAGAATATACCGATTGCATCTCTGCAGATAGGTACCCCCCCCACAACGAGTGTCCTGATATGACATTAAACGATCTGATGGCAAGATTCTAGCTTTGAAGATTTAAGGAATGCAGAGTACCACTTCATTGCCATTGCTCCCTGGTCCACTCTGACCGGAGTGGTAGCACCTGACATGGTCCTATCTGTGAGTCAATTAGAAAAAACTGTGTGCAAACAAATGACTGATATTAAATGGTGATTGTTATATAGCAATACTTGAAACCATTCAGCTGTGCAAAAAAGATTTCGGGCTTGTTTAAGAGTGAAATCTACAAAATGTGTTTACAAATCATATATTAGTTTGATATATATGTATAAGCAAGATTTGACATTAGATATCCTACAATGGTTGATATACCATAACTCCAAACAAACTAAATCAAATATATCTAATATATATGTATAAAGAGGATTTGGCATTAAATAACCTACAATGGTTGATATGTCATAAAACCCAACCAAACCAAATGAAACGATCCAGCCAAATCATTACGTTTACTTTTAGCCTAATAGTCCTGGAAAACGTATGAACCCCCTAATTCCCCTCTCCAGCTATGTTAAACTGTTCCACCTCTGTTCGTCTACAAGAATGGGTTCAGCATTAAATAACTGAACGACCGGAGTTCGAACTTGATTACTCCAAAGTCACAGCCCAGTTCGTTAGCTACTACGCCTCGAGGTCTCCACCTCCGAGTGACTTCAGTGTTGAATAAGCAAATAAGAGTTGATATGTCAAAAACGAAGCCAATCAATAAATTATTCTCAAAGAAGTAGATAAATGTATGATTGGTGATATTATCAATTTTATCAAGAATAATTGGGTATTGGGGTCCTAACTTCTCAAACAAACAAACAAACAAAGTTATGAACTGAAAACTTATTGTATAATGATTTAAAGGGTTGAATTAAAAAGTAATTTTGAGGGAAGAGAAAGAGAAAGCAAAAAGCAGATAGGAAAGACAGAAAGAATAAAAATAGGTGCAAGGAAAGAAGAGAGAGAGAGAGAGAGAGAGAGAGAGAGAGAGAGAGAGAGAGAGAGAGAGAGAAATAATAGTAAAAATAGGAATAAAGAATAAGAAAAAGAGAGAGAATAAAAATAGGAGGAAGGAAAGTCCCCGGAGGTACGGTATTGGTCAGGGTGTGGCGATAAGGGACGGGTTAAGACAGGATAGGGAAAGTGGGGAGCAAAGAGAGTAAAAAATAGACCATGGTGATAAATGGCGCGAATTTGTTAAACATAGAGAGGAGCATGTAAAAGAAAAAGCGGGAAAAAGAGAAAGGGAATGAGTTATCAATAGTTATAGAGTAAAATAGAAAGAGAAAGAAAGAGAGAGAGAGAGAGGAGAAATAATAGTAAAAATAGGAATAAAGAATAAGAAAAAGAGAAAGAATAAAAATAGGAGGAAGGAGAGAGAGAGAGAGAGAGAGAGAGAGAGAAAGAAGAAATAATAGTAAAAATAGGAATAAAAAATAAGAAAACGAGAAAGAATAAAAATAGGAGGAAGGAAAGAAGAGAGAGAGAGAGAGAGAGAGAGAGAGAGAGAGAGAGAGAGAGAGAGAGAAGAAATAATAGTAAAAATAGTAATATTGAATAATAAAAAGACAAACAGAATTGAAAAAAAAGGAGAAAGGGATGAAAAATAAAAGAAGAAAGAAAAAGAACTTTTATAAGGCGTAAAAGAAATGAAAAGAAAGAATTAGAAAGCGAAGAAGAAATGAAAAAGAAAGAAAGAATGAAACGGAATGAAAGAATAAGAATGTGAAGAGCAAGCGAAAAAGAAAATAAAGATTGAAATGAAGAGAAAGAATCTGAACGTTATGAACAAGAGAAAAAGAAAGAAATAATGAAATGCAACGAAAGAATAGAAATGAAAAAAAAATGGAAAAAATAACAGAAAAAAAGGAAACATTAGAGTATATAGAACGAATGAAAGAGTGAAAAAATATAGAACAAAATTCTGAAAGATAAAGAAAAAGAATCACGAGAAATGGAATGTGGGAGTAAAAATGTCGCGTCCGCCATCAACTGTTTGGTGCGGTGAAGAAGAGGTAAAATTTGGTGTTTAATTGTTGTCAATTTGGTGTTTATTCTCGAGCAAATTGGCTCAACTCTGATGAAAACAGTAAAGAAAGAAAGAAAGAAAGAAGGGAAGAAAGAAAACACACCACTATTTCCACCACCCTCACCATCAGCAACAACAACAATAAAAGCAAACCAAAAGATTGTACATTTTGCAAACGCTACAAGAACCCGTTAAATCATCATGGGAAAATAAGAGAGAGAGAAAGGGAGAGAGAGAGAGAGAGAGAGTGAGAGAGAGAGTGAGTGAGTGAGTGAGAGAGAGAGAGAGAGAGAGAGAGAGAGAGAGAGAGAGAGAGAGAGAACGCATGCGTACAGAAGAGAAGAGAGAATCAGAGAGAAATAAAAATATATGCAAAGGTATCTTCAAGTTACTATTATCTATCAATCAATCTACATTGATAGATTGATCGATAGAAATCGAGATACACAGATAGAGAGAGGGAGAGATAGAGAGCGGAAGGGACAAAGACACGTATATATATATATAAAGAGAGAGACAGAGAGAGAGAGAAATACAGACGGACAGACAAACACAGAGAGAGTTGTAACTTGATTTCCCTTGTTTTCGATTTACGTGTCTGGTATGAAATTATTTTGTTATTTAACTTTTTTTCTTTTATTATCCAGACCAAGAACGAATTAAGTGAAATTACATTTAATTCAAAAATTTAAATTTCTGTTGATTTATTTCGGTTTTGACTCACAAATTAGTGACGCAAGTCAAGGTACAATTATCTACCTATCTATCTTGAAAGAGAGAGAGAGAGAGAGAGAGAGAGAGAGAGCGGCGTGTCTCATAATGGTTTTCATCCCGGGAACTTGATTCAACAAACTAAATGACACTTGTCTCACGAACTTTCGCGTTGATGGCCTTGGAAAAGGCATGAATCCATCTCTTTTCATCCTACTCCCAGGTTATGAGTAAATGAGTTGGGCAGACTTAACAGTTTAGCCTTAGTAAAGCAACCAACATTGAAGAAGGAAAATAAAGAACTCTTAACACAAGGAGCGTGGACTCGATCATATAAAAACCCTGCTTACTACGAAACCCCAGGACCATCACAGATAAACTATAGATGCGGCCCTATACACCTCAAGAGTGCGGGATATTTATATTTTTGCATGCATACATACTGCCCAAATATATATATATATATATATAATTCTATTATCATTTTATCTTTTAATTTTTGAAAAAAAAACAAACAGATGATGCACTTTGTAATTTAAAAAAATATTACCCCATTATACATGGAGAAAAATTCATTCAAAAACGAAAAGACTAACAACATCCGTACAGCTTGAAAATAATCAACTTACACATGAATGTGTAACCGAAAGAATGTATATATATATATATATATATATATATATATATATATATATATTCTTTTGGTTACACATTCCTGTGTAAGTTGATTATATATATATATATATATATATATACTGTCATTCACAGACAGACTGGTTGTATCACAACTCTTCAGTGTGGCTAGACACACTATTGACTAAAAGTTTGGGACAACCCTGAATTGTTGTTCAAAGTTCATAATAAAGGCTAATTTTGATGTTAAACGTAATGTTTGAAGTAAACTGCCTTAGAATGTGCAAATTTTTTTTACACATTTCAAAACTGCTTGGGAATCACTTCCACGAACATGTTACAAAAATATATGCTCAGAAATTGCTCTTCAATAATAAATGCCCGTATTGGATTCTTTAAGGAAAACAAAATAATTATTTGCTTTAATTAAATCATAATTATCTTATATTCCTTTTGATTTAATTGACTGCATAAATGTGTGCGAGTATGGAAAAATGAATTTATTTTTTTAGACATATGAAAATTTATTGCTTTTTTAAGTTTAAAGATAAAAATCAATGTGGTCTCAAACTTTTGTTCTCTTGTGAATATAAATATAATCCGAGGAGAAAAACTAGGGGTAAGAATATCCAAATTGAGTGCTTAATGCCAACGGTCATCGACGTATAATTAATTTTGGATTAAGAATACATCAAATCTTAAGATGCAAAGCAAAAAACAATTTTCTATTAAAAAAAGAAAAAAACCACTTCTTGGTGTCATTATAAATTTATTTGAGATCTATGATGACCTTCATCAGATGTTAAATGAAAAAAAATTATTTGGGTGTTCTTATATTGTTTCCAGCGAGAACTTTATTATGACACAAAAGACGTGAAATATTAATTTTCTTTTAATATTATATATAAGTTGATCTTTTAGTTGATCTTGTGTATACATAGATTTTTTTTTTTAAATACCCTATCCGGTGGCAAAAGCTGCTCGGTAGCGCCAGGAGTGGCAATACCGCCTTGAGCTACCGAAACTGTGTTATCACCCTGGTTGGCGGCTGATGAGGCTAGGGTATTGCACGTGCTTCCACACGTTGTATGATGAAAATTTGAACACTAAGACTCTCTGCAAAGCAAGATGACTCTTTGGAAAGACAAAGTGACTCTTCAGAAAGTTGGAGTGACATCCTGGAAAGACAGGAATTTTAACAAATATGGATAATACAATGAAAGAAAAATGCCCTCAGGGTGTCTGTAGCGGGGAGGGAGAATATATCACCCATCTTACTTGCTCCTACGGTAACGATCTGGATATGTACCCGGCTACAACGTGTGATTGCGGTAGAAAATTCAACAGCTTGCGAGGAACACGAATCCACAAGGCGCGCTGGTGCGAAGAATGTAATTCTCCTGCCGGAGAATGTAAATCGATTGATGGGCCTATGAGTCAGGTTTACCCCCACAGTATTCACGAGCCCATTGCTGACCATCAGCGTCCTGGAGACATTTTTTGCAAGCCAAGAATTTAATGGCCCAAGGGTAATCAGATAGCTACCTGGACTAACTTAGACCAGGAGCTTTCTTTTTACTCACCACCCATCTTGAGGGCCCATTGATCAACAAATAATATCTTTTAGCGGAATTATATATAACGTTTGTCTCGAGTGCTTTTGGGCAGTAACGCATAAATGAAAAAAAAAAAACGAATCGAAAAGATAACGGATATAGAAAGGATTTCAACACGAATGTTATACACGTGTAACCACCATTCTCGTGTGATTACGCAAAATCAAGAAACGGTTGCTATGACATCTAACGGCCGTAAGTAAACGCTTTTTTAAATCCCTAACTGCACCAAAATGAAGATGAACGAACGTCTAATGTAATGTCCGCTTTTAGTTGATCTCTTGTATACATAGATTTTTTGTTTAAAATACCCTATCCGGTGGCAAAAGCGGCTCGGTAGCGCCAGGAGTGGCAGTACCGCCTTGAGCTACCGAAACTGTGTTATCACCCTGGTTGGCGGCTGATGAGGCTAGGGTGTCGCACGTGCTTCCACACGTTGTATGATGAAAAAAAAAATATATAAGTAAAAATAAATCCCTTTCTCGGATTCATGATGTCATTATATATATATATATATATAGTCATCCACAGACGGATCTGTTTCGTTCTATCAGAAATCATCAGTGTGGCTAGATACTAGCTTCTCGCAGCTGGGATCGAAACCCGGTTGACGTCAACCCAAGCTTCTAACCATTCAGCCACGTGGAGCCATTAGCTGCTAAATAAATTTTAAACGGTTATGAATCACAACTACTATTGTTTACATACATCCGTTCAACTGCTACCGGGACCTCAATTCATAAATGAAGAGGCTTGCAATAAACGCTAATGGCAAAACGATTACTTCTTCGCCAGAGAACTAAACCGTACGAGGGTATTTATATCTATCTATCTATCTAGATAGATAGATATATATAAATGTATATACCGATATATATACACATATAGATGTGTATATATATATATATATATATATAGATGTGTATATATATATATATATGTATACACATATAGATGTATATATATATATATGTGTGTGTGCAAGTGCGTGTGTAAAAATCAGGATGGTCCCAAACATTTTGATCGTTTGTATATATTCAGTGATTAAAAAAACTTGTGAGGGAAATGATTCGACGAATCTATCTCTCAATCTATCTATCTTTCAAGAAAGAGAGAGAGAGAGAGAGAGAGAGAATAAGTGTATATTGAAAAAATGAATGGGCAAAATAGAGAAAGAACAAAAGTGAAAGGTAAATACATATCTACAAACAGTTATATATTAATAGCTTCAATACATCGGTTTAGGCCTTTAACCATCACCAGGGAATTTTTTTCATGACTTTCTATATCTCTTGAATGATGGAAACGAGTGTATTAGCGTTCACATGTGGTTGCATACACCTATCATTTTTAAGAGGAGTATCGACGCATTCATTCTTTCAGGATCAGCTTCCGTACCAAGGCTAAAGAACCCGATCAGACCCACTAATTCCCCATAGCTGAGAGGTAGAAAAGATCGATTCATGCCTTTCCAAAGTACATTAGCATAAAGGGAAAAAAGTTCTTCGTCCAGGATTTGAACTTGGTTCACCAAGTCAATTTCGTACGACAATGAACGCTACGCCTTAAAAATATATATTGTCGAGAAAAATATCAATTTGATGTATTGTAAGTTGTGTTTTTATTTGTTTTATCCACAAAAAGTTTCTTGTGAACCTCTCTTGAATTTCTGCATATTTTTTCAGCTTATGTTATGGTTTCTTTACTTTTTATATTGGAAATATCGTCGCTCTTCTGAAGGTTTTCGAGTGCTGGGAGTAGGCTTCATGTATTTTAAATCATCGTAATCGACAGCTGATGGTTTTTGTTTGGTTTGGCTTGGTTTTAAGACATATCAACCCTTGTAGGTTTTTTAATGCCAAATACTTTACACACACACACACACACACACACACACACACACACACACATATATATTTATATATTGAATATATATGATTTGGCTTGGTTTGATTTTATGGTGCATTAAACATTTTAGTTTTTTTTGCCAAATATTTATACATATGTATTAGATATATATGATTTAGTTTGGGTGGGTTTTAGGGCATATCAACCATTGTAGTCATTTAATGCAAAAACCTTTTTATACATATATTTTGAATATATATGATTTGGTTTGGTTTTGGTTTGGTTTTATGGCACATTAAACATTTTAGGTTATTTAATACCAAACCTTTATACATATATATTAAATATATCTGATTTGGTTTTGATGGGTTTTATGGCATATCAACCATTGTTGTTTATTCAATGCCAAATTCTTTTTACATATGATTTCTTTAAATACACGATTTATAAGCACATTTTGTTGATGACATTTTTAAACGAACAAGAGCTCATTTTTTACACATTTAAATGGTTTCACTAATTTTTATATTATAGGAAGAGTTTGATTTTCCATCAATAATTTGTTTGCACTTATTGTTTTCAACTATTGCTATGTATTACTAACAATTCTATTAAACATCAGTTTCGTTTACCCAAAGTTGAATGATCAAAAAGTTATATTTCAAACAATTTAGATTTGCATAAGTAAAAAATTTTATTTCCACATAGTCAAATGATCAAATAGATCTATTACAAACAATTCAGTTAGGCATAAGTACACAGTTTAAATGTCAAACGAATCATAGATAGGACCCTATCAGATGCAGCCACTCCTGGCCGGTGAGGATCTGGGAGTGATGGCACTGAAGGGGTTCTCTGTATTCCTCAAAACTCCAGCATTATTGGAGCCTCACTATCAGTTTGTTAGATGACATATCCAGGACACTCGTTATGGGGATCTTACACCTTTGCAGAGATGCAGTCGATGTACTCTACCGCCTCAGCCGACTGGGCAGTATAAATTTCAAATGATATCATGCTTTTATAAAAAAAACTTTTAGAGGTTCACTGATTTATTGGCCAATTTGATTTATATATATATATAGTATCTATCTATCTATCTATCTATCTATCTATCTATCTATCAATAGATAGATAGATAGTAACGAGGATAAAGATTAGAACGATGTTCAGAAAAAGTCTAAATGTGAAATAACTTTTTATTCTGAAGCTTCATAGAACATTTTGTCAAGGAAAAATTAGGATAAATTTTATCATTCCAAAATAAAGCTCAATAAACATATTTTGATAAAGTTATAAGAATAATTATATAACATTCGAAAAAAATAGATGATCAAAAACATCAGAACGATTAAACAAAATCATACTATTATAATGAATACATCAATGAAAATGGCGTTCATAGTTCATTAGTACTTGATGTGTAGACCTATACTTTCAATAACAGTTTGACATCTTTTGCTACCCGAGCCAATTAATGTCTTGTATTCACCAACGGATATTTTCTCCCATTCTTCTTTCAAATTAATCCATAGTTCTTCGACGTTTCTTGGATTCTTTTCCTTAGCTCTTTTATTTAGTAACTTCCAAACATTCTCAATTGGATTCGTGTCTGGGCTTTGAACTGGCCACTCTAAAACAGTAACATCCAACTCAAAAAGAAATGTCTAAACAGATCTCGCTGGCATAAATACAGCTGATTCATTAATTGCAGTTCTCAAATTACGTACATGTTTCTTCAATATCTGTTTGTATACAGTTACGTTATTTTATTGTATAGCCTAAGAAGAGGTCCTGTATCAGGAGCAGAAACCATGCCAAACACCATCATACTTCCTCCTTCAAATTTGACGTTGCTTTTAGTGCACTGAGGCAAATATCGTTCCTTTGGACTGCGTCGAACTAATCTTCTCTCGTCACAACCGAATAGCTTAACCTTTGATTCATCGATGAAATGAAGACAATCCCTCTATTCTTCTGTCCATATGACGCGTTTGTGGCAAATTTCAATCGGCTCATTTTGTTCTTTTTAGAAATGTAAGGCTTCGTAGAAGCTACTCGACTGTTCAGACTTATTTCATTAAGTCTTCGAGAAATAGTGTGCCTTGATATTTCAATGCCAAGGTTAGCATTAGTTCTTTTAGAGATAGCGGTTGCTGTCGCAAATCGATCCTTTTTTGATTCATTACCAATCCATCTGTCTTCCCTTGCAGTAGTTTTCCTGGGCCTGCCATGTGGTTTCTTAGCTTCACATGACTCAGTTTCCTCAAGTTTTCTTAAAATACTATAAATAATAATTTTAGATTTCCTGACAGTATTTGAAATATCCCCAATCGAGACTTTATCTTCATTACGTAACCTGACTATCAGTTTTCTAAGTTCTAATGATCTCAGATTTTTTCCTCATGTTTACAACGCAAGAGCCATTGAAGAGCCGGTGTAATTTAGTAAAATACTCTACTTTATATACTTACCTAAAATTCTTTTTAATAATACAAAATAATTCTTAAATTTTACAAATTTATTTAATCGTGCCGATGTTTTTGATCATTTCGAATGTAATATAATTATTCTCATAACTTTATCAAAGTATTGAACTTTATATTTTGGAATTATATAATTTACCTTTATATCCTTTTTTTTCCTTGATAAAATGTTCTATGAAGCTTTAAAATAAAAAAGTTATTTCACATTTAGACTTTTTCTTAACGTCGTTCTGATCTTTATGCTCGTTACAGTATATATATATATATATATATATATATATATATATATATAATCCCCCATGGGGGTTGAGCTCTCTGGCGAAGGAATTGCCGGCCGCCGCTAGCGTAATGCGAAGCTCTTCGAAAGAATTGAGCACTCTGGTAGCCGATAGGGCATAAAAAAATGTAAACAAAGGCTGCTGTTTCTAAAAATAAAAATACCTTAAAATTCAAGCCAACGTGGTGGACGAGTGGTCTGAATCACAGTCTAGCGTAAAGTTGGACGGGTTTCGATCCCGGCTCCGAGCGTCCTGCGTGTCTAGCCACACTGAAGAGTTCTGAGACAACGAAACAGTCTGTCTGTGGATGACTATATATATATATATATATATACATATATAGAACGGATGTATATATATATATATATAGAACGGATGTATGTAAACAATTGTGATTCATAACCGTTTAAAATGTACTTCGTAGCTAATATCTCCTCGTGGCTAAATGTTTAGAAGCTTTGGCTTGGCGTTTGAGTCAACCGGGTTTCGATCCCACTTACCGGGAGATACTGATGAGTTCTGATAGAACGAAACAGATCTTTCTGTGGATGACTATATATATATGAGGGCCATTCAATAAATTAGGGGAATTTTGCAATATAACAACACACATTTCATCTTGGAAAAATATTTGCTTGATTCTTTTACTTTTGTCTCCATTCTTTAAAGAAAATTTTACCCATCGAAAAACAAGCTTTTGTATTTCTTTGGTATAGAAATCTTTGGACCGAATTTTTAACCATTTGCTCACGATGTTTTTCACTTCATCATCGCTTGAAAACTTTATTCGAAGCAGAAATTATTCGAGGGCCACCCAAATGGAAATCAGAAGAAGCCAGATTTGGTGTGTAAGGATGACGTGACAGCTGTTCCCAGTCAAACTGACTGATGGTTTCCACTCTTTCTTGCTGCAGTATGATGTCTTACATTGTCTTGGTGAAAGATGACCCCGAAATTTTGAAAACCTTCTTCCTTTGTCCTTCATCTTTTTTTCACTAGCTTAAGGAGTTGGCCATAGAAATAGCAGTTTACAGCGGCAGATTTTTCAAGTAAATCAATCTTTCATGTGCCCTTTCATGTTCCAGAAGATTTTAGCATTACCCTCTTTACTGACCACTGCGCCCGTAACATTTACTTTACTGGAGAGTCATTAGTTTTCCACTTCATGAACTGTCTTTTTGACTCAGGTTCGTTGTTGCAAACCCTTATTTCATAATATGAGATAATTTTCTTAAGAAAATCCTCCCCAAAGTAAGACAAACACAGCTGGGACAACTGGACATTCCTCTGTTTGCGCTCTAGTGAGATTATTTTGGGAACCTGACAACAACTGACCTTAGAAAAGGTAATATCATCATACAAAATTCTGTTGGCTGTACCCACAAGAATTTCCCGTTGATCAGGAATGTACACTATTCTTCTTCTTCAGTCAGCCAAAATGAATTTATTGACTGAATCCACCATTTCAGATGTGCTCACTTTTATGAACCTACCTTGACTGTCTTTGTCTTGAACACTAAACAGTTTAGCCCATTGTAAACATTTTCTTACGTGCTTCTCTATACACTCCTCACATTCTTCTGTAAATATTTCATGGTTTGCATTTCTCAGCTCCACAATAATTGGTTTCCAGATTTCTTTTCTAGCCAAGGGCACACTATTTGATTTACTACGAACTTGAATAGCCTCAAAACAAATACTTGCAATGAACCAATCCAAAACAATTTCAGAGTTTATATTTATGGAAAAAAGTTCAAAAGAAAATAACATTAATTTGCTTTTTTCAAAGATTTAATCAATTTTCTTCACACACACACACACACACACACACACACACACACACATATATATATATATATATATATATATATATATATATATATAATGGACGTGGGCATGTATACGCATGGCTAAGGTGGCATCTATAGAATTGTATGTTTAAGTTAGTATGCAATTCTCTTCCCCCTCTCTCTCCCCCCACATATATATATATACATATATGCCACGTGGTGCATTCACTAAGTTTCCAGATTTTTTTGTACAGACATTTAAAATTTCCGAAGACGCTTGAAAAGTCACTATCTTATTGCTATACATCTTATGAGCTGACTGACCAGTTTGTATGATTTCAGGTTCAAATGAACAGCTACAGCAGCAATTGGAATACACCCTACTAAACCCTGATTGTCACAGCTGGTGAATTTCAAAAATGAAATCTGGACTTTAGAAGAACGATATGCAATAAAATTGTGTTTTAAACTTAAAAATGCAATGCAATGAAAGCTGGATCTACTGCTATGAGCCAGAGACCAAGAGACAGAGTTCCCAGTGGAAGCATGTTGGCTCTCTCAGACCCAAGAAGGCCAGACAGAGCAAATCCACCCACACACTTTTGATGATACTTCTTTTTGACAGCACTGGCATGATCTACATGCACTGGGTTCCCACTGGACAGATAGTCAACAAGGAATACTATGTTGAGGTTTTAAGGGAGTTCAGGAAGAGATTCCGTCGGAAGAAGCCAGCACTCTTCAAATCGGTTCAGTGGCATTTCCTCCAGGACAATGCATCAGTCCACAACTCCATCCTTCTCATAGACTATTTGACCAAGATGGGCATCAAGACAGTTCCTCAGCCTCCCTATAGTCCAGACCTTGCTCCCTGTGACTTTTGGTTATTCCCTAAGCTCAGAGGCTGTCGTTATGAGACAATTGAGGAGATGAAAGAGGCTATGACGAAGGTCATTGACACGCTCACACAAGAGGACTTCCATGGGGCCTTCCAGAAGTTGTTGGAACGGTACAAGTGCATTGCAGCCGGAGGAGATTACTTCTAAGGGGACTAGAGTTTCATGTGTGTACTATCAATAAAAATGCCCATACGAAAAAAAGTCTGGAAACTTATTTAATGATCCTCGTATATATATATATATATATATATATATGTGTGTGTGTGTGTGTGTGTGTGTGTGTGCTTGTATGTCTGAGTTTGTATGTAATATTTAAATCTAGATTGTACATATATGTGCGTGTGTCTTTGTGTGTGTGAGTGAAATATTTAAATGTAGAGTTCATATATATATATACTTTTATGTGTGTGTGTGTGTGTAATATTTAAATCTTGGTATCATATATATATATATATATATATATATATGTATTTGTGTGTGTGTGTGTGTGCGTGTGTGTGTGTGTGTGTGTGTGTTCGCACATGTATGAATGTGCGTGTATATGTAATATTTAAATCAAGTGTCATTTCCTTTTTCACACAAAGCAAATTGAAAGATAAAATGGCTAGAACGGAGATGATTTTCATAATCATTTCAATTCCACGGCCTGCCTGTTTTTCAAGTTAGACAGTCTACCAATCGCTTTGGTAATTATTCAAGCCATAATACCAGGAAAGACGGCACCAGTCGCAGATTTTCAGGCCAAAGAGAAGGAAATGATTCCAAGAGCGACAGTAGTATCAGTGCTAGTGTGATTAGTAGGCGGTGATTATGCTAATCGTTACCATTATTATTTTTTTCAATGAGTTTTCACACAAATCTTAACTGGTGATTTTCAATGGAGGCTAAAAGAGGTCATGTCTCTTGAATCTTTTAACTATTGTTTAGTATTACTAGTTTAAATGTAGACTTTGAATTTTAAATCTGAATGCAATGGAGACTGCTTTCAAGAAAATTAACGTATCATTTATTGTTACATTATACTTTCTGAACACATCTCGTATATTCATCTCCTTCTAACCTATCGGTCTTTCTACTTCATATCTTTTTCCCTTATATATATATATATATATATATATATATATATATATATATATATACTACCAGTCAAAAGTATTTGGTCACCCTCAAAAATTTTTATTTTTCATCCTAAAAGTGTTATTTTTAATGAAACAAGTTATGCACTGCTATGATTTTATTCATTATATAAAATACAAGTCTTTCTGAGCCACATTAAATACAAATTAAACCAAAAAAACTTAGTAAATATTTGATTCATAAAAATTACCCCCTTCACAGAGTCTCGGCATTCTTTCCACCAAATAAGATATTTCTACCCAGCTTTCCTACAAGAGTTGCCATTGGTAAACCGCCTTGTGGAATTTTAGCCCTGACTTTTCGGTCAAGTTCATACCACAGAAGTTCAATGGGATTCAAGTCCACTGTTTGCACGGACCAAGATTTCAATTGAAGGATGTGCTGTTCCTCTTTGCTCTGGCATGAGTTCAAATATTTGACCCACACGCCGTGTTCCAGGTGAGGAGATTGCGTGATGCTGCAGTATACTGTGATAGCTGGTCAGATTCAATTTGCCTTTCCCTTGGAACAAATCTCCGACTTGGCAATTCGCTAAGCCCCCAACACAATAACAGAGTTTCCTCCATGCTTTACAGTTGGTGTAATACAAGGGTTTGCTACTTTTTACCTACTCTTCGCCGCATATAAACCTTCTGATTCGACACAAAGATTTAAAACTTTTATTCATCTGTCCTAAGGAGTTTATTCTGCAGCTCTGTTGTCCGGTTTTTGTGCACCTTGACCCAATGGAGCCTTTTGACACTGTTTTGCTTCCTCAGTAGTGGTTGTCTGACAAAAATTCTACCATATAGGACAGCTTCACAGAGTCTTCTCTTCACAGCTGATATTGACACATTTTTTCATGATATTTTGTTGAGTTGTGCAGAGATGCTGAGAGCAGTCAGTCTTCTGTCACGCAAGCTGGTAATTCTGATGAAATTGTCCTCTGCTCTTGTTGTTGCTTTCGGTCTACCAGCTATACTTTTCGTCTTGTTTTATTCCGTTTCCTGATGTGTCCAAAGTATTTAATCCTCTGAAGTTCTGGGAATTTTCATTTTTCAAAAAAATTCTCTGCTTGAATATCCTTCTTTCTTGTTTTTAAGTAAAGATCTCTGGTCTTTGTTCAAGAGTAAGTTCACATGTTTTGGTCATTTTGTTATGAAAACAAAATAAGAATAACAGATTTCACTACTGGGCAAGATAGACAACGAAGCAAAACGTCTTTAAATCAATTTTCCCAATATATAAGGTTATAGATATTAGATATAGATACAGATATATAGTTATGGATAAATTTTTGAAAGATATTTAGTCAAAGTTACTAAGGAAGACTTGTTTTTAGTATAATAAATGAAGATGTTGTCGTATTTAACTTGTTTCATTAATTTATTTAAGGATTAGGAATAAAAATGTTTGAGGCTGACCAAATACTTTTCACTTCTAGTATATATATATATATATATATATATATATATATATATATCAGTGTCGAAACCAGGAATGAGGTTTTTCGAGCTTTTCTTTGAAGTCAATCTATTTTGAAACAATAAAAATTCTCCTAGAACTATTCATTTGTCCTTGGTTTAGGGTGACAATGTCCTTACCGGAATTACCATGCTTGACGTCATAGAAAAAATAGAGAAATATTGTAGAAACTATCTATAAACAAACTCAAAATCATCATCATTATCATCATCAGGGCGTACCGATAGCACAAATTCCTTTGATTCTCTCACTCTCTCTGTCTCTCTCCTTCCCTAGCCATTCATCCTCATCAGCTATCGTTCCTGGTAGATCCCCTAAACTGCATCCAATGTCCGCACTGAGCTGAGATTTGTAAGTTTTTGCTGATCGGTAAACACTACTGTGTCCATGTGTACTAGTCCATAGAAGAACATCACTCGAGATTTCGTCCTTCTCCGAAAGAGGACAGTATGCCTTGTTTGTTTTACATGGATATTTTGTGAGATTGGAGGCAAGTGGCCACACCACAGCTGTTTGTCGAGTGTTTCTTCCAGGATTTGTTCAAAACAGCACGTAGCATTCTTGTGTAGTTCACTGCTTTTTTGTTTTTCGTTAGATTTCAGGTGGTGCATCGAAACAGTTGAACCGATTCGGCCACCGCTCAGAAGAAATCCTGTTTTATTCTATCAGACAGATCTGATTTCCTTATCATGAACAACTTGTTTATAGCAGTCCACGACTTCCCTGCACGTATGTGGACATTAACTAGTAAACTTTCACGATTGGAGGAATCTTCATTTGCCAAAATGATAAGAGGAATGAGTATACATTTAGAAACAAGTTCGATACTTTTCAGGAGACATCTGAAATTTATAATTCAAATGAACTATATGAAAATGTTATTACTGCTCATATGAAAGCAGCTGCCGAGTGTATACCATCCAAACCAAGAGTCGAATACAGAGTTCCTTAGGAATCAATAGCCATCAGAGAAAAAGGAGATACGATGAAAAAAGCATTCCCACTTTATGAAAGAAACCCAATATATATATCTATAAGTTAGGCGAGTGAAGAAACAGAGTCATCGGTGCTTGGTCAATGATAGTTTATCGCCTATACAATCACTGGACCAAAGATCGCAAAAATTTCAGTAATTAAACGGCTCTGTGTTTATGCCTATACTAACTTAGATACATATGCTCAATCTCCGATTTCAGTGGACCAAGAGTAATCAGATAGCTACATGGACAAACTTAGATCAGGAGCTTTCTTTTTACTCACCACCCATCTTAAGGGTCCCATTGACCAACAAGTGACATCTTTCTGCAGAATTATATATGACGTTTGTCTGGAGTGGTTTGGTGCAGTAACGCATAAAAAAGATAAACCGAAGAAAAACGACCGAATAGACAATAGATAGGTGAGAGAAAGTTAAAATCGAGAATGCTGAAGCGCCGTTTGACCACCGTGCAATATGCATCAAGTTGGATTTGGTCGAGTGCGAAAAGTCTTCAGCATGAAAGAAATGCATGCGGAACCACCATTCCCGTGTGATTACGTAACATCGAGAAACGGTTACGGTAAGTGCGTAATGACATCAACGGTCGAAAGTAAACGCGTTTTTAAAAATCATAAAGAGCTCTAAAAATGAAGATGCACGCGCAATGTAATCTCTGCTTTTAGTTGATCTGGCGTATATATATATATATATATATATATATATATATATATATATATATATAATTCTTTTAAATACCCTGTCCGGTGATAAAAGCTGCCTGGAGTAGCAGTACCGCTTTGAGCTACCGTTTGGCGACTGATGAGGACAGAATATCGCACGTGCTTTCACATGTTGTATGAAGAAACAAATATATATATATATATATATATATATATATATATATATATATCTATTTCAGAGAGAGAGAGAGAGAGAGAGAGAGAGAGAGAGATAAAAGAGAGTTGTAAATGAAAATACTGATATAGATTTATAAACTGACAGAAATTGATTGATGGATAGACAGATAGATGGATCGAACGATAAAGAGATATAGAACAGATAATTTTACTAATGCATTAACGTCAATATCATCAGATAATATAAGATTCTGATGTGGATTATCGGCTCTTCTCTCTCTTTCTCACCATCTCTCTGTTTGTCTCCCTCTCTCAACATATATATTTATATATATATATATATATATCAGCCATAAATTAGTTCACCCTAGTTAGAAAGTTAATTTTCTTTTAAACTATCGATACCAGGAATTTATTAGTCTATTTAATCAAAACAGACAATATTAGGTCCGACCAAAATTAATTGTGACTATTTTGGAATGTGTTTAAACTGAAAATAAAAACAAACGATGTCCGCTTAACTGCACCGAAATGAAAGAACATATAGTTGGAGGGAAATACAGAAGCATTTAATAATAAGTTATACATAATTATATCCGTTTTTATTATAAAATGTTTCATTACTAAAAATGAAAATATTGGTATCTTTACTTTAAAAAATATAAACTTTTTATTAGAAATTGCTTGCTGTGTAGTTATTTATGGGTGATAATGTACAATCCTATACTAACTTAACACAAATGTCCATTTTGCTTTTTATTACCATAACACAGCTCTCTCATTCTCTCTCTCTTATTCTCACTCTCTCTTTCTCTCTCTCTCCCTCATTATATATCTCTCTCTATCTGTGTTACTATCAGTAAATTAATTTTTAACTCTATAACTATGGCTTCACTATAGGGTGCTGTTTAGTGTCATAACAAGGACAATTTTTGTGGTGGTGGTGGGGGGGGCTTTTCCTCAGATAATACATTTGATGACTTCAAAGTCTGGCCGACATAACAGGTGTTCCTTAGACAATAAGCCTTTTATCTCAAGCTTCTGAAATATGGATTTATCCAACTCCTCTGCCAAGAGCAAGATGTGAAACGAGGCCCTATTTTTAGCGAAATAAAGCTGGTTTAAATTCACAGTTTTACTTCCTTTAATTTGGTTCCTTTACCAGGGAGAGATTGATTCATGCCTTTTTCAAAAGTTAAATGCAAACATCCTTGTCCAAGATCTGAACTCCAGCTGCCATTTCCTAAGGTGGAGTGGTGGTAGATAGGCCAATTGACGGTAACCAATTCTACGAGATTTATTTAACCATCCATAAAATTTAAAATCAATTTATTATTCAAATATCAACTAGGGTATGTATTTATTCAACCTCTCCACACGGGTTGGATATGACACAAGGTCAAATTTTAACAGAGTTTTCCTTCTTCTAGGTCGGTTGCTATGTCAGGGTTAAATAGTTTGTCCAACTATTTACCCATAGCTGGTTGGAAAATAGTTGGATTCATACCTTTCCCGAGAGTATTAGCGCTAATAATTAAGTTAGGGTATCTCGTCATGGTGTAATGGTGTTGTAGGTGACTCACCGAAATAATGGACTTACTCAAAGGGTATAATAATCAAGAACTAAGCTGGTAGAGGGAGAGCAGTAGCAGCCGTAGTAAGCAACTTGCCTGTTTTCGTGTACGTTGAACCAAGGAAACCCTCCTCAGAGACTTTTGGATACATTTGTGTGGCACTCATATCTCCGTGTTGAGTTATTTATCTATTTATTGACCCTTAATAACCGGTCATAACAAATGGGTAACAATGTCTTCACGTAACACAACTCGGTTTACGAGAAGAACTTGCTACTAAGTAGTAAGGTCGATCATCCTTAGACTACTTATTTGAGGCTTTCTAATAAATGCAGCCAATGCTTAATTTTTTAAGAGTACCAATCCCGGATTCCTTATTGTAGGGGTTGCGATTTTGAAGACGGGAGTTTTAAAAAAGAATCAAACGGTCGTTGACTTCGACTTTGACCTTTGCTTCTTCTATTGCGGCGCGGTCGTGTGTTAAAGAACTGGCAGAAATGGAACACAACGAATTTCAATAATTTTTATTTACTTTTCTTTTCAAGATCGTGAAGATGGCATGAAGCTAAAGATTTATATCATCTGTTAAACTCCCCGATTTACAAAGGTTAGTTTTCATCTCAGCCTGACTCTCTAACTCTTTCATCCAACGTCCGAAGCATTTCTTTTTTTTTTAACGAAACAGAGCTTGTAAACTGAAAATGGCCGTTATCATTAACCGGTAATGACAACTTCAATAACGAACGAATACACTTCTTTATAAAAATATAAATCTCTCACACTTTATTTTCGAAAAGGTGATGCTTCTTGTGTGTGAGAAATGAGCGGAGATAAGGACGGACTGCTACATTGACCCAAGTTCTTCCTCGACCATAGCTGCACTTCTTTCGCATCTTGGCTTGGGTTGCTATACAGCGGGTCACTGAGGGCCGCAGAACCCTCAGTCTGCAAGCTGGTTCTCATTTCGGCATCCGGTCTCCAACTGACTCGAACCGTCTGGGCATCTGGTTATATTATTGTCTAACACCCACCTGCTTCCGCTCTTCTTCTGCTTATTTACACAGGTGCATCTCTTGATGGACGGCTAGGTCGAGAATCAATATATAACACAGGGAGTGATGAATGTATTGTACCAAACTTCTGATGAGGAAGAACTGCGTTCTTTACCATAAAAATATGACTCTCATATACTAGCTTGAATAATATTCAATTATGCTTCTGGTAAATACTACATTCCTTCAACTAACATAGTTCTTGATTTTATTGGGAGCGAGAATTATATTGCACTAATTTTCCCAAATAAAAATAAATTTTTACCTACTTTGAGAATCTGCCTGTGAGATATTAGCTTATATACAATTCAATGAAATCCTGGACGAAACGATCACTTCGCGCTTATTTTCTTGGGAAAGGAATGAATCTATCTGTTCTTCTGACCCACTGCTGATAAATAGTGGAGTAGACTGGGTACTTTAGCCTTGAAAAAAGCAACTAGTGAAGGAGAATGAAAACTCTTACTACAAACCACCTGTACTCTGCTTAAAAATCCACTTTGTGTTGTAACCTGTTCGTAGGGGAGTTGGCTAAATACAGACTTAATTTTCCGGACAACGCTCATATACAGATATCAAATATAGTCGGGCAGACTGCGTTCTTTAGTCCTGATAGAGCAACTAGAGTGAGTGAAAAAAATCTGAATTCAAACCAACTGTACTCCGCTTGGAAAGTTAACCTTGTGTCACATCCTGTCGGTGGTGAAGGGGTTGGGTATCGTTGTTGGGGTTTTGATATTCAACTTAAAATGGAGAAAACTTATCTGGTCTGGACTGCTTTTAAAATCCGGGTTTTAATTCTTCATTTTTACTTTGGTTAAACTTTCATCGTTTGATCCTGCAATGAAAAATAAGAAGAAAACCAACCAACCAACAAACAAAAAAGACTACAAACGAGAAACTACCGTAAATACTCGAGTAATGAACGACTTTGTGTCATGAACGAACCCTAATTTTTTGCCAGAAGAAGGTGTTTTTATCATATTTAGCTTGTAATGAATGACGGTAAGCTTTGGCGTGTTTAAAAATATATTACGAGTAATGAACGTCAAGCGTTTTTGCGGTGAACAACTCATCTTAAAAAATCTTTCATCACACTAGTTAATACTGTATATCAGGTTTTTATTTTTTTATTTTGAGTAAAGATATATCAACCTTCTTGGGTTATCTAAAGCCAAAGCCATAATTGTAAAAGAACAGAAGTGATACTATTCAGCACATAGCTGGGAGGATAAAAGGGGTTCATATCTTTCTCAAGGGTATAAGTCCGAAAGCGAGTGGAAATTGTTCGACTGGAGGTATATAAGGAACGAAGCAAAGCCACCCTCACTCTCTGGACACTATCCATCACAAATTTTATGATAAGGGGCAACTTGATGTTGGGGATGCTGTCTGAGTCCTACCAGAATTAACCCCACTTCCTGCTACAACACAGTAACAACCGCTGCGCATTGTTCTTATTGATTTCAATGGATTTTTCAGGCTATTTCTTTTTCTCACTTCCTTCTTTCACTTTCTCTTTCGATTTGTCACGCACCGGCCCACCTTTCATGTAATTTTTATTTTCACCTATTTTTTTTGTTTTTTTGGGCCGATCGCGTCATATACTTCTACTCTAGCTGACATCACTCCCACCATCACCACGAATTAATTCACAACACCACCAACCGCAGCCTCAACTTTTTTTCTCTACATCCTGGCCTTAATCGTACTAAAACTAAACGTCCGGTCATAAAAAAAAGTGCACAAAATGTCCAGAGGAAGTTCCAAACTCATAGAACGGATGTGCACATCCGAGAGGTTGAAGTGTTGACGGTGGTGGTGTCGCCCCATGGATGAAGGTGGTGGGGGTAGTAGAAGTTAGGTGACTTTTCGTTTCACATTGTATCCTGGGAAAAGCCCCAGGGTTCCATTTAACAGCAACTAATTGACTTATTTACCATAAGTAATGAAACTTAATATGCTCACATCGTAGAGACCTCCACGTCTGTGGCTTCTCTCGACACAATTCTATTCCAGCGTATTGCAGTTCATATTTTAATTTGATATTTATCGGCTAAAATCGGCACAGCCCAATTTAATTCTTAACTAAGCTAAAGATAAGCAACGCAGCCTGGTTTCGTTAAAAATCGGCATATCCCGGTTAATTCCGATATTGTTCAATGATTTGACTGTGATTTAAAAAAAAAAGAAGCTTACTCGTTGAACCCGTGGAATATCTGCAGTTTAATCAGTATAAAATTTAAAAATAGAATATACAATAGTGAAAATAATATAAGATCCACAAATATAAAAAGCTGTGGTGCCAGTATTGGCCGAACAGCAAGAACTTATTTACACCAGTTCTGTGTGGACACAAAATGTGGTTGAGACGCCCTACTGGGAGCGATGGATGAGAGAGAGAGAGAGAGAGAGAGAGAGAGAGAGAGAGAGAGAGAGAGTCAGGGAAATCTGTACTGTCTACGCAACTTGATGTTGATGATGATACACACGCGCACACACACACACACACACACACACACACACACACACACACACATATATATATATATATATCAGTCATGGTAATCTTTCGTTGGCTGTTTTTCCCATCAAATTACGCCAACCTTATAGATGAGTAGTAGTAGTAGTTTCCTGACTGAACAATTTGGTTATTGCTGTCAACCTGTAAAGATCTACCACCTAGCATCTGTTAAAGTTCACTGACCAGCAAGAACTTATAACACCAGCTCTGTGGGGACACAGAACGTAGTTTGGACGATCTGCCGGGAACGATAGATAGATAGATAGAGAGAGAGGGAGTCCATGAAATATGAACCGTCATTGTGACTTGATCATGATGATTTTCCTTATTGACAAAATAAATCCATCAGCCCTGTCGAGCAGGCTTAGATTATGCCGACTGTATCCCCTACAGAGTGGTCAGACCCCCATCCAAGAGATACTCTTAGTATGATACTTAACTGGATCTGATGATCCTATTTAGCCAACCCCACCGCTCGGGCAGGATATGACACAAGGTCAATTTTTTAAGCGGAGTTTAACTGGATCTGATGATGAGGCTCCAGTTCAGGAATTTCCCATCAAATTACGGAGTATCGTTTCATTGACATTATTCTCAGGTCTCGAGACATTTTGATAATTCTAAAATTTCTTTCAGAATGTTTTCGATTGACACCACAACTCCGTCATCTTGCACCCGATGACATCTGAGTCATCACCTGGTCATTATATTACGCACCTGTTTATCGACATCAAGTCATCCTATAAATATTACTATTAACGACTACTGTTTGGTGAGACAGTTAGCGTCGTGGGAAATGGAATCGACGACCCAAGTTCAAATCCTTGACTAAGTTATTTTCGTTTTAATTCTCACTGATACTACCTGCAGAGGTAGTTGGTTGATTGATTGTTTTGTTTTACGGCGTATCAACCCTTTTAGGGTCATTTAACGCCGAATTAGGTCATTTTGAGGAAAGATTTTAACAATTCAGTTTTGTATAAGCATATTTTTTGTTTACTCACAATTAAATGTCAAAAGAGTTCAATTTCAAACAATCTCAGTTTGGCAAAAGTCCAGTTTTTTGCTTATACACAGTCAAATGTTTTATTTCAAACAATTCAGTTTATCGTAATTAAACAGTTTAGTTCTATTTGACCCATAGATAAGACCCTATGAGGTGCTACCAATCCGGGCCAGAGTAGACCTGGGAGCGATGGTAATGAAGGGATACTCCGCATTCCTCAAAGCTCCAGCATTACAGAAAATTCATCATCATCATCATCGTCATCATCATAAAGGTATGCCGACAACATGGATTCTCTTGACTATCTCCCTCCTTCTTTCACTATCCGCCCATATAAAACATCACTCTCCACAAGTCCGCAAGACGGCATTCAGTGTTTTCATGGAGTTGATGAAAGCAAGTTTTTGTTGTTCACTCAATTCCCGCATATGAGCAAGATATGCGGGAATTGAGTGAACAATAATGGTTTGTGAGATGAGAAGTCATAGTCGTAGTCGTACAACAGTTGTTTTGTAGGGTATGGCTTCTAGGATTTTTTTCGAAACAGCACGCTGCATTCTTGTATAGTTTCCATCAACCTTTTTTCTAGGCATTTCATTAAGTTCTAAGTGGTGCAACTATACAAAAGTACTAACACAGCTGCAACTTGGGAGAATTCCCGTTATACTTCCTCAGAGACATCAGATTTCCTTTGGGTCGTTAACCTGGCAACACTTATCAAGTAGGAATTATTCAGAAACAAATTAAATATATCTTTAATGAGTTTAGCAGATTTTTTTTTTTTACTTGTATCATAAAACACTTTAAAACACTTGTATCATAAAACACTTTAACGAGACTAATTAAATTAATACCGATTGAAAGGAACACTCGAAATTTCTCAGTAGATATTCGCATTTGCAAATCTGTATTTCTGATATGCAAAATTCAATTTTCAGTAATCTCCTTCTGCAATGAAATGATACTTCCAGACAGAACATGGGGTGGTCTTTGAGGGAAAAATAAAAGTCAGAAGAGCGCTTAATGTCGAACAGAAACAACTGCTGAAGCTGTGTTGGAAAGGAAAAGAAGCCAAAGCATGGTACAAAACTTTCATTTTTTTTTTGTTGCCCGCAGTAATTCTTTTTCTGTTTCAGCAGAATTCATTTATTTTGGTTGAATAATGAAATTAACATAAATGATTTTATAATGCAACAAGAAATTAATGTAAAGTTTATCAGATTTGTTATGCCACGATAACCTTATAGACAAGGGGCACATGCCCAACACTATCTATCTATCTATCTATCTATCTATCTATCTATCTATCTATTCAACTTTTAAATCATTCTCTGTGTTCCTTTATTCTTCCGTTCATTATCTATCCATCTATCTATCTATCTATCTATCTATTCAACTTTTAAATCATTCTCTGTGTTCCTTTATTCTTCCGTTCATTATCTATCTATCTATCTATTCAACTTTTAAATCATTCTCTGTGTTCCTTTATTCTTCCGTTGATTATCTATCTATCTATCTATCTATCTATTCAACTTTTAAATCATTCTCTGTGTTCCTTTATTCTTCCGTTCATTATCTATCTATCTATCTATCTATCTATCTATCTATCTATCTATCTATTCAACTTTTAAATCATTCCCTGTGTTCTTTTATTCTTCCGTTCATTATCTATCTATCTATCTATCTATCTATCTATCTATCTATCTATCTATCTATTCAACTTTTAAATCATTCCCTGTGTTCCTTTATTCTTCCGTTCATTATCTATCTATCTATCTATCTATCTATCTATCTATCTATCTATCTATCTATTCAACTTCTAAATCAATCTCTGTGTTCCTTTATTCTTCCGTCTATCTATCTATCTATCTATCTATCTATCTATCTATTCAACTTTTAAATCATTCTCTGTGTTCCTTTATTCTTCCGTTCATTATCTATCTATCTATCTATCTATCTATGATTAATTGCAAACACAAACACTAAAAATCATTTGACATTTCAGATGCATCTAATTTAATCTTTAACCATTTTAATTCCAACTTTAATTCCTTTAAGTGATTGCTGAACGTGTAAAATATTTTTCCTGTAATTTTCTTTTGAGCCCTCCCTTCCAGTGAAAGGTATTTAAAAGGGTTCGTCTATATTTTATGTTACTACTAATTTATACGTTAAACTGCTAAAGCAGCTAATTTTTGTTCAAGATTATCACTGCTAATCGTAATATATTTCTCAGGGATACTCCACTGGTTATATATATATATATATATATATATATATATATATATATATATATATATATATATATAAAAGTACAAAAAAAATGCATATACATACATACATACACACACACACACACACACACACACACATATATATATATATAATGTTGGCGAACGTAGTCGAGGGCGACCAGAAGGCTTCCTTTTCAATAGCTACTACTCCAAGGTGTAGGGAAGGGCGCTACTCCTTTCCCTGGATTGCTCCACTTTACCCTTGATACGTACCTTATATTGCTGTTAAGCAAGGAGGTATCAAGTACCATTTTTTAAGTCTTTGGTATGAAGTGACCTGGGATTGAACATAGGTCTCCCGGACCATTGATGAACACTCTATTCACTGGATCAACGAGCCCAGTGGGTAGAGTGTTATAAATCTATATATATGTATAATTTTGTATATAGCTTGCATATATATATATATATATATATATATTTATTTGTAAATATATATATATATATATATGTATATATATATATATATTTATACTACATCATTACATATTTCTAAGGAAACTCAACTAGTTTAATAGAACTATATATATACATATATATATATATATATATATATATATATATATATATATATATATATATATATACAAAGTCTTCTTTTATTTAAAGAAATATTTGCTCACGTTAAGCGTTTCAGTTTTTAGACCTTCATTACTGCGTGTAAATATCTTCATTTTACTAACTACTTCTACATTATAGGAAATGAAGCGTGTAAGTGACTGAATGAAATTCGTTGAAGTTTGGTTTCATTTAGTAACTTGCATGCCTTGATGAAGATCTAAAAGCTTAACTGTTCAACGTTGGTAAATATCTATACGAATAAAATCATCTTCTGAAGACCTTATATTTTTCCATCTCTACACGTGTTCAAACTGTTAGATTTATTTCCAGTATTTCCCCCTCAACACACACACACACACACACACACACACACACACACACACACACACACACACACACACACACATATATATATATATATATATATATATATATATATATATATATATATAAAGAATAAATTCACTTTCTTGGTATCATTATAAATTTATTTCAGGCTCTTATAAGTTCTTATAACTTTAAATTATATCTATCTTTTTTTTATTTTTTTAAAAACCTCCTTTATTTAATTAGATATTTAAAATTTTAATTAGACGTTTTCATATTGCTTCCGGCAAGAATGGAATTTGAAAAAAATCTTTCTTTTTGTTTTTTGATTTAAAATTTAAAATAATTTATTCTATCCATTCATTAAACAAGAAAAAAATTAATGAAAATTGAAGATACCTTTATTATTATTTTTCCTATATATATTTTAAAAAAATACCGTTACCCCTAATTTACATATTATAGAACAATCAAAAATCAAAAATCTATGGAAAGAGTTTTTCTGAAATTCGTACACACACACACACACACACACACACACACACACACACATATATATATATATATATATATATATATATATATATATATATATATATATATATAACAGTGTTGGTTGTCATTAAATCACTCAAATGTTTTGAGTCGAACCAGGTGCAATATAATTTGGAGGTTGCTCAATATCTAGGATAGAGCTATTATATAATAATAATAATAATAATAATAATAGATAAACATATATAGATAAGTATATATATATACAGACGAAGGAAAAAAATCTCAAAACGCACACACACACATACACAGACATATGTATACATATGATTGTGTATATTTATGTGTGTGTGTTTTGAGTTTTCTTCCTTCGTCTTTGAACATGTTTGAACAAAATAAATAAATTAAAAAATACAAATCTCTTCGTGGACCTTCCTATTTTAAAATATATGTATGTATATATACATGTGTGTGTGTGTGTGTGTGTGTGTGTGTGTTTATGTGTGTATAAGTGTGTTTGTGTATGAGTGTGTATGTGCGCGTGAAAATGAATAAATTCTTCAACTTCTATATAAAAAAATTTAGGAAATATTCCTTAAGCAAGAACAATGTTCAATGTAACAGCAGTGTGCTGAAATGCTTTCCTTTTTTTCCGCCAATACTTCCCCTTACTTCTAACCCAGTTTGTTGGGACTGCAGAATACACCGATTGCATCTCTGCAGAGGGGTAAGACTCCCCTCACGAGTATCCTTGATATTACACTAAAAAATCTGATGGCGAGACTCCAGTAATGCGGCAGCTTGGGAATGCGAGGTACCTCTTCATTGCCATCGCTCCCAGGTCTACTCTGGCCCGGAGTGGTTGTACTCTATAGGGTCCTTTATATGGGGAAAAAAGAACTAAACAGTATACTTATGGCAAACTGAATTATTTGAAATATAACTGTTTATATGTATAAAAATGGATTTTGCATTAAATAACCTACAATGGTTGATATGCCATAAAACGAAACGAAACCAAACCCCTTACTCCGAGTAAAGTTCTGTTTTCCGTAAACTCTTTTTTCACTTGTTCTTGCTCCTACTCTTTATATGAACATATATGGCTCCTCATAGTATTAATCATTTCATTGTTTATTCCCCCGAAGATGACTCCAGTTGGGTCTTAATTTATTTGGCAAACATATGGGGCCTTTTCTTTTCAGTTTATTCCATCCAAAAGTCAAACGACTCAAACGAACACTTGAACAGATCAACGATAAAATAGGCAGGAATGAAGTGTCTGTCTTATTTAATCAAACAAGTTTTAAAGAGAAAATGCAACAATTATCCCCAAATACTAAAGAACAAATTTGATCACCCCAAAATATTGCTTTTAATTCCCTTTATAACTATGTGTTGAGTTTCTCGTTAAAACATTAAAATGACATCTTTGAAAATATTTTTAAATTCTAAGTCGTCAAGATAATGACCAAGTGACATTTACATGTCAAAATCAATCCTTTGGCGTTCATAATCCTATCAGTCTTGCAATGCTATTTACCTTACTAAAACATTCTCAGATGATGACTGAACACCGAAACCGGTCGAGATTAAGAAATTAAAAAACGGCTTTATTAACTTTTAAGTTTCTATTTTTCCGTTCATATTCTCTCCCATATATATATATATATATATATATATTGGATCATTGGTCTGATGATTGCATAGACGAGAAACTGTTAATCACCAAGCGCCATTGTCTGTGTGTGTATACGATATCCTATTCTACTCCATTGATATTTGGAAGTTATTTAATTTCGTTTTAAAATATCTTTATATCTAAGTTTTGTTCTAATACGGTCTTTATATGTTCGAGCTAATTTTGAAAACAGTATTTGTTTTGGCAGGCGATGATTTTCCAGTTTCGTAACATGGCCAAATCATTTTTCGATTTCTCTGTATTCGTAGATTGCACACACACACACACACACACACACACACACACACACACACACACACACACACACACACATATATATAATTTTTTTTATATGTATATACAAACAAACAGATACCAAATGCCGATGACTTTGTCTATGTTATCCTAAATCACACACACACACATACACATGATATATATATATATATATATATATATATATATATATATATATATATATATATATATACTAACGGATACCAAACACCGATGACTTTGTGTCTATGTTATCCTAAACCACACACAATATATACATATATACACGTGGAACATTCAATAAGTTTCCAGAATTTTTTGTACAGGTATTTAAAATTGTCGTAGACTCTTGAGAAATCATTATGTTATTGATATACATCTTCTGAGATGAATGATTAATTTTTAATATTTCAGGTTCAAATGAACAGCTACAGCAGCAATTGGCATACACCCTTCTAAATCCTGATTATCACAGCTGGTGAATTTAAAAAATCCAATGAGGACACTTAGAAGAACCATATGAAATAAAATTCTATTTTAAACTTGGAAAAAAATGCCACAGAGACGTATGGAATGCTCCAGATTGCTTTTCGACCATCTTGCATGAATCGAGCATCAGTTTTTGAGTGGCATAAGAGATTCAAGGAAGGCTGGGAGTCTGTGAGGGGTGATGAGAGGTGTGGGAGGAGTAAGGAAGTCAATACACCACAGTTGATTGGCCAAAGGGTTAGAGTTAGGGTTACTATGTTGAGGTTTTAAGGGAATTCAGGAAGAGATTCCGTCGGAAGAGGCCAGCACACTTCAAATCGGGTCAGTGACATTTCTACCAGGACAATGCATCAGTCCACAACTCCATCCTTCTCACAGACTATTTGACCAAGATGGGCATCAAGACAGTAGCTCACCCTCTCTATAGTCTAGACCTTGCTCCCTGTGTCTTTTGCTTATTCCCTAAGCTCAGAGGCTGTCGTTATGAGACAATTGAAGAGATGAAAGAGGTTGTGACGAAAGTCATTGACACGCTCACGCAAGAGGACTTCCATGGGGCCTTCCAGAAGTTGTTGGAACGGTAAAACAAGTGCATTGCAGCCGGATGAGATTACCTCGAGCAGGACTAGAGTTTCATATGTGTACTATCAATAAAAGTGCCCATACGAAGAAAGTCTGGAAACTTATTTAATGATCCTCGTATATATCATCATCATCATCATCATCATCTGCCACTAGTGTGTGTGTGTGTGTGTGATTTAGGACGACATATATATATGTATAATTTAGGATGACACACACACACACACACACACACACACACACACACACACACACACACACACACACACACACACATATATATATATATATTAATACACGCACACTCGTATATATATGTATATATAGTGAAATTATATATATATATATATATATATATATATAGTGACCTGAAGAAGTCTTTAATAAAACATTTTTCGTCATATCAGAAAAGTGCTCACATACTGGCCAGTAGAGCAAGATAAATCATACATATGTTGTTGTTTTCTCACCTAAAAAATGACAGTTCATTACTAACATTTTCATTTATTTTATCATCACATTGCATCTAAAGATTAAAACTTATCGTCATAAAATTATTGATAGGGAGAGAAAAATATATTTATTCTAAGTTTTCTTTTGCTCTATTGGTCAGTAACTGAATATTTTTCGGCTTAAGAAAAACGGTTTAAAAACGATTTGTTCATTTTATCATTAAAAGCTCAAAATAATTACCTCTACAAATTTGTGAACTTTTTTTCTGGGAAACACGAAAGATATCAACACCTATGCATATAATCTGCTTTTTTTACCAAATTGTTGTAATCTAACAAAAAGTTACTGATTGAAAAATAACCAAAACGGTGATTAGATATGAAATAGAAATCTTTATAACATTAACAAAATACAATACTTGCCAGCGGCGTAAAGAAAGTAACCGCTGCTAACGGAAACTATTTAATATATTTTCTCTATTTTTTGTACGTCCCACCAACCAGATGAGTTTGGCACACGGTTTTTTTTAAGGTGGGTTTGGGCACAGGGACGTAGTCCAGATAGTCCTGGCCGATCCAAAAATGCTTCGGGTGCCGTGGGTAATCCACTAAAATAATATGCTTCTTTATTTTTACCCAATTGTTGTAACCAAACAAAAGGTTACTGAATGGAAAATGAATACAATACTTGCCAGCGGCGTGAAGAAGGTAACCGCTGCTGGTGGTGTATTAATAGGGATTATTTTTAGTTACTTTTGTAACCTAACAAAAAGTTACTGAATGAAAAATAAGGAAAACGGTGGTTAGAAATGTAAAAGAAATTTTTATAACATTAACAAAATACAATACTTGCCAGCGGCGTGAAGAAGGTAACCGCTGCTTGCGGAAGCTATTTAATATATTTTCTCTATTTGTTGTAAGTAAAGTTGGCGACTATAGTCGAGGGTGACCCGAAGGCTCCCTTTTCAATAGCTACTACACCGAAGTGTAGGGAAGGGTGATACTCCTTTCACTGGATTGCTCCACTTTACCCTTGATCCCTATATTATGATACTGAGTGTTAAACAAGGGGGAATCAAGTACCATTTTTTGAGTCTTTGGTATGACTCAGTCTCAGTCTCCTGGGCTATTGGCGAACACTCTAATCGTTAGGCCAATGGACAGGAGTCCAAACAGACGAGTTTGGCACAAGGTTCTTTAAGGTGGGTCTGGGCACAGGGATGTAGCCCAAATACGCCCGTCGGCTTCAAAAATGCTTCGAGCCTCGTTGGCAATCCCCTAAAAAGGGTGCCTCCGGCCCTAAATGATAAACTTAGACCCTCCAAGGAGGGTTAGAGCCTAGCCGGACGACCCCCAGAGGTTTGAGGAGGGTCGGCCGCATGACGTGGATGATGGGTTTCTCCGTCACCCACGTTAGGCAGCCTCAACCGAGTGAAACACCACTGCTAAAGGCAGATAGGATATTTTCACATTCTCTCAAAAGTGTCCAATTTATTTATAAGGAAAGGGATATACCCATTTATGTTCATAGGTAGGGTATATAACATTGATGAACTGAGGAATATCGCAAAATAGGGTCGAAGATATTTGAGATACACGTACATTGGGTCCTGACGTGCATGGATTTTCGGTGAACGTTTTCTCCTTTAGATCAAAATAAAATTCCGGACACCCACTCAATTAGTCTCCCCACGCCTCTCTCCGACATGTCCCCCACGCAAATTCTCGTGGTCACACTTTATCTACCCTGCTGCCTTCACTATGCACGTGGACACGCTTCCTTCTAGCATGCCACCCACACAATTTTCACGGCATTTTCAACGAGAACGCCAGCGTTCTGTTTTGTTTAGGCAGCAGGTGCATTTCTTGTTATTTTCGTTCAACAAGAGTATGACTTTTGACACTGCATCGACAGATGCCAAAGAGATCTTCCAGTCAATATCCAATGCAACCTCATGACAATGAACAAAAGGCAATTTAATTATCCTTTAAAAATATCTGAATACATAGGCAGAAATAAAAACAAAAGGCTGCTAGTTTCATTTAAAGATTGTATTTAAAAAAAAAACGCATAAAATTTATGTTGGTGAAAATGATATGAGGAGGTGAAAAATTATGTAAACGTAAAAAGGATCTCGTCAAAAAGTAACTAAGCAGATGACGTAAAATCAGTGAGTTTGGAAAAAAGTGATCTACGAAGCATTTGAAGCATGTTGAATCAGAAACCCCATCTTGAAACGAGCATTTCGGTAACAAGATTTGACCTCGATTACGGACACTTTTAATCTTGAAGAGGTTCTTACATCTGTAGTTGTTTTTTTTTTCTTGACAGCCAGACTTTCTAGTCATATGAGATCCAATGACAGAAAACTATAAGTTGGTTTTACACAAGTTATCCTTCAGCAACCTGCAGGTAATTCGTATCAATTCTGAGACAATTATGTGGATGCATTTCTTAGAAAAAGCATGCATCCACCTATTCCCCCTCTAGCAATGTGTAAATTGTAGGACAGACTAGGCTCTTTAACCTTGGTATGGTAACCGGTCGAGGAGAAAGAAAAAACCTGTTAAACTCCGCTTAAAGACTGACCTCGTATCACATCCCGCTCAAGCAGTGTAGCTGGTAAACATACCCACAGAAACAGACGTACACACATACCCATATACACAAACTCAAATATATATATATATATATATATATTAGACTCCGAAAGAATGAAAATACAATTTAATAAAGAAAATAAATATGGTTAAAATATATGAGAAAGTATACAAAGAGAAAGACAAACAAACAAATAATAGCGAACTAAGGAATGAGTGAATGAAAGACTGAATGAATGAATGAAGTTCAGAAATAAATCATTCAAAAGAACTTATAGAAGTGGCAAAACCATATTTGGTTGTCAGAATTTCTTTCACCGAATCTTTGGTTGACTGAGTTCCACCTTTGACCGCTTTTCCATGAAGAAATGCAAAACGCTCCCGACATCTCCAAGGTCAGAAAGATTCCATCTGTATGTGACGTCATGCGTCACTCCCCCATTCCATTACCCACCCGCCTTTACTTCATCCGTCAGCAGTTCTCGTCCTGGAGAGGTTAATACTCAATAACATTTCTCTCCGTCTAATGTTGTGCCTTCGGACATCATGGTCAAATATTGTCCGTGTGCTGAGCGCTGTACCGTGATTTGCAATTTCCGGGGACTTGGGGAATGGTGTCTATAAACAGCAGTTAGGTGTGTCGCGAGAGGACACTGTGCGAAAAATAGCCCCTGGAGGGACGGTATTGGTCAGGGTGTGGCGATAAGGGTCGGGCTAAGACAGGATAGGGAAAGTGGGGAGCAAAGAGAGTAAAAAATAGACCATGGTGATAAATGGCGCGAATTTGTTAAACATAGAGAAGAGCATGTAAAGAAAAAGCGGGAAAAAGAGAAAAGGAATGAGTTATCAATAGGTATAGAGTAAAATAGAAAGAGAAAGAAAGAACGAGAGAGAGAGAGAGAGAGAGAGAGAGAGAAGGAGAGAGGAAGAGAGAGAGGAGAAATAATAGTAAAAATAGGAATAAAGAATAAGAAAAAGACAAAGATTAAAATAGGAGGAAGGAAAGAAGAGAGAGAGAGAGAGAGAGAGAGAGAGAGAGAATCTGACTGACATACTGAAAGGTAGACAGACAGAGACAAAGAGAATGAAATAAAAAGGAAAAGAATGATCAATAATAATCTGAGAGTAAAATGAAAAGATAGATTCTGAGAAATACCTACATACAGACGGAAAGAGAAAGAGAAGATATGATAAGAGAGAGAGAGAGAGAGAGAGAGAGAGAGAGAGAGAGAGAGAGAGAGAGAGAGAGGGTCCTGGAAAAGGAGAAAACTTGTTTAATAAAATGGGTGTAAAATAGAAGGACAGGGAGAAATAGGGAGGTAAATAAAAGAGAAAGAGAAAGAATGACTAATAATCAGGAAATGACCATTGGTCTAATGGGGAAAGTGTTCGCCAATGGTTTAAGAGAGCGGGGTTCGATCCCAAGTCAGCTCATACCAAAGACTTAAAAAATGGTACTTGATGCCGCATTGCTTAACACTCAGCATTATAAGGTAAAGATCAGGGGTAAAGTGGAGCAATCCAGGGAATGGAGTATCGCCCTCCCCGACATCTTGGTGTAGTTGCTATTGAAAAGGGAGACTTCGGGTCCCCTCGACTAATGTCGCCAACTTTACTTTACTTACTTAGGTAAAAAAAAGAGAGAGAGAGAGAGAGAGAGAGAGGTTGGGAGGGGGAAAGGACTCTTTGGTTTATAAGCTGGGAAGGAATCAGAAATACATTTAAAAAAGCATATGAGAGTAAAATATGCAAAAGAAAAAAATAATTCATTAGCTAAAAAAATTAGAAAAATACATAGCAAAAAGTAACTAAGAAAGAAAACTAATGATAGATAAATAGATAGATCTGAACAGAACAAGATATATATATATATATATATATATATATATATATATATATATATAGATAGATAGATAGATAGATAGATAGATATATATATTGATTAGATAGATAGATTTGATCTGAACAGAACAATAGATAGATAGATAGATAGATATATTGATTAGATAGATAGATATATTGATTAGATAGATAGATTTGATCTGAACAGAACAATAGATATATTGATTAGATAGATAGATATATTGATTAGATTGATATATTGATTAGATAGATAAATTTGATCTGAACAGAACAATAGATATATTGATTAGATAGATAGATATATTGATTAGATAGATAGATATATTGATTAGATAGATAGATATATTGATTAGATAGATAGATTTGATCTGAACAGAACAATAGATAGATGGATAGATAGATAGATTTGAACGGAACAAGATTAGATAGAGAAATATATAGATAGATTAGATATGAAAAGAACAATAGATAGATAGATAGATAGATAGATAGATAGATAGATAGATAGATAAGACCAGATTGGAATTGATTGTTAGATATGCTCAAGCAGGTTGCAAGTTATCTAGACTATGGCACACATTCAAGTATGAAAACTGTCAAAGAAAAGAAAAAGAAAGAAAGTATTAAACCAAGAAAGAAAGAAAGAAAGACAGAGAGAAATAGGAGAGGAGAGAAACCGGACGGAGAGAAAAATGAAGCAACAGTTGCTTGCAGTGAAAAATGAGGAGATAATGCTGAATAAATATATAAAAAAGAGAAGAATAGATGAATAAGAAAGAGACTGAGGGTTAGATTGTGTATGTGGAAGAGAGAGGCAGAGAGAGAGGCAGAGAGAAGAAGAAGAAGAAGAAGAAGAAGAAGAAGAAGAAGAAGAAGAAGAAGAAGAAGAAGAAGAAGAAATATAGAATTAGAACTAGAAAGTGAATATAAAAGATAAATTTACTGAGGAAAGTATGGAAATAGGAAAAATAAAATGAAATAGAGGAAGTAAAAGAGGAAAAGAAAGAGAAAAAAACAGAAGATAGTAGAGAGAAAGAAGTAACTAGAAAAGGGTGCGAGAAAGGCAATAAGATAAAGAGAAAATAAAAGAGAAGAAAAATAAATCGAGACTCACAGAATGTAATAAAAAGAAACATTTAAAAAAAAATAGAATGAAGACTTGAGAAAAAGAGAGAGTTAGAGAAAGGTTAACATTAGAGAGAGAGAGAGAGAGAGAGAGAAAGAGAGAGAGAAAGAGAGAGAATTAGAGAGAGAAAAGACGATAAAAAGAGAAAGGCAGAGATAGAAATGAGAAAGGTGAAAATTAGAGAGAGAGGGGGGGAGGACAGGAAAGAGAAGTGGAATGTGACGATAAAAGACGATAAAAAGAGAAAGGTAGAAATAAAAATTAGGTGAAAATTAGAGAGTGGGGGAGTGGGAGAGAGAGAGAGAAACAGAGAGAGAAACAAAGAGAGAGAGAGAGAGAGAGGCAGAAAAGTAAAGTGGAATATGAAAGAGAATTAGAAAGAGAAAAGACGATAAAAAGAGAAAGGTAGAAATAGAAAAAGGAAAGGTGAAAATTAAGAATGAGAGAGAGCGAGATGGAGAGAGCGAGAGACAAACAGAAAAAAGAGAGAGTGAGTGAGAGAGAAGAAAAGAAAAAAAAAGAAAGAGAGGAAGAGAGACAAACAGAAAAAAGAGAAAGAAAGAAAGAGAGAGCGAGAGACAAACAGAAAGAAAGAGAGAGCGAGAGACAAACAGAAAAAAGAGAGAGTCAGAGAGAGAGAGTGAGTGAGAGAGAACAAAAGAGAAAGAAAGAAAGAGAAAGAAAGAGAGAGAGAGAGAGAGAGAGAGAGAGAGAAGGAAAGTAAAAAGCAAATTAACAAGTCTATGACAGAAACAAAGAATCAGGTGTCGAGATGTTTTCTGTTTTGTTGTCTCAGTTGGCTTCCACTCGGATGGGGTCGGCATAAACCGGGAAACTTCGGGTTAGATCAGTCTTCTTCAATACATCAGAAATCGCTCGAACCTTTAATGCTTGTTCTTTAAAAAAAATCGTCGGTGCAATAATCTTACGAAAGAAAATTGGTTTGGTTTGGATAGTTTATGGCACATCGACCATTGTAGGTTATTTTACGGCAAATCCATTTTTATACATATTAACAGTTCTATTTCAAGCAATTCAGTTTAGCATAAGTATACAGTTTAGTTCTATTTGACCCATAGATACGACCCTAGGTGCTACTACTTTAGGCCATAGTGGACCTGGGAGCGATGGCAACAAAAGGGTACGCTGCATTCCACAAATTCCAGAATTACTAGAGACTCACCATCAGATTGTTTAGTGTCATATCCGGGACACTCGTTTGGGAGTCTTACCTCTCTGCAGAGATTCAGTCGGTGTATTCTACAGCCCTAGCCAATTGAGCCTTACGAAAGAAAAAGAAACTGAAATACCATTTGCAGAGAAACGTTAGTATGAATATAACTTTTTCCTGTACACAGAGAGAGAGAGAGAGAGAGAGAGAGAGAGAGAGAGAGAAAGAAAGAAACACACATATCTATATGATTTCACATGTATATTTAAATATTAAAAAAAACTTATTTTCTTCTTAACCAAATACACTATTCGACCATAATGTAAACAAGAATGATATTATTAGATAATATTACGAAACTAGATCGATTTGAAATTCAGTATTAAAAAATGTTAATCCTAAACAGTCAAGAATAATTTCATTTTTCATAAATATTAATGCAATTCAATCTTGGGTAAGAGAAGTATTTCAGTTTTATTTTGGGGGTAAAGAATTTCAGTGGTTAAGAGGTTGGTAATTCATATCTAATAATATTCATTTTAATTGCATTATGTTCCTCTAGAAACAATATCTTTTTAGGTTTAACTTTTCGTATTAAAATTTCTCAATTTATTGTTGGAACTTGGAAGTTAATGTTTGCTCGAATCTGGTTGGCTGTTTTGATGTTGTGCCATTATCCCCCATCCAACTGTTATTTAAGTGAGACCCACCAGGGTTCTCCCTCTTCTTTTTGTTTTCTTTTTTCAAACTTGAGCTGAAGTCATTGCCTAGCTCGGTCTTTTCCTTACAGGGTTTTTATTGCTACTTGTTGAAACAATAAGCCTACTGCAGGCTATTTGTGGTTTTGGTATGCTGTCCCTTTCAAAAGAAAGTTGAGTCTAAGATCTAGAGACGGAATAATGGGACTTTTTACCGTCAAGAGAAGCGTTGAATCGGTCAGTAGATTCGGTAAATGTCTCCCTAGACTCAGCAGAAGAAAATTCGAGTTGAAACAGAAAGATATTCATTTCTAGGAGGAGGAAGCAGCGGTCTACTCGAAGTTCACTCAAAGAAATGATAAACTTCGTTTTCAACAAGTCTTCTCAGGAAACTAGAAGAACACGGTTGTCCAGGTCGATTCTACAAAAGAAGGACGCAACGAGAAAAAGAACAAACCCTAAAAATTGGCTTCAAAATGAAATTTGACTTAAAATACCCAAGAAGGGTATTTTATCATTAACAAAAGTTAAACTGATAGTAGGTGATTGACGGCATTGCTTCGAGCAAATCAGTCGTTATATTTCTTTATCGATTTCTTTTTTTTTTTTTCGTTATAATATTATCATTATTGAATGTATGTTATTTTTGATACCTTAAATTCAATGTTTTCGCAAGCATAGGGAAAAATATGCAAAGCCGAATTTTGTAAAGCTTATTTCTCTTGAAATAAATCACTTTGCAGGAACTGGTTGTTTTTGTTTTAAGAAATATAGACGCACTTCTCTTTCAGGTAACAAAAGTTAGCATTCCATTTCCCTTTCTTTGTCTACTTTTTTTGTTATACATTTCTTTACCTCTTCATCTGGTCTGACAGTTACTGCTAGATTTCTTAGGCGAGGCAGAGATTAAGTCTACTAGGTAATTTAAGTAGAGATGTAATTTATAGCGACAAGCATTCGGATAATTTTGTTAACTGTTCGTATGTTGGTAAATTAAGGCCCAAAAAGCCAAGCTTATTTTTGGAATTGAGTACATTTCTTATATTACTAGTGATACTCTTTGTCTCAGCTTCTCCCTTTCCCACTATCCCTCTCTTGGTATATATATATATATATATATATATATGTATGTCATGTTATCATAAATTTATTTTGACAGGCTCCCGAGAGCCGCCAACTTCATCAGGTAGATTTAACAAAATGGAAAGAAATTTACAAACATTACTCATTTAAGAGAAAAAGAAAAAGGAAAGCCAAACTTTAAGACGATGTGGAGGAAGATATGGAAGATCAAAGGGAGCTGAGTTTAGATCTTGTCACCATTCCAATGTCTTGGATTTCAATGTCGCTGTCGTAAATCCGTTTTTATTTTTTAAATTAACCACTTTACCTAATTGCCTTTTTCTATTTTGAGAAAATGTGTACCTGTTTATTTTTTTCTGTATTTAAATCTTATTTGGGGATGAAAGGAAGTACTATATTCCTAATTCCAGACATATATTTTATTAAAACGGTTATTAATCCTTTTAATATCACTAGTTACTTTATTCTCTCCTTAATTTGTGTATCGCTCTTTTAATATTTACCTCCAATTAAACTCGCATTAGATTCTATTGTTAATCCAATATATATATACATATATATATATATATGTATATGTGTGTGTGTGAACAAAATGCCATATTGCCTCAGTAGATATAAAAAAAAACTTGAATTAAAAATGTGAATATGCTGTTTTACAGTTTTTTTTACAGATGATAGAATATAGGTCAACAAATACATGTGTAAAATAAATAAGCCTCAGTCTTACTAGATCTGTTTTAACGTCGTTTTCAACAGCAAAACGTAAACAAACACAGCAAAGTGGGTGCGGTATACTAAAGTATGGTAAGTTAAAATTGTAATAATCTGTTGCACGGATTACAATTTCTTAGTTCATGAATTTTCCAATTTCAATAGCAAATCTTTTTCATTTGTTCATGAATAGCTACAAAAAGAGTTCATTAATGTTTTTTATCTGGTAATTATTAAACTGGTTGAGACAAATATTAAAATCGAAATTCCGGTAGAATTTTATAAATATCTATGTACCATGTCCATATACATGAATATGCGAAATGTACATGGGACGTTCATTACATATATACATAGAACATAGGAAACACGAAAAACACTTACGACTTCTCAGTTCAGGTACGAAACTTTTTATTACCTTTGATTTTAAAGGTTTTTCGAAATAAGGAGAGAGAGGCACAATCTTTCTTTTCCGGCCTTTTCATCTGCCTCCCCGTCATCTCGTTCGACACCTGCCCAAGGCATCCACGTGCAAGCGAAAGTCAACCGTCTCGTCCGGTGTCTAGTCTCAACTCTACTAACTTTCTTCAAATTCCCAAAATCCTCCGACGATGCGTGACGTCACCCGCACTCTGTAACCCTGTTTCCCATCTGGGCTATTGTGACATCTCTGAGTGACACGTCCGTTCCACGCGCACGCGTGAACCCCTGTGTTAATGTTACACCTAAGTAACCGATGCACTGAGCCGAAAGGTTCTCAGCCTAACTAAACCTAAAGGCATAAACCGAAATTCCTCGGCCATTATATTACATCTATGAGGTCAATATTTAGGAGATTTTTGAATCTGAATTAGTCTGTCAAGGAAGGTAATTCATAGAAATGTTTTGCACATTATACACTGAAATGAGAAGTGAGAAAAATATTCTTGAAGAATAACTGGACTTCCAGAAAGTTGTTTTGCAGTCGGCAGTTGGCAATCTTCGTGGATTCGCGTCGAAATTATAATTGCTTCTCGTTTGGATATCCATAAAGAAAATATTAATCAGTGCCCCACTCCCACCAAAAACCTCAAAGATTGAAAATAAATTTTTTGAGGATGTAATCTAATAATATTGAATAAATAAATTTGGTTCATTCGATATGAGGATATTTCGATTTTTTTTTTTTCGATTTTCAATGTTAAAATTTCCAAAATCCTGAAATAAAAAGAAAGAAAGAAAAAAATAATGTAATTTTGTTCACTTTTCCTAAAGAAACGGTAATGAATAAACCAAGAAAAAAGTCTACATCATTTTTATATTTTCATTTTTTAACTGAAAAAAAGTAAGACGCCAGTCAAAACAGGCAACAATTGAAAAAAAGGGGAAAACTTTCTTTATAGGAAGTTCGTTAAAATATGTAAAAAAACAAGCCTGCACGATTGATGAGATTTTTAAATAGCGAAAATGCCAAAAACCATGATACAAACAAACAAACAAACAAAACAACAAAAGGAAAAACAAAACAAGAAAAAAAAACTGTTATCTTCTGAATTCTGAATTACACTATATCTCGTAAAGAAATATGCTGCAGTGGATAAGGCGTTTGGTTGTAGGTGCTTCTGATATAAAATCACCTGGAGGTTGCAGGTTCAATCCCAACAACAGGTAAGAATAACAAGGAATACTTACAATAACTTAACATTTGTACCCAATCAGGGTTAACAGAATTGGATCATTCAACTACTGCGGTTCAAATAAAGGGTTCAATTCTAGATTCTGTGGGGACTCTTGATTTCGACATGAAACTCCTGAAGAAGGCCAAAGAAGATATCGGCCGAAACAATAAAGAAGAACTCAATAGTTTCAATATTCTAAGTAATAATGAATGCACTTTATAGGGTTGAAAATTTCAACGTTTGTTACTTAAGTAGCTTACACTTCATTAAAATCCCATGAATCTCTAAATTTTGGTGATTTTTAAGTCAACACAGTGTTTTAGCAGGTGCGTATTTTTGCTTATACTCAATACACACACATATATATATATCCATATGAACACAACGTTTTTGTAAAATTAACAAATAGTCAGTTTTTGATCTGTTTTTGATAAAGTTTTCGCTCACATCATAACTACTTGATCCAGGGCATCACAGTAGTAACTTTCCATACCGCTGGGGATTGCCTATATACGCTACACCATGGGGGTTGAGCACTCTGGCAAAGGAATTTACGGCTGCCACTCGCATAATGCAAAGCTCTTCGAACGAATTGAGCACTGTGGTATCCGGTAAGGTATAAAAATGTAAACAAACGAAAGCTACTACATAATGCCTTGTAATTCCCGAGCTGACGTGGTTCGCTTGTTAAAATTTTCGAAATATATTTTTGAACAAAAATTTTACCAAATCGTCACATCTTCACGTCGCACTGACAATACGAATTTCCCTGACTCTCTCTGTGTCCATCCGTACCTGTCATCCATCGCTCTCGGCAGCTCTTTCAAATTACATCCTGTGTCAATTCAGAACTGATGTAAATATATTCTTGCTTGTCGGCTAAATTTGGCACATCTAGAATTTTTTTTTTTTTTTAATTTTTTTTTTATTAATGAAAGTTTTCTACCGGAAAGTTTTGCAGAGACCATTGGAAATCCTTTTTTGGCAACTGAAATTATTCTTGGTATTTTTGGTGTTGTAATCAGAATGTTTTCGCCAATCTGTTCTTCGGAACAAATCAAGTATAAAAATCCGTGAGAAAAAAGGAGAACCTCAGTGCTCGATAGAAAAATAAATAAGTAAACAAATAAAAAACGAAAAAAAAAACAAAATCAAAAACAAAAAAACTCCCAAAATCAAAACCTAAAGTGGTACAGTAATAGTTGATATAAATGTATCGAAATGACAAATTCATTATAAAAATTACAAGTACATTGATTTCCTCATTGAAAAATGCACCTCATTATATTTTACTGTTTCTTGTTTCCTAAACTGAAATTTCGCCTCAATTTGAAAATATGGAGGACGAAAAAATAATAATTTGACGTTGTAACTTTTTACCATTTCTAGAGAAGAATTTCAAAAGTTTCTGACCAATGTATTGCTCGCTGGAGTTTACTAGAATGTAAAGAGATTATTTTGAAGAAAAGTAACGCTTAATTCATTATTCATTCCTGCCTTGGTAATAACAACTTCAGTCTTGCAATTTCTTTCTTTCTTACTTTATTTTTTATTTTTCTAACGCTAGTCATGTCTCTGCATTAACTCAGGGACATGCATTCGATACCTTCAAGGCGACAATTTTAGCACAGATCTGAAAAAAAAAAAGCACGGCTGGTTCTGTTGTTAAATGAAGCTGCATGTTTTTTTCTGTTAACAGTAAATATAATGAAAGGTAGTGGCCAGTGGAAGTGACGAGATGACACACTAAGAGGCCAACGAAAGCCTTGACGTCAATTTCCTTGGAAACGGCTGACCAGCATAACTTTCTGGTCCTATGTCACATTTAACAGGTGCTCAATCAGAACCGGCTGCATTGTCAATTAATTGTGCCAATCGCGAATCTCAATTGCCCCCGACCATGTTTTTCGTTTTCGATTGTCTCTGTCTAGGTCAACTTTTTATCGTTTAATCTATTTTTCAGGTTAGATATTTATAGAGTACATGCTTACTTAGGATCTATCTATCTATCTATCTATCTATCTATCTATCTATCTATCTATCAAAAACTGTTCATTACTTTTCTATCTATCTATCTATCTATCTATCTATTTCGACCCGTTCATTATCTATCTATCTATCTATCTATCTATCTATCTAAAACTGTTCATTACTTATCTATCTATCTTGTCTGAATATCTGAGATGAAGCTTGATGATTTTTATCATTAAGGGTTTTCGGACTATTGTCTTCATCTTTATTGTTATTTCTACTATGTTTCGGCCGATATGTCCTCTGACCTTCTTCATGTGTTTAGTGAACTCGGGAACCTACACAAAACTTCGAACTACGCCGTTTATTAAATCCACGGGGGTCACTTGTTCTGGTTCCGTTAGCCATAACCGGGTACAAGTGTTGAGTATTCCTGTTTTGTTGCTCGTCTGCAGTCAGGATTGAACCTGCAATCTCAAAATGATTGTCTTCTTAGAAGCTTAGGGAACCAACGCCTTTATCTGTTACGCTATGTGTCCTATTGGAAATAACAATAAAGATGAAGACAATAGTCCGAAAACCCTTAATGATAAAAATCTATCTATCTATCTGTCTATCTATCTGGGTCCTCTTTTTGTTAGTTATCGGTTTGCTTTTAGTGTTTAAACGAATTTAAACACCCAGAATGTCGATTTTTTGTTTAAACTTTGCCTCTCCACTAGAATGTGTTGTGCTACGCAATTGTTCTAGCCCATAACAGACATAGATATTTATCTAGCTTCACACACACACACACACACACACACACACACACACATATATATATATATATATATATATTGCCTCAAAAAACTAAAATATCCACAGCAAGATAACGCATTAAAATCAAGTTTCACGTGTGGTAATCTTGAAAACTTAAAGCCATAACTTTTTTCTGTTGTTGACATTTTAGACATTTAGATTTTAAACTAACTGGGCTTCGTTTTTTTTTTAAATCGATACGTACATATTATATATAATAACAGATTAGGAAATAAAAAAAGTGTTTAAAACTTTCTTAAATTTTTCGGGAACAGCAGGCTTCAAATATAAGATATCGAAATTATGTACTTCAAAAGTCCCTAACGTAAAATTTCATGTAGATCAGACATTCCTCAGACACAAAATTATATATATAGATATATATATTTAAAAATTTTTAAATTCTGATAAGAGGTGAAATATATTATCATTCTTGCATTACAGAATGCAAAATAAATGTACAGGAACAGTGCCATCTGATAATTAGCGAATAAGATAGAATGATACCAACGATAAGAGACAAAAAAAAAAAAAAAAAGAAAGAATAATATCCATGAAAAAAAGACAAAAAAAAAGAATAACACATAAAAAAGAAAACAAAAAAAGAATACCCCCCCAAAGGATAATACCCAAAAAGAAGACAAAATAATAATAATACCCAAAAAAGAAGACAAAAAAAGAACAATGCCCATGAAAGAAGACAAAACAAAAAGGATAATACCTATGATAAGAGACGAAATTTAAAAAAAAGAGAAATATAGTAACGAAGAGAAACAAAAAGAAAGAATAATGCCAGTAAAAGTAACCAAAGAGATAGATCTTTATAAAATTTTATAGACAAAATGATCAAACGTGCTTAAATTAAAGACTGCAACCCAACCACACACACACACACACACACACACACACACACACACACACATATATATATATATACATTTTTTATGTTTCAAGATAGATAGATTGATGGATATGTACGGGTTTGCTAAAGAGAAATGATAAGAAAGCCCGTAACTGTTGAAAATTATTATCAGCACCCACACCTCTGATCCAACATAATTCCCAACTTCAAAGTAATTATTAACAGAACAATATAGTGATTTTTCTTTGGGAAGTAATAAATTCTATCCATCTTTTGACTGTTAGAACAAAGCATTAGAGTGAAAAGGATGCATACGCACCGAATTGAAAATCAGACGCCATATTTTTCTATTTATTTTCGATTTTTTTTTTCGTCCTATTAACATCCGTCATTTAAAAAAAAAAAATTTTTGCGGCGATCTAAAACCAAAGTCCTAAACAGTTTACCGCTTGGTATACGACTAAAAAATAAACTGTAAAAAAAAAAAATCCGACAAGGTTAACGTCTTATTGGTTATTTCTGAGGTGTCTAGAATGTACGAACACGTAAGAATATGTCATTATCTATCATGTGATAATGAAGTCAAGTGAAAGTTGAACAATAAAAAATCTCACAAAAAGCAAAGCAAAAAAAAAAAAAAAAGTAAAAACGAAAACAAAAATGCTTTACATAAGGTAAACAAAGAGAAATAGCATGATTAAAAGAGAAAGAGAAAAAATTCAAAAAATGTTTTATTTGCGTGAAACAAAAGAGTACGACACAACTTCATCTGCAACCCACGTTTATCATTACACGAATCTCTCTCTCTCTCTCTGGCTATCTAACAGGCTGTCCTTCTTTCTCTCTCTCTCTCTCTCTATATATATATATATATATATATATATTTCTCTCCCCCCCTCTCTCTCTCTCTATATATATATATATATAGGCCAAGTTGGCTTGGGATTGTAGAATACACTGACTGCATCTCTGAAGCTGGTAAAACCCCTCCCTTCCAACGACTGTCATGGATATGCCATTAAACCCTCTGATGTCAAGGCTAAAGCCTTGCAGATTTGGGGAATGTGGAATAACACTTCACTGCCCTTTCTCCCAGTTCCACTCTGACCCGGAGTGGTACCACGTGATAGGGTCCTATCTATAGGTCAAACAGAACTGTTTGGCATTTAAACTGTGAGCTAACAAATGAGTTATGCTAAATTGAGCTGTTAGAAATAGAACCGTTTGATCATTTACAGCATGTAAACAAATGACTGATGTCTAGGTGAATTGTCTATGATACATAGTAATACTTAGAACCATTCAAATGTACACAAACGAATGAGTAATGTTAAAAAGAATTATTAGTGTTAGCAATACTTGAAACTCTTTAACTGTGTCTCTTAATTGAATTATTGGTATAATATTGCATTACTTTGAAATATTTGACCGTGTGCAAATGAAGGAATCGTGTTGAATAGAATAATTAGTATTATTTAGCTATACTTGTAACTACATCACAATCTGCAATGAAAGGATTAATATTGAATAAAGTTATTAGTGTTATATAGCAATATTTTGAAACCATTAACTGGGTAGAAACAATGATAATGTTAAATTATTACAGTAACATAGCAATGCTTGTATAGACAAATGATTAATAGTTGGTTGGTTGGGTTTTATGGTATATCAACCTTTGAAGGTTATTTAATGCCAAATCAATTTTTATACAAATAATCAATTCTATTTTAAACAATTCAGTTTAGCTTTAGTACACAGTTTAATAGACAAAAATATTTCTATTTCAAGCTAGTCAGTTTAGTTAAACAGTTCTAATTCAAACAATTCAGTTAAGTGTAAGGACTGTTTCAATGTCAAAAACAGTTCTCATAAGTACAGATTCAATATCAAAAACAGTTCTATATCAAACAATTAATTTTAGCGTAAGTACGCAGTTTAAATATCAGAACAGTTCTATATCGAGTAATTTAGTTTAGCATAATTATGCAGATTAGTTCTATTTAACACATTGATCAAGTGGTACCACTCCGAGTCAGAGTGGACCTGGGAGTGATCGCAATCAAGAGGAGCTCAACATTCCCCAAATTCCAATATCTCTGGAACCTCAACATCAGATTGTTTAGTGTCATGTCTAAGACATTCGTTGGGGGTAGGGTCTTAGCCCTCTGCTGAGGTGGAGTCAGTGTATTCTACAGCCACAGACGACTAGGCAATACACCGTGTTAAACGTAAGAACAATTTTATTTTAGATAATCACGTTTAGCATAAATACACCTTTTAGATAGAAAAAACAGTTCTATTTCGTGCAATTCAGTTTAGCATAAGTACACAGTCTAGAAGTCAAAGCAGTTTTATTTTAAACAATTCTGTTTAACATAAATACGCTGTTTAAATGCAAAAACAGTAAACTCTATAAACCACGGTTTAGTTCTATTTGACCTATAGTAATACCACTCCAGGCCATAGTGGACCTGGGAGCGATGGAAATGAAGGGGCATTCTGCATTCCCCAAAGCTCCAGCATAACTGGAACCTCACCATCAGATTGTTTAGTGTCATACATAAAAACTAATCAGCAAAATCTGTCTGAAAATCATGTTTTCAATATATATGAATAAAAAGGGTTTGGTGATAAATAACTAACAATAAGCAATAAACATCAAACACACACACACACACACACACACACACACACACACACACACACACATATATATATATATATATATATATATATATATATATATATATATATATATATATATATATATGTATAATTCTTTTACTATCTATCTTGCAAATTATGTATGATGGTTGTTCAAAAAGTTTTAATCTTTAACCAGAAAGAAGATCATTGCTGAATATTCTTGTTGAAGCAGCAAACAATCACTTCTTTGAAAAGTAGAAATATCTGAATTAGATTTATCTTGTTTCATAAGAAGTAATGATGCATTGTCACAACAAAAATGTTCTACCATAGATCTATTTTCTTAGTAAGATTTAGATTTTAGAAATTTTTGACAGATATATATATATATATATGGAGAGAGAGAGAGAGAGAGAGAGAGAGAGAGAGAGAGAGAGAGAGAGAGAACGAGAAAGGAATTGTTAAAAGCAGATTACATAAACATTTTAGTCACACAAACTTCCCCTTATACGCTCACTCACATCTATACAAGCACACACCCACCCACCCACACACACACACACACACACATATATATATATGTACGTATGCGTATGCTTATGTGTCTTTAAAATTCTTTTATATATATTACATAAACGTCTTTCTTTCTTTCTTTCTTTCCTCCATATCTATCAATCTATCTATCTATCTATTATGGTAGAAAGCATAGCAATGATATACAATGTACACTCATTAAAGCCCACTCTTAACTAGACTCGGAAGAGTGATCTTACCTTGGGGATACTTTTCTCTCTACTTCTTTTCTGAAAAACAGTGTTCGAAAAATCAGGTTTCATATTTTGGGGGCTGACAGGAAATAATGACATAAAAATGAACGAGGGTGCCTCCAACGATGATATACTGGATTACTGATGATCAGTTAATTCAAAGTGATTGATCTGCAAAAATTCGAATCTGCAGAAGGCAAAAGAAAGGAAGCAAGATGATTTTCATTACCGGATCGATCAGTGAAGCAAGATGAGATATGACAATGGATTGCTGCAGGTCGAGTGCAGATACCAGGGTATGTAGGAGATACATAGATCGATATATCGATAAATTCCGATAAAGAGAAAAAGAGATAAGAGGGTACATAGATAGAAAGAAATCTTGAACGCACGCGCGCACGCACATACACACACACACACACACTCACACACACATACACACATATATATATATGGTGGGAGGGATGGAAAGAATGATAATCATCATTATTATGTTGTCATTGTTTTTTTTTCTTTGCCCAGACTATATATACGGAGTCCGCAGGGGGAAAAAAGTATACACACTTTAGTAAAGGAAAAATCTGTATTGATATCTTCATACTTAATTTATTGAGACATTACAAGAAAAGTACAAATATCATAAAAGAGGAAGCAGCGTGTGTTGCTGTATAAGCTCAGGCAGATTTTCCTTTAGGCACATAACAAACGATACCCTATTCTTCAAACATACCATGACTCCGTGAAACTCTCAGCTTCAGTATCATTGGACTTGAACGACTGTCTCAAATTTGAAATACCATTTTAAGATAATCGTACGTTCCTCAAACGATAATCACACCGCCGCCATGTTGTGGATATTACTTGTTGATCCAACAACCGTTAAGGTAAAGCCATCTGTTCAGAAAATTTCGCACTAAAGTAATTTGCGTTATGCTTATTTGATAAAACTATGTAAAATTTAAAAAGAAATATTTATAGAGATGCTCATATAAGTTAAACATTGATTTTATATAAGTTTTTTTCTTGAAGTGTTTATCAATATTTTGGACGGATTCTATATAAATAATAATAATAATAATAATAATAATAATAATAATAATAATAATAATAATAATAATAATAATAATAATAATAATAATAAATGGTGCTCTTGGTACAGAAACCAAAGGACTGGTAAAAGGACTTGAAGACTTGGAAAAAAGATGATAAGAGGAGACAATTCAAACAGCAGCATTGGTGAGATCGTCCAGAATACTGAGAAGAGTCCTGGAGACCTGAGAAGACTTGCTGTCACTCAAAATCCAGCAAAAAAACATCAGCTAACGCTAATGACGAAAAATCTCAGAAAATCATAATAACAATAATAATAACTCAAATCAACAAACAAAGAAAGAACTTGTACTGGCTGACCACATAATAAACCTGAAAGAAAGGGAATGGAAAAAATTATGGAACATGAAAGTGACAATTATACCAATCGTGATTAGTACTGTCAGTACAGTAACTAAACGATTATTAAAGAGACTGGAGGACTTGGAAGTTGGATGACGAGTGGAGACCATCCAAATTACAGCAATATTAAGAACGGCTAGAATACTGAGAAGAGTCCTGGAGACTTGAGGAGATTTGCTAGCACTCAAACTCCAGTGAAAAACTATCAGCTAAAACTGATGTGAAAAACTCTCAAGGAGTATACAATAATAATAATAATAATAATAATATGCACAATCCAGCATCTATTATGGAGAATGATACACACGAAATTCTCTGAGATTTTGAGATACAAACGGATCACCTAATCCCAGCCAGACGACCAGACCTTATAACAATCAACAAAAAAAAAAAAAGAAAAGGGAACTTACAAAATTGTGGACTTAACTGTCCTGGCTGGCTGCAGAGTAAAATAGAGAAGTAGTGAAAAGGACAAATACCTTGAGCTTGCTAGGGAATTGAAACCACTGTAGAACATGAAAGTGATGTTAATACCAATTGTAATTGGTGCTTTTGGTACAGTCACCGAAGGATTATTAAAGGGACTGGAGGACTTGGAAATAAGAGGACGAGTGGAGACATTCCAAACTACTGCATTATTGAGATCAGACAGAATATTGAGTCCTTGAGACTTGAGGAGGCTTGCTGTTATTCAAACTTCAGTGGAAGTCCATCTGCTAACGCTGATGTGAAAAACTCTCAAGGTGTAAATAATAATAATAATAAAAAGCTAAATACCAAATTAAGATTAATTTTCGGACCCATTCATTTTAGTATATATATATTCTGGGTGTCTTAAAATTGATGCAACCCATTATTTATAACTTAGACAAGCGTTATGTCGGTCATTTGGAACACATCCAGAAAAACTGCATCCTTCAAGCTAGACACATCAAGTCAGTGTTTTGTTTAATTGTTATTATATCAGCTTCCAGGACATGCAATCTTTTTGTGTTTCTTGTCTGTCATAAATCATTATCAGATAAATGAGTTGTATCTATTTTTATACAGTTTTAAACGATTTCGTCTTCAATTACGTTGTGACAACCCTTTTTCCTCTCTTGTCTAAAGCATTTGTGATCGAGGATTCATAGTTATTATTGCATACTAATTTCAAATCTGAAATAAAAAAGAATATCATTAGTAGAATTATTAGCAGTCACATGGGTCGCATGTATATTGAGACGCTCTCTCTCTTTCTCTCTTTCTCTCTCTCTCTCTATATATATATATATATAGGAAATCCTTCGGTGCGCGAAATATATTAGTATTAGGCATTACAAGTTGATAGAACTCGCTCAAGCAGAAAATATCTATGAATGTAAACTTCTCACATTGGACTACTACAACTGTTATTTCTCGGCAGGCAAAATGTTTTAAATAAGAGTTTAAAATATTCTCCATTCTCCATGGATAAAATGCCTTTAATAGTGACAATCTTATGTATGGAGTAAGAACATATGGGAAATAATGCAAAAAAAAGATTCAATCTTGAGTGTTTATGTGTTTGCGTATATACGTATACACTCCACTACACACACACAACACGCGTGTGTGTGCACACCCACCCATTCTTACATATAAACAAAATGGAACAACTAAAATAAAAAAAACAAGATATACTTGTATATATATATATATGTGGGTATGTGCGTGTGTGTGCATTTGTATGTATATATATATATATACATCTGGTTCACATACACACACATGCACACATGCTTGTGAACACACACACACACACACACTCATATATATATGTATATATATATATATATGTGCCCGTAAGCACAGCAGACATAGTGACCCTGGAATTTTTCTCATTGTTTTATTGTTTTTATTTTTTATTTTTTGTATCTTACCTCGCGTTCCTTGTCTACAAATGAAATACTCCTGAGTAAGGGCTTTATCTCAATCACAAACTCACCAACCTCATCTAATAATGGCTCAAAATACGAAGCCTAAATTTTCTGAATAATGGCGCCTTTCGTAGTGTTGCTTAGCAACGGTTCATACTGCAATCAATTGCTTTCTATTCCGCGCGTAGCAAACAAGACGGCATAACAATCTGCACTCACCCCCCAACACAAAACCCTTCTCCTACTTCAATTGGCATAACAAGGACGGCATCACGTTTAGATCCAACCAAGGACAACAAAAAAAGGGTCTTTTTCTTCTTTTAGATCTCATTTTCTTTCTTTCTTTCTTTCTTTCTTTCTTTCTTCAACATTTTTCCTTTTTTCTCTTTTGCCGGATTGTCTGGTCAGCTTGAATTTTCATTCACTCTTTCATCCACACCTAGTTTCAATTCTGTATTTACTCGGTGTCGAAGGCAGCGCCAACGAAGCGTCTCTACCGACACTTCCTGTCTCCAGACGGAGGTAATTTGAACTTTTCTTTTCTTTCCTCTACTTAGAATTCCTGGCGACTTTTTACAAATAGGTAATAACAAAATAACTCGAGTGATGGAATCAGATTTGGATAGACTGTCAGTGTCCTGGAACTGGGTTGTTTCAAAATTTTATTTGGTTACATATATATATATATATATATATAGTACCGTGAAAAATTTTTTTCAGCCACTTTAAATTATAGTAAATTTTGACTAATTGCCAATATTTAAGTGAAAGTTTCACATTGTGTTTTTTTACATATGGAACATTGGAATTGTTGGGGGTCATTTCCATACCTAATCATTATATTTTGTACTAGGGGTTCTGAGTGAGAGGGGAAGGCGCGAGAACAGTCCTAAAAATGACCGTGAAAAAGTTTTCAGTCACCTCCCGTAACCAATCGCGATACAGTGTTTTAAGATGAAGAAATATTCCACTGCTAAAATGCAAATATTTATCTGCGGCAGTACCAATTTTTCTTATATATTGTGAAAACACTAGCAACTAAAATTTTTCTAAAAATTTTGCTTTGATAACCCGACCCTAATTTTCTGGGAGTCAGCCTAGTGTTTGTGCCAGGTGGGTATTATTGAACAGAAACACCTAGTCCCAGGTTATATCTGCTTGGCAGGATTGTGTTTATTGCTGGTCACCCGAGGCAATCCAATTGGAGAATTTCAAAGAGACCAAGCATTTCTCGTTTAGTCACGCTTAAGTCTCGATTTGCGCGTAGCTCTCATAATTAACGACTTTGGGTAATGTATCAGTTTGGTTGGAAAGTAGTTAAATAGCCATCAGGGCAAAATTTTCCAAAGAAATGAGGATGAAGATTAGGATAATAATCTGGAATATGAGCCTGCTAGCAATAGCCTAGGAGCTCGGAATTTCAAGAAGCGGCACCTCAGAAATCTCCGCGAAGTTTCAAGGCAGCGGAAATGTTTAGTGTCGACCAAGATAGGGTCATCCTTGAAAGCTGCAGCATAGGATGGTACGGAAATTGGCCTGGACAGAAAAAGCTCCGCCAAAGCTGACTGCAAAACAAATTATAGATGTGCAACTTCATTATTTTTCTGTAAGTTTATTAGTGCATCCTTTGAAAATGTGAACTCAAGAGGTGTTTAACTGCTAAGAAACCAGATTGAGTTAGTCAAAGTGTTATATAATTGCGGAATGATTTTTCTTATATTATAATTTTTCGTTGGTTATATCTTATCATTCGGTTTAGTTAGGCTTACAACTATTCGGCTTAGTGCTCGTGCAGGGGCACTCATTGAAGGCAGGAGTTCACGCGGGTGCGCGGAGGATGTGACAATACCAGATGTCATAATAAAACCCCCAGATAGAAATGGGACTGGGTTGCGAATGACGTCATTCCCGGAAGCGATGGGCTGGGATTCTTGGTGATTTTGAAAAAAAAAAAAAGCAGTTAGTTGAGATCCGAAGCTGGGCGAGGTCAGTTGAGATTTGAAGCTGGACGAGGCGAGTCCAGCTTTTGGCCTACGGGATGCGCCGCGCGTTTGTTGGGTCAGATGGAACGGTCAGCATAGTAAAAATTGTGTCTCTCTCTCCTCGTGTCGAAAACCTAAAAGTCAAGAAGGTAAGAAAAGTTTCTTACCTGAACAAAGAGAGTCGTCAAGTGTTTCGCGGGATTCCTATGCATGTGAACGTTTTACATATCCGTATATTTGTATAGTTGCATCATGGCTATGCAACAAAAGAAGTATGAACAATGGGATTCAGATGCTTAGAATTAAATCCTCTTCAGTGATAAAACTTGGATAGAGCTGCATTCTGATGAGCATTTGTCAGAGGTTTTCCAGGAAGGGAAAACGACCCACGTTACACAACGAAAACAGTGAACTTTGGACTAGAGTTTAATGATTTTGGTATACATAAAAAGTGATGGTTCAAGAAAGTTGGTTAAAATTGATGCTAAGTTTAGTCATGCTAATTACATCCATTAAATGAAGGACAATTTAAAACCAGGCTTGGATGAAGGTGAGATTCTTCAGCCTGACGGAACTCCATGCCACGGATTGCGCGCAATACAACAAAGTTTGACTGATCAACCCCTCCGCTCGGGCAGGATATGACACAAGGTCAATTTTTATGCGGAGTTTAACAGATTTAAATTCTGAGTTTTCCCTCTCCTTGACTAGTTGCCTCACCAAACTGAAGAACCTAGGCTGCCCTACTATTTACCCATAGCTGGAGGGAGAATAATTGGATTCATACCTTTCCCAAGGGTATTAGTGCTATGTGAAATGCAATCAGTCCAGGATTTGAACTCGTGTCGCCGTGTCCAATTCCTGCGACGATAACCATTACACCATGGGACCAATTTTATAAGTATCCAATACGTGAACCACTTGCGACACAGCACATATCAAGTCGGTATAGAACAGTTTAATCACTTACTGAACTTAAAACCATTCAACAGTCTACATAGACGGAATAATAGAATTATTACTATTGGATTGCTATACTTGAAACCATTTATTGTCCTAGATATAACATTGAACTACATCTAGTGGTGAGGCTCTAATCTCGGGAGTTTGGGGGATAAGGAGAAACCTTTCATTGCTATTACTCCCTGGTCCACTCTGATCAGGAATTGTCAAACTTGTTAGGGACCCATATATGGGTCAAATAGAACTATTTTTTTAGTGCAAACAAATGATTGAAATCCCTTAGCTGCGCAGAAAAAAACTATTAGTGATATTGCAATACTTAAAACCAACAAACTAAGTACAAACAAATGAACTCTGGCTTGTTTAAAAATTATAAGCAAAAAATCATACATAGTAAATATATATGTATGAACAGGATTTGGCATTAAATAACCAAGAATGGTTGATATGCCGTAAAACACAACAAACCAAACAACAGGTTCCGCATCTCAGGTTTAGCAGATCTCAATTTTCAAGTTTAATCTCTTATCACCCCTATCTCCCAAACCTAATCTCCTAACACTCTTATCTCGTAATCTTAATCTCCAAGCACTCCTATCCCGTAATTTTAATCTCCTAACACTCCTATCTGGTATTCTTAATATTTCAAGACTGTTATCTCGTAATTTTAATCCCCCCAAAACTCTTATCTCGTAATCTTAATCTTCTAATACTCTTACCTCCGAAACTTAAGCTAACACACCTCAATCCAGATTTTAATCCCTTAACACTCCTATCTCGTAATCTATATCTCCTAATACTCCTATATCATCATCTTAATCCCCTAACACTTATATCTCGTAATCTTAATCTTTTAATACTCTAATTTCTTAATCTTAATCTCCCAAAATTTTTATCTCGTAATCTTAATCTCTTTACTCTACTGTCTCGTAATTTTAATCTTCTAATTCTAATCTCGTGACCTTAATTTCATAACACTTTTTCTTCAGTGCTTAATCTCCCAGCACTTCTACCTCGTAATCTTTACCTCCTAATACATGTAAACTTTAACAGATCTCCTTTAATCAATATTCAACTTTAATATCCTAACGCTTCTATCTTGTAATCTTAATCTCTAAACACTCCTATCTCGTAATTTCAATCTCTTAATTCATCTATTTCCTGACTTGAATTTCTGAACACTCCTGTCTTGTAATCTTCATATCCTATCACTCTTATCTCCGAAACTTAATCTCTTAACACTTTTATTTCCAGATCTTAATCTCCTATCAGTCATATCTCATAAGCTTAATCTCTGAACACTCCTATCTTATAACCTTAATCTCTTAACACTTTTATCTCCAGATCATAATCTTCCTACACACCTATCTTGTAATCTTATTCTCCTTACACATCTATCTCCAGATTTTATTCTCTTAACACTCCTATCTTGTAATGTTAATCTTTTTACACTTCTATCTTCAGATCTTAATCTTATAACACTCCTATCTGTAATCTTAATCTCCTAACAATTCTATTTCGAAATCATAACTCTCTTATTTTCCCAAATTTTAATTTCCTAACTCTCGTATCTCTTAAATTTGATATCCTAACAAAATAGCTAATAATTATGTCCTATGTTAAATGTTTGCTTGATGACTTTAGGTATTATTGTTTGAAATTAAATAAAATTTTGCTATGGACATAAGTGCACATTCTTTCATATCGATTATTTCATAATTTATGAAAAAACACGCAAGAAATTTCCTGGTAAATTTTATATATAACAGTAGTGGGTGAATAATTCTGACATCAACTTCATTTATATACAGTACGGTGTGAAAGTCTTCTGCAACTTTAAAATATTGTAAATTCCTACTAATTGCCAACTTATAAATGGATATTTTACCTTGAGTGTGTTTTTTTTTTTTTTTGGTTTTTGTTGTTTTTTACAGATTAAACATTGGCTATCTTGGAGTCATTTCCGTATCTAATCTTTATATATTGTAAAAGGGGTTCTAAATTAAAGAGAAAAAAGCGAGACCACTCAAAAAAGAATCATGCAAAAATTGTCATCTATCTCATATAAACCAATCAAAATAAAATGTTTTAAAACATAAAAATGTCTATAATAAAAATTTATTACGTAATGTTCATTTCAAGAAGTTACCATCTATTGTTTATATTTCCATTAGCTTCAATTATTACTTCAATACACCTAGGTAGAAATACTTACTAATCTTTCACGATCATTACAAATATGAGATGCCATTCTCTGTGGTTGAGCTCCTACAACTCTTCCAGATAGCGATATTTCATCTGACGAATTCTTCTCTTTAGTTCAGTTCCCATTTGCTGGTTGATATTTACGTCAGGGCTCTGATTTGATCCGTCTTTCAATACGGTAACATTTCCATCAGTCAAACTTAGGATGTGCCCGTTGTGTAATGGTTATCGTCGTAGGAAATGGACACGGCGACACGAGTTCAAATCCTCCGAGCGGAGGGGTTGGGTAAATATGATAAAATTTGTCCCAGAATAAACTTGATGTTCAACACCTAATTTCCTTGAGCTAGACTTGCTAGTTTTGAAGATGGTCGCTTTTAAAATGATATAAAACTTTTTGAGACACCCTATATTTTTTTATATTTTTCTTTGCATTATTTGGTAATAAATTATACCTTTAATTTAAATAAATTGATCTAGATAAATAAGGTAATCTATGTTCTTTAAAGAATATTTTATGGAGGATGACTGTTTAGATTTTTATCATAGAGGGTTTTCGGACTATTGTTTTCATCTTTATTGTTAAATTCTTAATGTTTCGGTCGATATGTCCTCCTGCCTTCTTCAGGTTTTCTTGTCGAACTCGGGAGCCTACACAGAACTTCGAATAAAGGACATGGTTCGAAGTTCCGAAGACAATAGTCCGAAAACCCTGTATAATAAAAATCATCAAACTTCGTCTCAAAAATTTAAACAACGAATGTTTAGATATCAAAGAAAATGTTTGAAGTCTTTTCTCTTATAAGTTTATTTACAGTTAAATAAAAAAAATTAAGTGAACATCACCTAAGTGATAGAAGTAGCAATTTGGTCAACGAGAAAACTTTGCCGGCCATAAGCAGTACGGTTGGCGCTGATCAGCATTTCTGGACTCAATTTCTTTCTATAGTTTACTAGTTTTAATTGAAGTCAGAATTAAGTTTGTTAGCAAATTTGAAACAAATTGGAAAACAAATTTGAAGCAAATATCATACATAGTGCATATGCCTCTATAGACAATTAGTAAAATTCGACCCACTTTTAAACAAACGCAGATATTTGGTCAGATTTATTTGACAGATCTCTCTAAATAGTGTTAATGAGTGTGTATGAGAAAATTCTCTTCAAGAAAAAATCATTTAGTTTGTATTTGTTTGTATGAATAAATATGGTGCTAATGTATCTCTTTGCAAGACTCCAGCGACGATGTCGAAGAAGTCGATGTCTCTATCAGGATAGCGAATCATTACTTTCGTTTTTTAATAAAGCACCATCATAATAGTAAGCTTTTTGGGGAAATACCATATGCTTGTTGTATTTGCTCCATCTTTTAAACCACCCAAGTAAGACGAACAAGACATGTAAAACAATTGTATAGTGACAAGGAAGAACTAATAAGTGTTTTCTTATAGACTTCTAAATATTAACGAGTCAGGGTTGGTTGACCTGCAAAAACTTACATCAGCTCTGTACAGATACAACATGCTGCTTAAAAGACTTTCCTGGAGCAATAGATGAGAGAGAGAGAGAGAGAGAGAGAGAGAGAGAGAGAGAGAGAGAGAGCGAGCGAGCTCTGATCTGTCAGTGCAACTTTATGAAGCCGATGATTATGATGATGATTTATTTTTGATAAGCTATTTTACTCCAGGAAACAAATGTGTAGATAACAAACGAAGCACTGTATGATTGATTGAATGCATAATGACGTGTGATTCCAGAAATTGTCTGTGATAGTAGAAATTCATTCTCTCTACTTTCAGTCTGCATTCAATATTTTGCTGACCCAGTCGGCTGGTGCTGCAGAAGAGTAAGACAACCCCAAACGGGTGGTCCAGTCGGCTGGGCTGCAGAATAAACCGACTGCTTCTTTGCAGAAAGGTAAGATAACCCCCAACGAGTGGCCTAGTTGGCTGGGGCTTCAGAATACATCGACTGCTTCTCTGCTGAGGGATAAGACAACCCCCAACGAGTGGCCCAGTTGGCAGGGGCCGCAGAATACTCTGACTGCTTCTCTACTGAGGGGTCCGACAACCCCAAACGAGTACTCTGGAAAAGACAATGAGCAAGTTGATAGTAAAGCTCCAGTAATGCTGGAGCTTTGGGGAATGCAGAGTAACCTTTTATTGCCATCGCTCCTAGGTTCACTTTGGTCCGGAGTGGTAACACCTGATAGGGTTCTATATAAGGGTCAAATAGAACTAGACTTTGTACTTATGCTACACTGAATAACTTAAAATAGAATCGTTTATGTGTATACACATGGATTTGGTATTAAATAACCTGCAATGGTTGATATGCCATAAAACCCAACCGAACCAAATCATATATAGTTAATGTATATGAATAAAGATGATTTGGCATTAAATTACCTACAATGGTTGATATGCCATAAAACCCAACCGAACCAAATCATATATAGTTAATGTATATGAATAAAGAGGATTTGGCATTAAATTACCTACAATGGTTGATATGCCATAAAACCCAACCGAACCAAATCATATATAGTTAATGTATATGAATAAAGAGGATTTGGCATTAAATTCCCTACAATGGTTGATATGCCATAAAACCCAACCGAACCAAATCATATATAGTTAATGTATATGAATAAAGAGGATTTGGCATTAAATTACCTACAATGGTTGATATGCCATAAAACCCAACCGAACCAAATCATATATAGTTAATGTATATGAATAAAGAGGATTTGGCATTAAATTACCAACAATGGTTGATATGCCATAAAACCCAACCGAACCAAATCATATATAGTTAATGTATATGAATAAAGATGATTTGGCATTAAATTACCTACAATGGTTGATATGCCATAAAACCCAACCGAACCAAATCATATATAGTTAATATATATGAATAAAGAGGATTTGGCATTAAATTACCAACAATGGTTGATATGCCATAAAACGCAACCGAACCAAACCAATCAATGTTTTGCAATATCAACGAGATGTATGTGTATTAATGAATCGTGTCTTAATGTGTGTGGATTGTCTGAAGTAACAATTTGTTGAATTAATCATCTTTGGAGGATATTTTAATTCGGCGAATGCCGTTAAACAAAGAAACCAAACCAGTTTCGGGAAAAGAACGAACCTCCATAAAATAAAACGCAGCGGTCGAGTCGATACGGCTGTATGGATACACTACATGGACACTAACTAAATGCTAACTAAACGTATGGAGAAAAAGCTTGACGGCAACTTCACAAGAATGCTGCGAGCAATAGTGAAAAAGTCATTGAGGCTGCACTCCACAAAGCAGCAGCTGTATGGCCACCTACCACCTATCTCGAAAACAATCAAAGTTAGACCAACCAGACACGCGAGACGCTACAGGATAATTAAGGACGAACTCATAAGTGATGTACTCATGTGGACCCCTTTACCTGGACGAGAAAAGACAGGTCGACCAGCTAGAACATATATACAACAACTCTGTGCCGATACGGAATGTAGCCCTGATGACCTGCCGGAAGCAATGGAAGATAGAGAAGGGTAGTGAGAAAGGGTCAGGGATATCTGTGATGAAGACGCAACATGATGATGATGATGAACCTCCATATTCTCCAAGCAATCGGTTAAATAATATCCCTGCTGTTCTGCTATGATCACTGACATTAAATAACCAACAAAGGTTGTTACGTGATTTAACCAAACCAGTCTTAGGAAAGGTATGAATGCCCTTATTCCCTCAGCTAACTAAAATCATCGGTCGGCCCACACAATGAAAATAAATAACTAATTCAAGACGGCGTGGCGGCCATCCATTGAATTTCAATCTGGACAGTCTGAAAACTTTTGTGAAGGTAAGGGGATAGTTCTTAGATGAGGGGGCAGAGAAATTTTGACGGTCAGAGAGAGTGGATGGAAGGCATCGTGTGAGCAAAAGAGTGAAGTTATCCGACCATCAATCCAAGCAACCAGAAAGTTTTGATCTTCCAAATAATCATGGTGATATCAGAAGCGAACCACAAGAAATATCTAATCTCTTTCTTTCTCCCTGATGCTTCAAAAATCAATCGTATTTTCATTATTGATCGACGGACAAATGAGAAAAGTAAAACTGAAATTCCTAGCAATGGTGTCGATGAGTTTAACCGAAGCAAGAGAAATATTTTGCATCCAAAAAGAAGTCTGAAACCCGCTAACTTCCCAGGAAACCAAAAGACAGACAGAAATTCGAAAACCATTCGCAGAACAGGATGTAAAGAGCGACTTTTTGAAAAAAAACCCTCACTTTCCTTCGTGGTTATCCATCACACATTCCCCTGCGCTCAGTCGGTGGGGTATGTAGAATATACCGAGGGCATCTCTGCAGTGGAGTAAGACGTCCTCCAATGTGTGTCTTGGATGTGATTCTAAACAAACTGATGGTGAGGCTGTAGTGAATACTGGAGCTTTGGGAAATGTGAAATACCCCTTCATTGCCATTGGTCCCATGTCCACTCTGACCAGGTAGCACCTGGCTCAAATGGAATTGTTTGATATTTAAACAATGTGCAAAAAAATGACATGCTAAATTGAATTGTTAGAAATAGAACTATTTAACCATTTAACTGAGTGTAAACAAGTGACTGATGTTTAATTGAATTGTTAATGATGAAGAGCAATGCTTGGAACCATTAAACTATATGCAAAAAAGGAACATAGGCTCGGTTGAATAGTACTACTTGAAAGTTTTTTACTGTGGGTTGGTTGGTTGGTTGGTTGGGTTTTATGGCATATCAACCTTTGTACGTTATTTAAAGCCAAATCCATATTTCTGAAAATAGTTCTTTTTCAAACAATTCAGTTTAGCATAAATATGCAGTTTAGATGCAAAAATCAGTATAGTGAAGGAAGCACGGTTTAATTCTATTTAACTCATTGATAGGACCCTTATCAGGTGCTACCACTCTTGGCCAGAGTGGACCTAGGAGCAATGACAATACTGGGGTACTCCGCATTCCCTAAAGCTCCAGCCTTAGAGGAACCGCACCATCAGATTGTTTAGTGTCATATCCAGGACACTCGTTGAGGGGTCTTACCCCTCTGCAGAGGGATAGTTGATGTATTCTACAGCCCCAGCCGACTGTGCAATTAACTGTGTGTCTAAATTGAATTATTAGTATTACATTGCAATACTTGAAACCATTTAACTATGTGCAAATAAAACTGTAGGAAACAAATGATTACTCCTTGGCCTCGAGGGTAGAGTATTCGCCAATGGTTCTGGAGACCTAGGTTCAATCCTAGGTCGCGTCATACCAAAGACTTTAAAATAGTACTTGATACATCCTTGCTTAATACTCAGCAATATAAGGTACGTATCAAGGGTAAAGTGGAGTAATCCAGGTTAAGGAGTAGCGCCCTCCCCTACACCTCGGTGTAGTAGCTATTGAAAAGGGAGCCTTCTGGTCACCCTCGACTAATGTCGCAAACTTTACTTTGTTTACTTTATACATGTGACTATTTGAATGTGTAAAAAAGCTGAGTACAAGCACGTTTAAAAATGTTACCTATACAATGTGTTTAAAATCATATAGAGAATGTGTCAATGTATATGAGATCCATACACCTGCGAATAACTTCTACTAATGGTAATATAGGGTGTCTCAATGTATATGGGATCCATATGCCTGCTAATAACTTCTACTAACAATATAGGGTGTCTCAATGTACATAGAATCCATATTCCTGCTAATAACTCTACTAATAATAAAATAGGGTGTCTCAATATACATGGGACCCATGTGACTCTACTACAACTAATGTTCCTTTTTGCTTTATATTTGAATAGCGTATACTATATCAATTATCAATTCTCGATCACAATGTCTCGGACAAGAGAGAAAAATATATTTTACACTACTACTTATTTGGAGACCAAATCATTCAAAACTGTCCCAAAATAGATAAAACCTATTAATATGAAAATGATTTATCACTGAGACAAGAAACTCAAAAAAGGTTTGCATGTCCTAGAAGCTGATATAATAACAAAAGAAATATGGTTTTGATTTCTCTTACTCAAAGGATGTATTTTTATAGGATGTGTTCCAAATGACCGCCATTGCCTTTGTCTCAGTAATAAATCATTATCAAATTAATCGGTTGTATCACATTTTAGACACCCTGTACATTCAAAATATACGTATAAACGGGATTTGTCATTGAATAACCTACGAGAGTTGTTGTGCCATGAACGAAATCAAACCAAATCATACACTCATCTGACCACATGACACATAGTCAATTGTCCTCGCTGCTACTGCAGTACAAAAAGAGCATGGTGAATGCGTGACATGAAAGTGTGGTGGATGCTTGACATAAAAGTGTAGTGAATGCGTGACATAATAGTGCGGCCACGGTACACGTATATTATTACTAATATATTTGTTTGTTGTTTGTTTGGTTTTTCTTTATCACAATCCTTGGGTTATTTAATCTCAAAACTAATCTTATATACATAGTTTCTAATCAAATAGAAAAAAATTATCTAAAATTTATTTAAGATTATTTCGAACAGTTACGATAACAATGTTTTAAGCTCACAATCCTAAGCCATTATACGGTTTTAATTTGCATTTTACAAGAGTTTAATTCGTTTTGTGTGTCACTCGAGGAAAGGATGATGCAATTTAAAAACAAAAATTAAGTAAGCAGGTTTCTTTGAAAGTTGGTTCAGCTAGGAAGTTACCCACCCACACAAACTTACCATTTAACGTTTTTTCGAGTATAGGTCAAATTTAAACGGCTTGTTATTCTTATTTACACATTGTGGACTGCTATATTAATCCTCGTTGTTATACTCACATTGTTTTGGCCAATGAACACTCCTGCCTTCTTCAGGATCTTTTTTGTCATTCTCGGTAACCTTCTAGGAGGAATACCTACGAAATTTAAACAAAAGGTTAAACTGTTATCATTCTCTCATCCATGCATTAGGGCTATCTTGTATCGGCCACTTTTTACTTGTTTCGTCACTATTGGAATCAGGACTGAACCCACAAAAGTGGTGAAAAAAGAAAAAAAAAATGTGTTTGATGTTAGATACCTCCAATGCCTGAATAGCAAAATAAGAAGTCAACCTAAGTAATTCAAATAACTTGTTAAGTTCTATTTAATCCTTTCGAGGTGGAAAGTATTACTTCTAAACTACAGATAACTGACACAAAAGAAAAAAATCTATCTATCTATCTATCTATCTATCTATCTATCTATCTCACTTTGGTCTTATTTATCGCAATTTTGCCTCAAGCCATTTTGTAAGACTTTGTAAGACAGCGGATCTATCTATCTATCTATCTATCTCCTTGATGATTAATATGCACTATGAATATAACAATTCCAGTAACCGTAAAAGTGTAGAAGACCATTCTTTACGGTATATTGAAAACTTTTATTTGGATCTCAGGAGAAAATGATGTTACAACTCTTTTTGTTTGGTTTCATTTTTCTAAAATACTCGGCGATCAATTCCAGGATTTGCATCGTCTCTTCCTTACCCATCGCGCTGAATTGATCTTAGGAAAGGAAAGGGAAATTAAAGAGGATGTTGACCTTCAAGGTATCACCTGGAGACACGCATGCGCATACATGTCTCAGGTTTCTTGTGTTTGAATCATATCCGGTAATTTTTTAAAGTTGAAGGGAGATTGAAGACGATTATCTTTGGACGTTAATCCGCTTAGGATTTGTGAATTAACAAGTAGTCATGTTTGTTTCCGGAGAGCAAAACAATACTGACAGTGTTTGGGGGAGGGGGAGGGAGATTTGGCTGTAAAGGTTAGGGGTGTTGGTTGGGATCACCAGAAATTTTGGTCTGGGTTTGAATGACACTGATGTGGGAAGAACCACTGACCGATCGTTTGAAGGAAAGAAGGGGGAAATAAGTAAAGGAAAAAAAGGCTAGAAAAATTAAAATTAAGACACAAAGAAAAAAAAGAGAGAGAATCAATAAATTAAAGGTAGAAAGGAAAGCCAAAAGAAAAGAAAGAAAGAAAGAAAGAAAGAAAAAAGAAAAAGGAAAAGAAAAAGAGAAAGAAAAATATAATGAATGTAAAACATAGAGAAAAAGGAAATAAATCAAAGGAAGAAAGAAAGGAATCAAGAAAAAAAAAATAAGAAAGAAAGAAAAAATAAAAAGGGAAGAAGAAGAAAAACGAGAAAAGAAAAAAAAAAGAACAAAGAAGAAAGAAATGATGTCATGCAAAGAGAAAGTTAAGGAATAAGGAGGGGAAGAAAATCTAAGAAAAGAAAGAAAGAAGGAAAGAAAGAAAGGAAAGAGGAGAAGAAAGGAATTAAAGAGGAAAAGAAGGTATGAAAAGATAAAGAAAGTAAGAAGAAAAGATGGAAGAAAAATAAGGAGAGAAGATGGAAGAAAAGTAAGATGGAAGAAAAGTAAGGAGAGAAAAGATGGAAGAAAGTAAGAAGAAAATATGGAAGAAAATTAAGGAGAGAAGATGGAAGAAAGTCAGAAGAAATGATGGAAGAAAAGTAAGGAGAGAAGATGGAAGAAAAGTAAGATGGAAGAAAAGTAAGGAGAGAAAAGAGGGAAGAAAGTAAGAAGAAAATATGGAAGAAAATTAAGGAGAGAAGAGGGAAGAAAGTCAGAAGAAATGATGGAAGAAAAGTAAGGAGAGAAGATGGAAGAAAAGTAAGATGGAAGAAAAGTAAGGAGAGAAAAGATGGAAGAACGTAAGAAGAAAAGATGGAAGAAAATTAAGGAGAGAAGATGGAAGAAAAGTAAGAAGAAATGATGGAAGAAAAGTAAGAAGAGAATGAAAAAAGAAAAAAGAAAGAAAGAATGATTGTATTTCGAGAAAGAAAGGGAACAAATGTGAATGTTTGGTACCTATTAGTAGAGACGGTTGCACATTTCACCTGGTTGGTGTTAGAGCATGATAAAAAAATATCTTTGGGTCTGCTGTTTTTCTGGGCATGCAGACCTAACCCATTTCGAAGACTGGCGTGACATAATCTTTTTATCTGTTTTCCTTAGAGTTGTACCAAGTTATGCTTGGTAACTCTCAGAAAAGAAGATATGTAAGGAATGAAATACGACCCCCTCCCCACAAAAAAAAAGAAAATAAAAGAAAGAAAAACGAAGAACCATTTGACTGCTGGAATAAATCAAATAAATGTAAGAAACAGAGAATATAAATGTATATTTTTGGTTGAAAACTTTTTTCGTGTCGAACATGATAAAAATGAAGGAGTTGACTTCCAAATCATTGTCAGAAGATCGTAATATCTCCAACGTGAAACTCATGGTAATTTATTGTGTTTATATCTAAATAGGCTGTGAAAGTGGACAACTTATTAACGGTATATAAAGAAGCTAAACCACTTTCAAACGGCCTTTCTGAGGAAGATTCTTGACATCATATGGCCAAAACACTTCCCAGACACCGAAGTTTTATCTCGTGCTTCTATTTCCAGTAACTACACCATCTTGATGCAATCACAGCTTCATTGGACCGGTCATGTTGTCCATTTGAAAGATCACCGCCTCAGGGCAAGTGCTCCTAAGGAGGCCAGAAAAAGCTCTCCAAAGATACACTGAAGGTCTCCATGATATCTTTCGGTATCATCCTAATTACCTGGAATATCAGAGATAAGTGGCGTGAAGCTGTCACACGTGGAGCGAAAGTCTGTGAAACCAGAAGAAATGAAACAACTAAGCTTGCCAGGAAACTTAGAAAAGGGACTGCCTCACCTGTCACTGCCGCCATCATTCCTTGTTCTTACTGCCTAAGACTCTTCCGTGCACAGATTGGTCTCATTAGCCATCTGCGCTCTCACGGATGCCTTCTTCAATCATAAGGTTGATCAGATGGTCCTCATTGATTACCATGGACAAAGAAGAAGATATCTAAATATCTTCCCTCCAATGGAGTCTCTGTTAATATACATTAAGCGCTTCAACTTTTTACAGCTACAATTTTTTGTTTGCCTCATTTTATTACGATTACAAAAACAACAACTACTACTACTACTACAACTACATTTTTTCAGAGGATCTAGAATCAGTGGAAGATACTACATGGAGAGCATTAAATAACCTCCAAAAACATTCAGAAGTGCTGGGATCAATGAAAGATACCCTATGCAGAACATTATTTAATCTTCAAAAGAGAATAAAAGAGAGATCATCGAAAGCTATCATATATAGAGAATTTCCTTAGCTTTACAAATAGAAGATTAGGCTCAGCAAAAGATACCCTATGTTGAGCATTAACTATGCTCTATGTTTGGTTTGGTTTTATGGCATATCAACCACTGTAGGTTATTTAATGCCGAATCTTCTTTATAAATATATAAATATATACTAAATAAATACGATTTGGTTTGGTTTGGTTTTATGGCATATCACCCATTCAAGGTTAATTAATGTCAAATCCTCTTTATATATATATATATATATATATATATATATATATATATATATATATATATATTAAATAAATAGGATTTGGTTTAATTTGGTTTTATTGCATATCAACCACTATGGATGCACTAAATGGACGCTAACAAAACAAAACAAAACGGCTGGAGAAGAAACTAGATGGCAATTACACAAGAATGCTGCGTGCAATCCTGAACAAGTCCTGGCAGCAACACCCCACAAGACACCAACTGTACGGCCACCTGCCCCCTATCACGAAAACTATTCAAGTTAGACGAACCAGACATGCAGGACACTGCTGGAGAAGCGGAGATGAACTCATAAGAGATGTACTCTTATGGACCCCACACATGGCCGCGCAAAAGCAGGACGACCAGCTCGAACGTACATTCAGCAGCTATGTGAGGATACAGGTTGTTGTCCTGAAGACCTACCTAGGGCGATGAACGATAGGGAGGAGTGGCGAGAGAAGGTCAGGGATATCCGTGCTGCCAGCACGATATGATGATGATGATGATGATGAAATGAATAGGATTTGGTTTGGTTTGGTTTTATGGCATATCAACCACTGTAGATTATTTAAGGCCAAATCCTCATAATACATATATATCAGCTATATATGATTTGTAAAACATTTTGTTGATTAAGTTTTTAACAGAGCCTAATATCCTTTTTTGCACACAGTTAAATGGTGTGAGTATTAGGGATCACTGAAGATTTAATTGAACATCAGTTATTTGTTTTCACATAGTGAAATGATCAAATAGTTCGATTTAAAACAATTCAATTTAGCATACGCTCTTTATTTGCACTTAGTCCAAATGTCAAACAGTTCTATTTGACCCATAGATTAGACCTTTTCAGGTGCAATCACTCCGGCTCATAGTGGATCTGCGAGTAATGGCAATTAAGGAGCACTCCGCAACCGCCAAAGCTTCAGCATTACTAGAGCCTTACCATTAGATTGTGAAGTGTCCTGTCCGGAACACTTGTTGTGGGATTTTTACCCTCTGCAGAGATGTAGTCAATGTATTGTACATCCCCAGCCTACTGGGATGATAAGCTTTACAATCATTCAGAAGACCTAGGATCAGCAAAGGATGTCATATGTAGAGCATTATATTAGCTTTAAAACTATTAAAATACAGAGGATCATCGAAAGCTATCTTATATTGAGCATTAACTAAGATTTAAAACATTTAGAAGACATAGTACCAGCGAAATATACCAAATGTAGGAAATTATATAAGCTTTAAAATCATTTCGATCACCTCGTATCCATTACAGATAAACATGTTTAGGACATTACAGAAGCCTGAAAAATTCTGAAAACCTTCGGTCAGTGAAAAATATAATATTTTAGAGCATTATCTAAGCTTCAAAAAGAATCAAAGAGCTAGGGTTACCTGAAGGTACCGCGTCAAACTTACTTAATTACATGAGCTTACATGTAGAGCTTATAAGTTGGATCAGCGAAAGATGAAGATTCAAAATGTTTTAGAAGAACAAAGGCCATTTTAAGATACCGAATGTTAACCAATACATAAGTAGTAAAGTTAGCCCCACTTTACCTGAGATACGTACCTTATAATGCTAAGTGTTAAGCAAGGCGGCATCAAGTACCATTTATTGAGTCTTTAGTATGACTCAACCGGGGATTGAACCCCGGTCTCCGGGACGATTTGGCCAATGGCTCGGTTGAAGTAATGTTGGCGACCATAGTCGAGGGTGACCCGAACGCTCCATTTTCAATAACTACAACACCGAAGTGTAGGGGAGGGCGCTACTCTATTCCCTGGCTTTCTCCACTCTACCCTTGATAGTACTTTATAATGCTAAGGCAGCATCAATTACCATTTTTTGAGTTTTTGGTATAACTCGATATGGGATTGAAGCTTCAAAAACATTCGGACGAGTTAGGATTATCGGAAGGTAGCATAGGGGAGCATCATATTAGCTTCAAATTCATTTAGAAGTTTGGTTTTATGGCATATCAAACATTGTAGGTTATTTTATGCCAAATCCTGTTTATACGTATATATCAAATGTATATACGATTTGTAAACACATTCGGTAGATAGCATTCTTAAATGAGCCAGAGTTCTTTTTGCACACACTTTAATGGATTCAAGTATTGCTGTATAACAAGTCACAATTAAACATCAATCATTTGTTTGCACACAGTTTGTTCTATTTGATCCATAGATAAGACCCTATCAGGTGCAACCACTCTGGGTCTAAGTGGACCTGGGAGCAATGGCAATGAAGGCTTTATTTCCAAAATTACAATTTCGGAGGTACAAGGCTCCAAGTTTTGTTGGGGAGGGAGGAAGAGGTGCTGGTTAGTGAGAACTCAGGAGTCCCAACTAGCCACATTTGCCAACTCATTCAACCATACAATTGGTCATTCATTTTTCACCAAGTTCGCTACAATCACCAAAATACCACATTTACTCTATGAGAAAAGTCCTATTTAAAAACCCCGGATAAAAAATGAATTTTATTTACAATGAATGGCATATACAATTTATGAAAGTGATGGGAATGGAAGAAAAAAAACCGAAAGAAAAAGTAAAAAAATAGAACAAAATAAAACCCAGTTTGGTTTCCCTTCCATATCCCCATCTATAATGGCAATGAAGGGGTACTCAACATTCCCCAAATCTGCAAAGCTGAAGCTTCGCTATCAGATGGATTAATGTCATATACAGGACTCTCGTCAAGAAGTCTTACTCTTCTGCAGAGATGCAGTCGGTGTATCCAACTGTTCTTGCCAACTGGGCTTTCATTCAGAAGGGCGGGAATCACCGAAAGATAAAAATGTGTATTGGATTATAAAAGATTCAAAAGATAGAGAAGACCTAGAATCAGAGTGTGACGCGAAATTGACTAAAATCCCAAAACGGGACTTTATTTTCGCACGTGTGAAGACGGGGCAGGTTGGCACTTGATCCCCTATAGAATAAGTCCTCGTTCAGAGTTTTTCTATCAGGCATATAAGAACTGGCATATTACGTGAGGGATTAATTTAGGAGCAGACTGACCGCCGCTGGCAAGGGGTTCCAAATTTCACACTATCACACACCCACCAGGCCGCTTTCTTCCTTCCCCGAGACAATGGAAGAATATGGACCTATAGGTTTTAGTCGTAATAATATTATATTGTAGCAGTCGGCAACCCCGGTTTCCCGTGTGATATTTTAGGAATTAATTGGACAATTCTAAGCAAGATAACATAAGGCGAATAGAAGCTGAAAAGAAAATGTGACAACAACAAATTCGTAGTAGAACGGCAAAGAACAACTTAGACCAGGTGGTAACATAAAAATACATGAATTCCTTTACTACAGTTATATACACTTTCAAAGTGTCAAAACATATAATAATTGGGCAGTCCACGAATATAAATGTCTTTTCTTGACTTCTGTCTTTCTTAAAGTTGAGAGAGAGAGAGAGAGAGAGAGAGTGGTATGCAAAGTTTGGGTATAAAGGAAAATGGCCCCAAAGTTACTTATCTTATTTTTCGACGGGGTTCCACTGGAGAATCTTTCTTCTTTCACGGGCTACTAGACTTTGTTTTGTTTTTAATACTGGCTTGAAGAACTCGGGTCCCTCACGTCTCAGCATTCTTCTGTCTTCCACCCGGAGTAAAATGGCTATGGTTCGCCTGCCCGCTACGGACCCTGCTCAAAAACTGCCTTTCTTCCTATTTACTTCCACTGAGGGGAAGGGGTCCCCACTTCCGTTTTGAGGTCCCAGCCAATCATTTGGCTTCTCTCTTCTCCCCCTTGGTGTCCGGCGACCTGAGGTTACTAAGTACCAACATCTGGTCTCCCCTGTGTGACCCACATTCCTTCCTAACGGCCACTTTTTTTGACGGCTTGATACTGTCAATTCAAATACGAGGAGTAGTAATTTTATCTCACTCCTCCCAGTGGGATATCACGTGACAAGAGAAAGATATCATATATAATCTTCCAAAATATTCAGAAGACCTTGGATCAGCAAAGAATATATTCTTTTGTAAAGCAATAGATAGGTTCCAAAAGCAATTAGATGAGCGTGGTCGGGGAAAAATACCATATTCAGCGTATTAAATAATCTTCAAAAAGCATTTTGAAGATTTAGGGTCATCAAAAGATAATACATGTACAACATTACATAAACTTTAAAAGCATGGGTGGACTCTCAGAATGCTCATCATCTACTATTAGTTGAGTATGTGTACATAAATGAATATTTATTGTGTGTAATTTGTGTTTGTCAGTATGTGTCATTGCGAGCGTGTGCACGTGTGCATTTATGCGTCTGTATGAGTATGTGACCGTTTGCTTATGTGTGTGTGTGTGTGTGTGAGAGAGAGAGAGTTCGTGAGAATGTGTGAGTTTAACGACAGATGTTTCAGTGACAGCTAGAAGATTGTGACGTACACACTCAATTTTTTGATAACTTTCCTTCAGGGCGGGAAATGGAGGATAAAAAAAAAAACGAATTCGAATAACTAAAAAAAAAAAAAAAAGAAAAAAGAAAAACAAAACAAAACAAAACAAACAACCACGGGGGAAACAGACAACTGCGTCACATTTCCAGTTGACGTCACTCGACCAATGAGAACGAATAACACACGCGCGAAAACAATTGCAATAATAACGATAATATGATTTTAAAATAACAAGTAAACGTCTTCGGAGAAAAGATGCAGACAAGTTAAAAAATATCAGAAAATAATTTTTTTTCTTTGAATACTTGTTTTTCTTGCTTTTATTTTTAATTATATTCTTGTCGTTAGTTTCGCTATTGCTGTCATTCATATTTCCCCGTAACTTGTTGTCCTTTGCTTTTATAACCCTTTCCATGCTTATTTATACTCCTGCAACTACAACTACGGATGATTATTATTATTTTACTCCTAGCGAATTTTTCACACCAGCGTTTGCTCGTGGTCTTTCACTGGAGTCAAAGTGACAGCAAATCTCCTCAGGTCTCCAGGACTTATTTCCTTATTCTTGCCGATCTTAATGCTTTGGTGAGGATGGTCTCGCTTCGTCCTCTGATTTCTGATTTTTCGATTTTTTAAAGCCTTTTAAGACCATCCCAAGTACAACTGGTATTACCATCATTCTCAAGTTCCACAGATTTTTGTTCTCTAGCTAGGTCTAAGTAATTGAAACTCTTTTTGTTTTCTTTGATTTTCATTCTGTGGTTCACTGAAACGTCAAAATCAATTAAATGGTAATTTTTTTTCTTGTTAACTAACTCTACGTCTGGTCTTCTGGCCGGAATAAGTGAATCTGTTTCTATATTAAAATCCCAAAGAATTTTATGCATCCCAATCTTTAAGATGGATTCTGATTGGTACATATACCATTTGGTAGTATGGTTGAAATTTTAATTTCTTACCTAATTTTCTGTGGATCATATTTCCCACCCCATCGTGTGGAGTCTTGGACCCGTTTTGTACTTGTTTGCTGTATTATCTAATTATGTGTTTTTCCCACCAGTTTTAACTGGTAGTTTTTCACTGAAATCTGAGTGACAGCAAAAGTATCCAGGACTCTTCTAAGTATTCTATCTGATTTTAACAGTGCTGTGATCTTCCGCTGATTTCTAATTCTTGCAGTATCTATTCGAGATTCTAGAGAACTATTCTATATTAATATAATTTCACCAACTGAGAGTTTTTCCCACCAGCGTTAGCTAATGGTTTTCTACAGGAGTCTGAATAACAGCAAGTCTCCTTAAGTCTCCAGGACAATTCTCAGTATTCTGGCCGATCACAGTAATGCAGTAGTTTTGATGGTCTCCACCCGTCCTCCTATTTCTAAGTCCTCCTCTCCCTTTATGAATCCTTTGGTGATTTATTATTATTATTATTATTATTATTATTATTATTATTATTATTATTATTATTATTATTTACTCCTGTAGAGTTTTTCACATCAATGTTAGCTGATGGTTTTTCACTGGAGTTTGAGTGACAGCAAGTCTCCTCCAGTCTCCAGGACTCGTCTCAAGATTCTGGCCGTTCTCAGCAATGCTGTCATTTGGATAGTCTCTTCCCGTCTGCCAACTCCCAAGTCCTCCAGGCCCTTTAATTATCCTTTAGTTATTGCGCCTAACGCTCCAATCACAACTGGCGCAATCGTTACTCTCATGTTCCACAGCTTTTTTAATTCTCTAGCAAGGTCGAGGTACTTATCCTTCTTTTCACATTCCTTCAGATTTATTCTGTGGTCAGGTGGGACAGCAAAGTCTACAATTTTGCAGATTCTCTTTTTTTTTTTTGTTGATTATTATGAGGTCTGGTTTTCTGGCCGGGATTAAGTGATCCGTTTGTAGGTTAAAGTCCCATAGGAGTTTATACGAGTCATTTTCTAGGACAGGTACCGGGTTGTGCATATACCATTTGTTTGTCTGGTCGAATTGAAATTTCCCGCACATGTCCCAGAGGATCACCTTGCCGAGCCAGTTGTGTCTCGCCTTATACTCCTTCTGTGCTAATTTGCTGCATTCACTTATTATGTGATTGATCGTTTCGTCTTTGTTACTGCATAGCCTACATTTATTATTATTTCGTAATGGCAGATCTGATGCAATGAGACATCTTTGAAAGGTCGAACTCCAGTTGCGCAATTACGTTTATTTTATGACTGATACCGAAAAGTATGAGCAAGTACCTTATTATGGGTAAAATAGTACTATTCGTCAAAGGGCCGGGAGACTGAGGTTCAATCCCAGGTCGAGCCATACCAAAGACTCAAAAAATGGTACTTGATCCTGCATTGCTTAGTACTCGGCACTATAAAGTGAGGATCAAGGATAAAGTGAAGCGATCCTGGGAATGGAGTAGCGTTCTCCCCAACACTTTGGTGTTGTAGCTTTTGAAAAGAGAGCCTTTGGGTCGCCCTCGACTTCAGTCGCCAACTTTATTTTTTTTTTTTACTATTCTTCTTCTAAGATGGCTTTGGCATTAAATAACCTAAAAAGATTGTTATGCCATTAAACAAAGAAACTGATCCTAACCAAACCAAATCTTTATCGAAATTCTTTTCCGTTCTTTGGTAAGTTCCACTTTAACAAGTTTTTCTTTTTTTATTTAATTTCATTCTGTGGTCTTCTGGAACGGTCAGCTCTAATCTTCTTCTTCTTCTTCTTCTTCTTCTTCTTCTTCTTCTTCTTCTTCTTCTTCTTCTTCCAAGTTTTTCACACCAGATTTAGTTGGTTTCCAGAACTCTTCTCAGAATTCTAGCTAATCTTAACAATACGGTGATCTGGATGGTTTCGATTGTTTCTCTTATAAGTTGTATAGACCGTATTTCTTTGTAAATATAGGCTCTGCAAATCTGTAAAAAATACATCATTCTCTTTACAAGTACGATGCGAACTCAAGGTCAATTTTAAGATGAGTTTTGATTTAAAGTTTTCCTTCTCCTTGACGAGCTACCATACCAAGGTTTAACAGCTCTATTATTTATCTATAGCTTATGGTAGACAAATTAGATTCATACCTTTCCTAAAGGTATTAGGGGTCTATAAAATGCAGACTGTCTCGTCCATGATTTGAACTCGAGTTGCTGTGTATGTAGAATTATATTTAGAAATCGCTTTCTTGATATCTTTTTTCGGATGGCTTTTTTTCCTTTTTGTCAAGATTAGTGCACTTGTTTCCTCTGGCGCTCCTTTCGTTTTTCTGTGACGCAGTTTTAAGATTTCCACTTTCATGTCTTTAGATTGTTTTTAGCACGTTCACGGGGACATTTGATTATCTATATTTATCTATTTTAGAATGATCCAGTCGTTTGGATTTTATCGACCCAGTTGTATGAACGGGGAAATATCATCATATGGTTACGTATATAATTCCGGTTCCGGTTCTTGGTGATGTACATACACGCCCTTTTTTCCTTTCTGTTTACCATTTCTTTACCACGGTAATTGTAGATTTACCAGTGTAAGTATATAACAACTCCTTCATCCTTTCTTTATATTCAGAACATTGCATCAAAAAGACTGCTGTTGGAAGCTAAATGATCATTAATATTTTTCTTCCTCGCTTTTTTCTCATTCTTGTGATTATTATGAAAGTTTTTTTTATTATAATATCTTTTTTTGCTAAGAGAACTCGTGACTGGAGAAGAGTCGCTGTCGAAAATGTCGCTTTTCTCCATGTTGACTTGCAGGTGGGGGGCGGAAATTAAATATGTCGTAATTGGAAGCGGCAGAATACAAAGCCTGAAGTTAAATTTATAAAAAACACCCCCCCAAAAAGAAACAAAATAAAAAATAATAAACAAGTAAATAGATCTAAAAAAAAGTATAGGAGTTAACGAACAATCGTTAAAACATGAAAAACAAGAGAGAGAGAGAGAGAGAGAGAGAGAGAGAGAGAGAGAGAGAGAGAGAGAGAGAGAGAGAAATAAGTGCTGAAAAATACGAAACATCAAAGCAACATGGACAAGATGATCTACTGTAGGAGTGGGAACGAAGCTTGTCAGAAGAAATATGTTTCAGTATTGAAATGGAATAGCGTTATGGGCGGATGGCGAAAAGTTCTAAGACAAACTAAAGGAGATGACTTTGTGTAATTACTCATCATCATCATAATCATCATCATCAGCAGCAGCAAGTCATTCGTTATACGTCTCTAAAAAAAAGGAAAAAAAAAAACGCAGAAGAAGACTGATTACAGCCATCAGAAACAATACTGACAACAGAAGCATCAGCAGAACAAAAATATACAGAAAATAAAAACGGGATGAAAAACAACTCTATGGATATTTCAAGTGACAAACAAGCGAAATCTCACACAAGAAAACTTGGACATGGCTGAGAGTGTGAAACCTAAAGAGAGAAACTGAATCTCTTCAAATAGCAGCACAAAACTACGCCATAAGGACTATCTATGTTAAAGCAAGAATAGACATGGAGCAACACAATAGCAGATGTAGATTATGTGGTGATAGAGACGAAACGATCAATCACACAATTAGCGAATGCAATAAGTTTGCGCAAAAGAGTATAAGTTCAGACACGATTGGGTGGGGAAGATGATTTATTGGAAATGGTGCAAGAAGTTTAAATTTAACCATGCGAATAAATGGTATATGCACAACCCAGAATCTGTCCTTAAGAATGAGACGCACAAACTTCTCAGTGATTTTGACATACAAACGTTTCATCTTATCTTGGCCAGACGACCATATTTAGTGATATAGTCAACAAAAGAAGAGAACCTACTGAATAGTGGACCAGCAGACCACAGGGTAAAACTATAAGAATGCGAAAACAGAGACAAGTACCTAGACCTTACGAGAAAACTGAAAAACTATGGAAGATAAACATGATGCTGATGCCAGTTTTAATTGGTGCACTCAGTACAGTCACTAAAAGATTGGTACAGGGACTGGAGGACTTGGAAATCAGAAGACGAGTGGAGACCATCCAAACTACAGTATTGATGAGATCGGCCAGAATACTAGGAAGAGTCCCGGAGATTTGAGGAGACCCGCTGTCACTCAGATTCCAATTTTAAAAACTCTTAAAAGAGTAGAATAATTATAATAATAATAATAAGAAGAAGAAGGTACATGAATGACGATTTAAGGAACCACATCAACCAGAGACGTAAACGTACAACATGGACTAGGGAAGACAACCAACTTGCACTACACTGCTATTTTAGGAGCAACCATACACAAAGAGGATACAGGAAAAAGAATGATAGAGATCTGGCAAGAATGTGCTAGTTTTCAAACAACAAGAAAAAGACTTGCTGATCAAGTCAGAACAATAAAAAAAGAAAGGTTGGTTTTCAGATCTTGAAATACTAGAAATACACCAGAAAATGAATAATCAACAAGGTAGTAATACAGTACCTGACACATCGAATATCAACAAACAAAAACAGCTTAACAGAAAAAAAAACACCGACTTCGGAAAATGGAAACACCACACAAACAACGTACAACTAAACATCCCAGAACAAACACTATTACAAGAACAAAAGTTAAATAGAAAATTTAAAGAGAATTATGAACAGTGAATCATCATTAAGAAACATAGAATGGAGAACAGTTAAGACTGAAACGAATAAAATAAATCAAGTACTAACTTATATATCAACGAATAATATAACGGAATTAAATGAACTAATCTATGTAGGAGCGAAATTAGTTTGTGAGAAAATTGGGATCCGCTGAAAGAGCACGAACGAAAAATCAAAACCAGGATAGGAAATTCGATTGGAAACGCAGATAAAAATCTACGAAAACAGGCCAAAATGATAAAACAAAGGAAAGACGCTGGAATATGTAGGAAGAAAAAGAGAAGGGCAACACAAGAAAAATAATGCAACTTGAGGAAATAAACCAGAAAGTACTGGCGAAAGAAGGAAGATTAAAGAGATATCGACAAAGGAGAAACAATTCAGACAAAACAGGACATTCCAAAACAACGAAAGGAAATTCAACATCAGGGAGAAGATGACTCGAAAGCATACCAATAACCGGATGCAAAAGAAACCGAACGATTTTAGACTAAAATATGACAACCAAATATGACAACCAAAACACATAACGAAAAGGCTGAATGGATAAACAATATGACAAGAGAACTAGAAGGGGTCGAAGAACGCTTTAAAGCGGAAATACATATCTACTCAAAACTACGGTTAAAAAATATCAAGCGGGAAAATGCCAGGCCATGATGGAATATATGGTTTCCGATTCTAGAAATTCACCTCCATTCACGACAGACTAGCACTAGAAGTGAACAAATGCCTACAAAGAGCACACATACCCGAATGGATGACCGAATGAAGGACCACATTGATCCCAAATGACCCAAGCAAAGGAACCGTCCCAAAAAACTACAGACTCATAACCTGCCTACCGATGATATAGAAAATATTAACATAGCTTGGGGTCCATTTGGTAACATCGGATTTTTAAACAAATCTTTCATTTTTGGCATTGAGCATTTTTCAAAAACAGATAGTTTCTCTCATTTTATTTTTGGTTGAAGCGACGTTTTTTTTACAGTTATTAGAATATATATATATATATATATATATATATATACTTTTTACATATATAAATATATTTACATATGTATATATTAACATATATGTATTTACATATTCATATATTAACCGGTGTAAATACATTTACATATAGGTGCTGTTTGACATATAGATATATATTTACATTTATTTATATCTATATTCACACACACATACACACACACACACGCACACACACACACACACATATATATATATATACATTTGTATAGAAATTATTACTTTAAAAAATATGATTATTTATATTTGGAATACTTACACACACACACACAGTAATTTCACCAGTAATTTCCAAGAATGTTGTAACAGTCGAGATTCAAATGATGGGGTTGTGGCTGGTGTCATGTGCGATTTTGAGAGGGAATAGGGTTGAAGGTCTGTTGGTTGCTTTTTTTCTTTTAACAATATGTATGTATTATTTACTACACAGTCTAGGAAAGTCTTGTGGCTGTTGGGAAGCAGCATTCAATCACACTCACCCCATTTAGAAAGAGTGTGTACTCTCTTGATGAGAGTTTAGAATGATGTCATCCCATTATAAAACAATATCGGACCATTGCAATTAAATTGGTTGAATATGTCGGCACCGCCGGCGTATATCTTATATCGAGATTGCAAGTCGTTTTAAGTGATCCATACTCAGGAATTCTTCATATTATACAGGATTCTTTTGTTTATTAGTAGCTGTACCAACATATATATATTTCCATGCATATATATACATATATATATAGACATGTATGAATATATTTTCATGGATATATTGAAAAAAGAATATAGATAAAAAAGATAGTTTTTTATACTAGAAGTGAGTCTCAACTTTCCAATCTCGTTATTGGATTTTTTATCGAAACTCTCCGCACGCAATATTGAGTTTAAGCCGAATTCAGCAGGTTTTCCTTCTCTAGACTGATTGTTATACTAAGGACAAAGATCATAGTCTGCCCTACTATTTACCCATAGCAGAAAGGAGAATAGTCGGCTCCATACCTTTCTTATGGTTATAAGCACAATGTGAAATGCAAACAGAATCGTCCAGGATTCGAAATCGGGCTGCCGTATCTATTTCCGTGGACGGTAACCATTAAAAGACGCCCCCCTAATTCGTCATATAACTTAAATCGGGATCAGTAAACTAACGATGCATGATTGAAATATTGTACAATGAATTCGTATATAGATTTCAAGGAAATTCTATTCTCGTTCGATGTATTGATGTTTAATCAAGTCAGTTTATCTCAATCTAATATCACTGAATTAACGATTTGTTGGTGTGAAGATGAGAATACAAAAGAGGATAATATGAAGATGCTCGATCTCGTTCTGGCATTCTGATGATAAGAAGGAAAACCCAATAAAGTCTGGTGGTCATGTAAGATACTGCTGGAGTACTCCTGATTAGGAGCAATGATGTTTTTGCCTCGAAACCATGACTGACCCACAGTCATCATATGATGAGAGGTTTCTTGGAAATACCGTCGTTTGTTTTTGTAAATATCTGTATATTGTAGATTGATTGAATGATTTTAATGTCTTTTCAACCCAACTTTTATGCAAAGAGGTTAAGGGATAACGTTCTGTGCACGTTTTTATTCTCGTTTTTTTGTATAGTTTTTAACACTTTTAAATCTATATTTATATTTCTTCAAGAATTAAAACCGAACTCGACTCCGGGGTCACTATACTGGTCACTTCCAATACGACGTAACACTCTTACTCAAAACACATAGTGTTCTCGTCAATGTGCAGCTCAGTTTGGACCTCGTTTGAACTCTCAGTATAAGTTTGAACTCGAAGTGTAGTGAAATCTCAGTCTCTACACAGCTCTTGGAATGGTGGGGCGTTTATAATTCGAAATTTTTCGAAGGCAAGTTAACCTTGTTATATTACAATCAGTTAACAACATCACAGCATTTTTATCTAACACAAGTAATTTGCACACTATTGTATGATTTCAAATGTTCCAGTATAATACTAGTAAGTATTTGTTTTCAAGTAATCATTTCTATTTAATGATAGTAATTTGTTTAAATAAAGTCATATAGTTTCAAGTAACTAATAATATTCCTTAAAGAAATTATATCTTTATATAACTATTAATAATATAGATATGGTCCAGTTGCCTTGGGCTGCAGAATACACCGACTGTATCTTTGCAGAAGCGTAAGACCCCCACATTCGCGCAACTAGTGTCCTGGATGTCCCAGTCGATTGGGACTGTAGAATACACCGACATCATCTATGCAGAGGGGTAAGACTCCTCCAACGAGTGTTCTGGATAGGACACTAAACAATCTGATGGTGAGGCTGGAACTGTGAGAAATGACGAGTACCTATTTATTGCAATCACTTCCAGGTCTACTCGGATCCAGTGTGGTAGCACTTGATAGGGTCTTATCTATGGGTGAAATAGAACTGAAATGTCTACTTATGCGAAACTAGATTCTTTGAAATAGGACTGTTTTTACATTTAACGGTGTGTAAACAAAAACTGTACTTATGCTAAACTGAATTGTTTGAAAGTACTAAGATTCTGGGTTAGAATAGATTAAAGAGTGTTGTGGAAGACCGGTGGAAGAACAACTCAAACAACGGGTGATAGGTGAACGTTATTGTATTAGCAGAAAAAGGGATCATACAAATGAAGTACTAGCCGTTCTCAGCTTGTCAAATGTCTCGTAAGAAACGAGAAGTTGCCTTCTCCGAGCGAGCTAAGCTCAGCGAAAATACTTAGGTTGGACGAGTCTATCTTTGGGGTATTCTAGGATATGTCCCCATAACAAAGAGTAATGTCAATGAAGGAGTACTCCACACTTTCTAGAACTAGGACCTCACCATCAGATGCTGTTTATTGTCAAACCCAGGACAGACATTTTTTTGGTGGGGTCCTACCTCTTTTCATAGGATACAGTCAATGTAATCTTAAACCTGCCGACAGACCAGTATTATTGTAGAGCATTACATAAGCTGCGCAGCACCTTCAGAAACTCCTGAGAGGTTCTTTATGAACTTCCACTTACTTAAAAGAAAAAAAGATGGAAGTTCTTTTGCTTTAGCTTAAAGCTACACGACATTTCAACAGGTAGTTTATTTTATTACGCATAAGATATTACTCATTATCTCATTTGAAATAGAAGCTGAGAGAGAGAGAGAGAGAGAGAGAGAGAGAGAGAGAGAGATTTACTGAAACAAGATCGATTATTAAGTACAGTTCAACTTAGTAAAGTTTTTCACTGGAGGCAAATCGATTGAAAAGTTCGACGTAATCAGCCATGACCTCGAACAGAAACAGAAAAGTGCAGGAGCTGATCTTGAGGCCATAACCTCAAGAGGCTAAGAGGCCTCTCCACCGAGAGACTCCTGCACTCACGATAAAACTGGAGTATAATCTTTAATTTGTATCGACAGTTCGATACATCAATTAGCTCTAATGGAGTGAAGAAGAGAAATCAGGTTAAAAACGGGTAGGTTAGGAAAATGCTGGGAGGGGAAATCGAATTAAAAAGTTTTTTTAATAGATAGATAGATATGGAGAGAAACTGATCGTTAGATAGATAGATATGGAGAGAAATAGATAGAAGATTAGATAGATATATCGATATCAACGGACAGATGCATATCAAGATTGATAAATATGGACACATACATACATACACACACACACACACACACACACACATACATATATATATATATATATATGTGTTTAAGATTTTATAACACTTATTGTTTATTTTTCCAAGTGGCTTCACATGCGGCCATATATTTTTTATTATCACATATTAGCAGTGTTCAATATATTTGACAGAAAAAAGAAAACTTCTATCATTCAACTCAAGTACATATCTATTCGTATTTAATTTGATAGTTGTAGTCGGCGACAATCGAGGTTCGAATTTGCTTGTGAAGGTTCCATCCCAAATGAAAGACCTAGGTCTTTTTTCAAATGTACTCAGTAGTCTTTGCGATTTCGGAACTCTACTGCAGTCACCTACCCCATTCTTCCAAGAAAAGTTATAGAAGACAGAGAAGCAGACCATTGTTTCGCTGTATCGATCGCTGCTTCCGGTTGGCTAAAAGTCAAAATACAGCAAAGCGGCGGAAGTAGTGACTGAAGCCTCTTTCTCAAAATATTTGCCAAGATTCAAAGTGTCAACGGCTTTACGTACGTAGAAGTAGCTTGGGTGTTTATTACACTGTAACTCAGTATGTTCTGGTACGCATGACCTGATATTCATTGACGACCAGCTGAATGGTTGGCTTAGTTGACTATTGTTTGTGTGTTAGATTTCCACTTAGTTCTCTTACTACTGACCTTGTGCCAAGCTAGGCCCAGCTTTGTAAATGACAATGTATACTATCGGAAGATGGGAATAAAAGAGAATTAAATAAAAAGACTACTACTTTTTAAAAATTAATTGATTGATTGATTTGAACGGTATATCAAACTGTCTTGGGTTATTTTATGCCAAGATGTCTGGAAATCACGTTTCTCGAACGTTCATATTTACATTTTTTGTGTTGTTGTTTCTTAAAAGTGACCGAGTAATTTTAATGGCATATAAATCTGTGTAGGGTTATTTTATGCCTAGAGGTTAGGGAATCGTGCTAATTGTACGTTCGTATTTACATTTTCTGTGTAGTTTGGTTCTTAAAACTGATTGAATGTTTTTAACGGCTTTTCAAACCGTCTGGTGATACTTTATGGCGAGAGGTTACGGAGTAGCGTTTATTGTACATTCATATTTATATTTTAGATGTTTCTATAGTTTCTTTTAATACTGTTATAGCAGTAATCCCTATCTATTTATTTATCGGGAAATGTCGGGGTAGTCTGAGTATAACAATTCAAAGGACTGATGAAGAGTTCGGACTGATTACTTTTTAAAAAAGTTAGGGAGATAGTTGAGTTGAGACAATCTATAGCCACATATATATACAAATATATGCGGAACATAATCAACAATAATGACGAACTTTTGCCACCGGACAGGGTATTTAAAAGAAATGTATATCTATATATACACCAGATCAACAAAAAGCAGTCATTACGTCTGTTTTTAGTTGATCTGGTGTATATATAGATATATATTTCTATTAAATACCCTATCCGGTGGCAAAAGCTGCTTGATAGTTCCAGGAGTGGCAGTACCGCCTTGAGCTACCAAAACTGTGTTATCACCCTGGTTAGCGGCTGATGAGGACAGAGTATCGCACGTGCTTTCACACGTTGTATGATGAAAAAAAATTAGCCACATACATATACAAATATAGGTGGAACATAATCGACAATAATGACAAACTACAACGAACGAACGAACGAACGAACACACTTCTTTATAAAAATATACCTCTCACACTTTATTCTCGAAAGGGTTGATGTTGGTTGTGTGTGAGAGATGAGCTGGAGACGAGGACAGACTGCTATATTGACCAAGCAGTACTTCTTTCTCATCTTGGCTGGGTTGCTCAACCGTGGGTCACTGAGGGTCCAAAGTCCTCTCTCTGCCGCTGGCTCTCAATTCAGCATCTTGTTCCAACTGACTCAAGCTGTCAGTGCCCTGGTTGTATTATTGTTTAACGACCACCTGCTTCCGCTGTTCTTCAGCTTATTTACCCAGGTGCCTCTCTTGATTGAGGGTCAATATATAACAACAATTCAAATCTCATCTGGTCGGCTAAATGTATTCAGCTATTCTGGCAAAAATAAAGTTCGCCAAAAACCTAAGACTCCAGCCATCTATGTTGTCTCGTGACGGGGTGTTGTAGGGTTTCGCTACTCTGAGAAGCCTAATAAAACTGTTTTTGTTTATTCGGCATTTTGTGGCTGAAAGAGAATGAACCATCCATGGATTCAAGAAGAGCTGGTTCCTACTAGAATAAAGAAAAGCTGTGAATCTGCTCTGCACATTGTATCCGTTATACCTCTTCACATTCTTCCACAGTCTCGGAAACTGAACGAAGAGATAAAATCGGAAGGTTGGTTGGTGTGTTTTAACTCTTATCGACCCTTGTCGGCTATTTAATACCAAAAAATGTTCATAGATATATAAATACTGGAAAGTCCTACATTTGAAGCGAGTTGTATTTTTGTGTTCGTCTTACCCATCAGACGATTGCCATCACTACCAAAACATTTATTGGTAACTGTGCAACCCTGGGATCTTTAGTCTCGAAAAGGGCAGGGGGTCTGGGAGTAGGAACACTGAATCAAGTGGTGGAGTTACTAAGGTGGAGTTACTAAGGTGAACACTGAATCAAGTGGTGGAGTTACTAAGGTGGAGTTACTAAGGCGAACCGACGTTCTGGTTGATTGTTTTGTTGTTTTAAATGGTACATCAACCATCTTGGGTTATTCAATGCAAAACTCATCCTTCTCAAAGAACAGTTGTGATACTATTTAACCCATAGCTGGGAGAATGATGGGGTTTATACCTTTCCTAAGGGTATTTGTCCAAAAGTGAACATATCAGAGCGACTGGAGTTCGAACTTACTAACTGCGATTTTGCATCACTGCTGTTCTCGAAGGTTGGCTTTGGCATTAAATAACTCTCGAAGATTGATATGCCATTTAAGTAACTAAATCTTATCAATCAAAGTTTCGATTTTTGTATATGTATATATAGAAGATTTAACATCGTGGATTATGTAATGCCCAAACCATCCTTATAAATGAACAGCAAGATGCTATTTAAATTATTACTAGATTATTAAATGCCTATTGCATTTTTGCAGAAGGACAGTAGTGCTACTCTTTAAACCATAACAAGGAAGTGATGAAGTAGTTCATAACGTTCCCCAGGTTATTAGTAGAAAGAAAACATAATCTATCTATCTATCTATCTAAACGAATTAACAGTAAATGGAAGACAGTAGAACTAAAAAATTCTTCGGAATATTTATTCATATTTAGGTTAAGTGTATCTGAGATCACCGAACGAACCTGAAGCCATCTTATTATTCCTCAAATGTCCGTTCATCTTTAATTCTTAATTTGATTTTATCGAAACTCTTAAGAATTGTTGCATGTTAAGATTTTAAAGTGTGTTCCAGTTGGATTCAAGGAGATATCTGTTGCTCACTCCTTAACTTCTACTGTCCACCTGGGTGTGAAAAAAGGTTCGTCCCAAACCCAATGTCAGTAATCTTCTTTTTAGCACTCTCCTTCTATATACACTTAAACCCTCTCCATCTTTGACAGGTATTGCATTAAGAAAGAATCAATTTGATATCAACTGAAGGCGAGTCAAAAAGTGGAGGGGCTCAGCAACCAAATAAAATAATTCAATTAGAAAATAACAGAAAATAACAAAAATAAGTATTTATTCAAAAAACTTATTGTAACATACTGACCTTCGACCGAGCCGTCAATAACGAAACAGGTGCATCCGGTTGAAGATATTGGAATATCACCTTGACTTGTGGACAGGTTGAATTCGGTGCAGATGCGACGCCAAGAGGAAGCAGGTGGGTGTCAAACAATTATATAGCCAGGTGCCACCGATGGTTTGAGTTAGTTGGAGTTCGAGGCAGGCAGAGTTCAGTTCGAGTTGCAGTCAGAGTTCGAGTTCCAGTCGCAGTTGGGGACAAGATATCGTAGTGAGAGCCAGCACCAGACAGAGGGCTTGGGCCCTCAGGACCCCGGTTGAGCAGCCCAGCAGAATGAGGAAGAAGTGCTGCTATAATACAGAGGAACTTGGGGTCAATATGTGGCAGTCTGTTCCGTCTCCAACTCACCTCTCATACATAATCAACATCAACCCTTTCGCAACTCTTTCGAGAATAAAGTGTGAGAGGTATATTTTTCTAAATAAGTGTGTTCGTTCGTCATTATTATTATGTTTCTGCATGTATATGTATAGTTGTATCATGGCTATACAACATTATCAACTTTTAGTGTTTTATGATGGTATCTGATTTCGCCGAACGAAGTCTTCCGTACGATATGCTTGGTGTAAGCAAAGCAGTAAGCCAAAATAAGAGAGAGAGAGAGAGAGAGAGAGAGAGAGAGAGAGAGAGAGAGAGAGAGAGAGAGAGAGAGAGAGAGACTCTGTGTGTGTGTGTTTACATTTTTATTTTAAAGAGAATTAAAGAGCATTATATTGGTTTGGCTTGGTTTTCTTTTGCTTAATGGCATGTCAACCTTCGGGTGTTAATTAATTAATGGCAAAGCCATTCTTTCAGAAGAACAGTGTGTTTTAACCAAAATTTTTCAGATGAGCAGAATATGACACAAGGTCAATTTATAAGCGCAGTTTAACAGGTCTGCATTTAAACTTTTCATCCTCATAGATAAGTTGCCACACCAAGGTTAAAGAGCCCTGCCTACCTTACTATTTTCCCGTAGCTGGAGCGAAAAGAGTTGGATACATACCTTGACCAAGAGTATCAATGCTATTGGAACTGTAAACGGCCTAATCTAGGGTCGTCGTGTCCATAACACCTCGGGCGCTTCTTGTTGAAAAACAATAGTGGAACTGTTTAACTCCTAGCTGATGGGGTTATTGAGTTCAAACCATTACCGAATAATTTAGTCCGGAAATGAACGTAACAATGCAACAAGAGTTCGAACTAGCTTACTACGATGTCTCAGTGTTGTATATTAGCCACTTCGCTACGGTTGATCCGTCAATGGAAGTAAATACAGAAATTCAACAAAGCTTCTTATATTTTGAGCCTACTCTTTCATCATTCTTATATTGTGCTGTATGTAATTTTGACAGAGTAATTTCTCGTGTTTTAACAATCCTTCGTCTTAGTTCTTAATAGAGGAAAACACACACACACACGCGCGCTCACACACACACACATATATATATATATATATATATAATAAGAAAAATGAACCCAAAATTCCAATGTTTTCGCTTTCTTTTTTTCTTTTGAAAATTTTTTTCTGGTGAAATATATCATAAACGAGCATTGCCCAGAAGATGGTTTAAAAATCTCGGAACAGTCAACTGGGTTGTAGAATACGCCGACTGCATATCTGCTGAGGGAAAAGACACCCCAAACTACTAGAATCCTGGGTATGGAAATAAACAGCATGGGATATTGAGGCACTTTGGGGAATGGAGATTATCCCTTCATTGGCATTACTCCACGGTCCACTTTTTCCCGAATTGAAATTGTTAATTTTTGTCAATGGGTCAAATAGAACCGTTTTTAACCATTCAACTAACTATTTGTATTAAAATAGAAATACTTAGAATAATTTAACTATGTACTAACATATAATTAATACTTAAAAGAATTATCGGTATTTGATAGGAATGTTTGAAATCATTTGACTGTGCACAAACAATTGATAAATATAAAATAAAATTATTAATGTTTGATAACAATGCTCGAAACTACTTGAACGTGTGCAAAAAACGAGCTGTAGTTCTTTAAACTATTTATTTATTAATCATATATATTCTTATTATATATAAATATATATAATCAGGTTTTCGCATTAAATGACCTACCCTAGTTGATATGCCATAAAACCTTACCAAACCAAATCATATATATGTATAAAGAGGATTTGACATTAAATAACCCACAAAAGTTGATATGCCATAAAACCCAACGAAACAAAATCATATATATTTATATATATGTATAAAAATGATTTTGCGTTAAATAACCTACATATGCCATAAAAATCAAAATCAAATCCGATATATTTAATACATATATATAAAAAGAGGGTTTGGCGTATAATAACCTACAAGGGTTGATATGGCGTAAAACACAACCAATCAACGAAAATTTAAACGTGCCATATAATTCATATATAAATAAATAGATCCCTGGAACATCTAGTTATTACACATTTTATATTTATATAGCGTTTGATTTATTACTATTTTCACACACATACACACACACATATATATATATATATATATGTATTATGAAACAAGCTAAGTGGAATGAAAAAAAAATCACTTTTTTGTTTCATTTCCTCAAAGGAAAATAATTTTTCAAATGAAACAAAACATCATATCGTAACATTGCCATGAAGACGCTTAAATAATAGGGAACATTAAATGTGGCATAATATTCATATATATATATATACATATATATATATATATATATATATATATATATATATAGAGAGAGAGAGAGAGAGATATCCCCCCGAATAACTTGTTTTTTTACATCTCATACTTTTATCGAGTCGGATTTATAGTCATTTTTTCTAACACACACACACATACGCGCACCCATACACATGCACGCAAATACACACACACATATTCTCTCTCACCCCCATATATATATATATATATGTGTGTGTGTGTGTGTGTGTGTGCTAGCTTAACGTTGATTTAGTGCATACATATAGTCGACCGAAAATGTTACAAGTCATACTGAACGAATCTTGGAAGCAACATCCCACAAAGCAGCAGCTGTACGGCCGCCAACCTCCCATCTCTAAAACCAACCAAATACGATGGACAAGACACCGCTGGAGAATTAAGAACGAGCTCATAAGTGACGTCCTCCAATGGACCCCTTCACACGGACATGCAAGATTTGGACGACGAACTAGAACCTTTCTTCAACAGTTCCGTACGGACAGAGGATGCAGCGTAGAGGACCGGCTTTTAGGGATGGACGAGAAAGACGAATAGCGAGCGAGCGAGCGAGCGAGAGAGAGAGTCAGGGAAATCCGTACAGTATCACGACATAATGATATATATATATATATATATGTGTGTGTGTGTGGACCACATATAAATACAGTCCTGTTCGCAGGGCTTATATTAAGCTATCTCCAGTAGAGGGGTAACCCACCCTATAAAATCGGCCGCCCTGGGTATGATGCTTAATTGCATCAAATGGGAAGGCTACAGTTCTGGTGACCAGGAAAGTGTGCACCCCACTCTATCTGCTTTGCAAATTATTTGCATTAGATAAGAGTATTTAAAATCATATAATTGTATGAAAATTGTAAGAGAGAAGTATACCTACTTAGGAAACAACTACACAAAAAACGTTTATACAAATGTACTATGTATACGATTCCCAAACCTCAAGGCATAAAATAATCACAGACAGTTTGACATGACGTTAAAATCAATCATTCAATCAATAAATCTTTTTCAGTTCCTTCTTTCTTTGAAGCTTATTGCCCGCATCTTTTTTTCTTTCTATCTTTCTTTCTTTCTTTCTTTCTTTCTTTCTTTCTTTCTTTCCTTTTGCAGTAGTAATTAGAAAGGATTTCTATCGATCGATGCCACTGCATTCTGAAGTCTTCAACTCAGAGAATGTTTCCATCTTGAACCCAAAGAACACCGAAATGCTGAGGCTTATGCAACTGATTCCTCCGTTGATGGCAAGAAATAAGCTAGCTATTTAAAAGAAGTGGCACTCTGAAAAATCAAGACACCCTCCTCCATTAGGTGAACAGATATATTTTCTCCATGAAAGAGGAAAGCGAGACAACTGAAGCATATTTTAAAAAAAGAAAAGAAAAGAAAAGGCTATTACGAACACATTTGAAGATTATGCTCTGTGCAACAAAGTCAGAATCTTCACCTTTTGTTCATGTGATTAGACGCTGGCCTATTACGAACTCGGAGGATTTTATATAAATTGATATTGACGCTAGAGAAGACACATTTGCACGTAGACACTGGCAAACGAGAAGATATCGATTTTTGCCGCTAATGTTTCGAAGGTCAGTACGCATGCGCATATAATTGTTGGTGCGCACGGGGCCGCCATGATGTCACATTTATGACCGCTTCTGCATTCATGGAGACGGAAAAGAGAAGAAAAATGTGATGGAGAGAGAGAGAGAGAGAGAGAGAGAGAGAGAGAGAGAGAGAGCTATAAAAAGTTGAATACACTCTCAAACATTAGCATGCACACACACATGCAAACGAATTCATACAAACAAACACACACAAACACTTATGTATATATATATATATATATATGTATATATATATATATATATATATAAAGGTTCATGTAGTTCTGTGTGTGTCGTTTAATAAAAAAATGTTTGTTCTACGCAAGAAATTATTTTTAACATAATTCTTGTAAACGCACTTAATCAACCGGTTCTACACAGCTAAAACATAGTACAGTGCATACATAAGATCAAAATGCATCAAATTAGAATGCTGGACTAAAGACTTATTTATTTACTAACGTTTATATATGTAGTGCACTATATAACAAAAGAAAATTTCAATTGAAGTAACCTATCGACAGGGGCTGTAGAATATACCAACTGAATCTCTGCAGAGTCTTAAGTCACATCCAGGACTCTCGTTGGGACTAGGGCTAACGAGTGGCTGATATGACACGAAGCAATCTGACGGAGATGCGTCAGCAATGCCGCAGCTTTGGAGAATGCGCAGTACCTCTTCATTGCTATCACTCCCAGGTTCACTCTTGCTCGAAGTGGTAACACCTGATAAGGCCCAATCAATGGGACAACTAGAACTAAACTACTAAAGTGAATTATTTGAAATAGAACTGTTGGGTAAAAATGGCTCCATCAGTTGGGTCTGCAAAATACACCGACATCATCTCTTCAAAGAGGTAAGACTCCCTCCACGAAGAGTCCTGGATAAGACACTAAACAACTGGATGGTAAGGCTTCTGTAATGATGGCGCTTTAAGGAATGCAGAGTACCCACTTCATTGCCATCATTCTCAGGCCCACTCTGGTCTGGAGTGTTTACACCTGATAGGGTCCAATCAATGGATCAAACAGAAATAAACTTTGTACTTATACTAAACTTAATTATTTAATATAGAACTGTTTTTGATATTTATACTGTGCACGTATGTTAAACTGAATCATTTGATATAGAACATTTTTTGGCATTTAAACTGCGCTTTTATACAAAACTGAATTGTTTGAGATAGAACTGTTTGTACATTTAACTATGTGTAAAAATGGCCTAGTTGCCTCGGGCTGAAGAATACAATGACGCATCTGTGCAGAGGGCTAAGACTCCCCTGAAAAAGTATCATAGATAAGACACTAAACAATCGGATGATGAGGGTCCTATCTATGGGTCAAGTAGAAATAGAAATTTATGTTAAAATTGATTGTTTAAAATAAAAATGTTTTTGATGTTTAAACTGTGTACTTACGAGGGACATACGATAAGTTTCCAGACTTTTTTTCGTATGGGCACTTTTATTGATAGTACACACATGAAACTCAAGCTTCCATCGAAGTAATCTCCTCCAGCTACAATGCACTTGTTGTACCGTTCCAACAATTTCTGGAAGGCCCCATGGAAGTCCTCTTGTGTGAGCTTGTCAATGACCTTCGTCACAGCCTCTTTCAACTCCTCAATTGTCTCATAACGACAACCTCTGAGCTTAGGGAATAACCAAAAGTCACAGGGAGCAAGGTCTGGACGATAGGGAGACCGAGGAACTGTCTTGATGCCCATCATGGTCAAATAGTCTGAGACAAGGATGGAGTTGTGGGCTGGTGCATTGTCCTGGTTTAAATGCCACTGACCCGATTTGAAGAGTGCTGGCCTCTTCCCTAGGAATGTCTTCCTGAACTCCCTTAAAACCTCAACATAGTAACCCTAACTCTAACTCTTTGGCCAATCAACAGTGGTGTATTGACTTCCTTACTCCGCCTACACCTCTCATCATCCCTCACAGACTCCCTGGCTTCCTTGAATCTCTTATGCCACTCAAAAACTGATGCTCGATTCATGCAAGATGGTCGAAAAGCAGTCTGAAGCATTCCATACGTTTCTGTGACATTTTTTCCAGGTTTAAAACAGAATTTTATTGCATATCGTTCTTCTAAAGTGTCAGATTGGAATTTTGAAATTCACCAGCTGTGACAATCATACTTTAGTAGGGTGTATTCCAATTGCTGCTGTAGCTGTTCATTTGAACCTGAAATTATAAAGATTGGTCTGTCATCTCATAAGATGTATTGCAATAACATACTGAATTATCAAGAGTCTACAACAATTTTGCCCAAACGAAAAAAGTCTGGAAACTTATCGTATGCACCTCGCATATTAAACGGAACTGTTTGAAATGGAACTGTCTATATGTATAAAAATGGATTTGGCATTAAGTATCTTACAATGGTTAATATGCCATAAAACTAAACCAAACCAAACTAAATTCAATTGAACTTACCACTTTTGTTAATCTTATATATATATATATATATATATATATATAAGATTAACAAAAGTGGTAAGTTCAAATATATATATATATATATATATATATAGTGGTAAGTTCAAATATATATATATATATATATATATATGTGTGTGTGTGTGTGTGTGTCTGCATGATTAACAAAAGTGGCATATTGAATAAGGATATTAAAGGGCGCAGAAGCAAAATATGAAATAATTTTTACGTTTTTTAGTCTGATGCAAAAAAAAGTGATCAATCTAAATTTTCATTATTTCCTTTATTATTCAAGCCCTTTTTCATTACCATTTGGCCAATGTGAGTAAGAAAGGGCCAATGTGTAGGAGTAAGAAAAAAAAACAACAAAGAATCTATGATTTGCTTAACGCCGAAACCACGCCAATATTTTTTGTTTACTGTATTCAAATCAGAGAAAACTTTTTTTTTCAGAAAAAGAACTTTTTAAGGCAAAGGGGCCTAGAAGATTGAATAAAAAGCAAGAAGAAGGCTTTTTAACTGCTTGCACTTTGGCGATTAAGGACTCCACAACGTCAATAAGAAAGTACGCTAATGAGTTGAATGACCACAAGAAAACTCTGAAGACAGCAATTAAACAAGATTCAAGCCCAGACCGTAACCCCCTAGATTGTGCTATATGGGGCGTTTTAGAAAACAAAACAAATGCAACTTCCCATTCAAATATTGGCACGCTTGAGATTGCTATTGAAGAGGAATGGGATAGAATGTGAGAAGAATTTATTTTGAAGGGTACAAATCCTTTCAAAGGCATTTTGATACAATAGTTGAAAAATGGTGGCCATACTGAGTAAATTTATTGTTTAATGTCTATCTTCTTATTGTGTTGTTCATTTTTCAAAATTAAGATAAATCTTGTTTTATAATACGTTAGTTTGTTGGTTAAGTTTGTGGCATATCAGCCTTTGTAGGTTTTTAATGCCGAATCCATTTTTATAAAAATAATCAGTTTTATTTTAAAACATTTCAGTTAAGCATGAGAACACAGTTTAATTGTAAAAACTTCAAGCTATTCAGTTTATTCAAACAGTTCTAATTCAAACAATTCAGTTTAGCGTAAGTACAGTTCCAATATTCGTAGTTTGAATATAAAAACAGTTCTATTTCAAGTAATTTAGTTTAGCCCAAGTACGCAGATTAGTTTTATTTAACCCATAGATAGGGCCCTATCGGGTGCTACCACTCCGGGCCAGAGTGGACCTAGGAGCGATTGTAATGAAGGGGTACTCAACATTCCCCAAAACTCCAGCATCACTGGAACCTCACCATCAGATTGTTTAGTGTCATACCTGGACACTCATTGGGGTGGTACCCCTCTGCAGAGGTGCAGTCGATGTAATCTAACGCCCCATTTATATGTTCTACAATATATGTGTTTGCGCGCGCACGTGTGTGTGTATGTGCGTGTGCCTACCTTTATATATATATATATATATATATATATATATATATATCAGTATGTATTTGCCAAACACCCCATAAGCAATAATTAATTATAATGATGATTAATTCATTTTGATAAGGATTTATTATTATTAATTATGCTAATAATTCTATGAATATATATTTTCCAGCCATTCTGCAGAAGTTGGATGTGACACAAGTTCAATGCTTTAGCGGAGTTTAACAGGTTCAAATTCAGAGTTTTTGTCTCTAAACTGGTTGCCATACCAAGATTAAAGAGCCCAATCTGCCCTACTTTTTCCTCATAAATGAAAGCAGAATAGTTGGATTCATACCTTTTTGAAGGGCATTAGCACAATGGGAAGTGTAAACAGTTTCCCTTCAGTTCACTGTGTTCATTTCGAATGACATTAAGCATTATACCAGGTGTATGTATACATATGTGTGTGTGTGTATAATTTGTAAAAATTTGCATATATATATATATATATATATATTCCTCAATACCCCCATCCCCAAGGAGAATTTGTGGTGAAGTCAGGTTTTAAACGGAGTAAAGCCAGTTTGAATTCATTCTTTTTCCTTTTCCTTGATTAATTGTCTAATTAATTGCCAAGAACCACAGCCTGTTCTACTATTCGACCCTCACTGAGAAGAGTACAGGTGAATTCACGTCTTTCCCGAAGATATTAGTGCCAAGTGAAATTCAAACGGCTTCACCCAGAATCTGAACTATAATGTAATTAAATGTAATCAAAGATTAAATTAAAATGTTAACTTAATTTTTTCCATTTTAAAAAAAATTTACAATGAACTTCCTAGCGTTACATTCAAAACAAATACAATTAAATCATAATAATTTCCATCTTTAATATCAATGTAATTTTTCGTTTCGTTAGGTTTCCTTTTTTAATGGCATATCAAACTTTAAATGCTAAAGCCACCCTCTTGGAAGAATAGTAGTAATACTATATAACGTATATCTGGGGTAGGTGATAAGGGGTTCATACTTATGTTACTTGTAACAACATGAGTTTTAACTATCCCTGACAGCGCTACTAAAATAGGCTGAATGTATCCCTACAGAGCAGTAAGAACCCTCCCTCCAAGAAAACAGCCATCCTACGTATGGCTCTCAACCGCATCTGGGGGTGAAGATTTGTGGACTATTCATTGCCATTACTCCCAGATCCACTCTAGCTCGGAGGGTTAATACTTTTTATGGTCCCATTTATGTGTTAATAGACTTGGTTAAAAATGATTAGTAATGACAGCTCAGTCGGCTGGGGCAGTAGAATATGTTGACTGCATCTCTGCAGAGGGTTAAACCATCCCTTCAACACGTGTTCAGCTGAGGTTTCAGTCCTGGAATTTTGGAGAATGTGGAGTCCCCCGTCATTGCCATTACTTTCAAGTTCACTCTGACTCAGAATGGTTGATATGCCATAAAACCTAACCAACCAACCAACCAGTCTGTAACGTTGCCTCACCGAGATGGCACCATCTCGAACATAAATGGGCGTTACGCTTACGAACATAAGCAGGCTCATTGCTTCAAATATGAAAAGTATAAGACCATTACAATTTTTCTAGTAATCAAACGCGAAACGAAAGTGGAAGACATGAAAGATATACTGACTGTTGCATAGAAACGCTAAGAGATTCAGGGTGGAAGACGAACAAAAATACCCGACTTCGATTCCTTTAGCCCGCTCGTCCCATGGCCACAACGCTCCAGAGGGCTCTGAACTCAACCGACCGCCACTGCCACTGAACTGTAAACTCGAATGCCCAACTCACCTCTCTTCCAAAAATCTCTTGCAAATATAATATCTAATTATTCCATTCACTAATCATATACGAACACGAGTCAGTAACTTTCATTTGATTTGAATTAATCTAAACCTAAGTCAGGTGAGAGAATATTTACTTCTCAATATACGGCTTTTAACCCTGATTTCAAAACAAATCTCTAACATGCTGTCCCAGGTGATTTCCAAAACAACCTGTCAACTTGATATCCAGACACGTGCACTCATATGACCTTCGTGAATTACACTTCCATTCAAATTTCTTAGCCAAATGATAATCTATCAATATAAAACCAAATAAATTCCTTATATCGTTAATTACCCTTAATTGCAACCTTATTAATACTGGATAGTAATTAGGGAAGACATACAACTGTGTAAACAAAGTATTATCAAATAGGATTATTAGTATTAGGAATACTTGAAATCATTAAAATGTATGCAATTATTAGTAATAAAAATAGTTATTTCAACCTCTCATTATTTATTAGTTAATAGAAACATATTCCTAACATATTATTGGCGTTTGATAATTGGCCTTCGGGCTTTTGACCTTGTGTCAAGTTCTGTCTGGTGGGAGGCAGCGACAAATATCATATTATTGACGTTTGATAGGAATACTTGAAAACATATAACAGTGCAAATATGATAGTTACAAAATATGAATAATTTCTTTAAACAATATAATTGCGTATAAATCGTGAGTGTTTAATAGAAATACGTGAAACGATACGACTGTGCGTTAACAAATTATCATAGACAGATAAAAAATGACCCGTTATGATTACAATGAAACATTCCGAAAAGATAAACATTTCGGCATTGAATAAGTCTTAATGATATACCGTTAAACAAATAAAAAGCAAAGGAAATAAGATTCGTGTAGGTATCTGTTAAAATAAGCAAACTTTGACCTAATCCAATGTTGGTGAAATCCACACACTCTTTTCTGGGATCCTGGATAATGCTCCGAATAAATATTTCACTACAAGTCTCTACAGATATCCAGGACTCTTCTCAGTATTCTGGTTGATTATTTTACTTCTTGTGAGTTTTCGATACCAGCGTTAACTGATGGTCTTTCACTGGAGTCTGAGTGACAATAAGTCTCTTCACATCTCCAGAACTCTTCTCAGTATTCTGGCTGATTATTTTACTTCTTGTGAGTTTTCTATACCATCCTTAGCTGATGGTCTTTCCCTGGAGTCTGAGTGATAGCAAGTCTCCTCAGGTCTCCAGGACTCTTTACTATTCTAGGCGATCTTGACAATGCTATAGTCTGGATGGTCTCGATTCTCCAACTGATTTCCTTCTCCAGGCTCTTGTGGACTGTTCTGAGCTACAATTTCTAATACCTTGATCTTAGTGTTCGATAATTTCTATAGTTCTCATGCAAGAGCCGTAACGGTCAAATCCATAAGACAGTAAGTTCTTTCTCTCTTTTTTTTTTTTTTTTTTTGTTAATTAACACTGGGTCTGCTCTTCTAGCTGGGATTTGGTGATTCGTCTGTATGTCAAAATCGGAGAAAATTTTATTCTTCTCATTCTTTAGAACGGAATCTGATTTATGCATTTACCATTAGGTAGTATTGCAATTTTCAATAACTTGCACGATTCCCGGTCGATTACCTTTCCCACCCAGTATTGTCTTTTTTTATTCTAGTTAGCTGCGTCTGCTTATTATGTGATTAACCGTTTGATCTTTTCCCCATTTAATCTTCACTTGCTAATATGTTACACGCAATCAATTTTCACTTCAATATGATGGGTTCTTATTGGTTTGTTTTGTGCTGTTATTAGAAAATATTTATTTTCTCTCTTGAAGTTTTCTTTTCGTAGCCATATTGCCACTGTTTTTATTCACTACTTTAATTCGTCTTTCTTTGCTCTTTCTTAGTCGTTGTGCTCTTGTATTATTACGTCTACGCAGTACTCAATGCTGGCCAGTCCACTTTCTCCTTATTCGCTTGACACGTATGGCCTTGTGCATAGTCGTCTATTTTTTTTTTTTTCTTGTTCCATCTCTTTGAGTTTCTTCCTCGTCTATTTTAAGAATGATTCTAAGTATCTTACTGGAAAACTTGTTTATTCCTTTGTTGGGATTTCTGCTACGGAGCTTGGTTTCTCTCGTTCTTCTGATGTACTATTTCCTATTTTTTTTCTTTTCTTTTAGCTTGTTTGACGTCATCCATGTACAATATTTCCGAGTACTTGTAGTTTTCCTTCATTTCAAACATTCTTATTTTTTCCTGATTTGCCAATTCTATTCCTTTCGTTGATTCTCTTTTATCACTTTTCATTATAAGCTTTACATATTTTTCACAATCAAATTCCATTCGTATCTATTGACTGTATATTCTTATTGTTAGTATCAAAGACTCTACTTTAAAAAAAATGTTAATGGCTTGATGTTATCCATGTACATAAGTTATTAAACTTTTCTTGCGATTTGGAAAATTTGTAACCCACATTGCACTTCCTAAGTATGTGGCATCATTGTAAGAACGAGTGTCACTCATTGAAAGATGCATTTTTGGATTTTTACCCTTGTTAGGGTTTGACCTCCTGCTATCAATTCCTCCCTCCATTTCTGAGTGATATCCTCGATGAAGTTAAAGATTTTGCAGAATATTTTGTTCATTTTTTAGTCACTCAATTATCCACATTTGAGGGACCATATCATAAGTCTTCATTTAGTCAATCCATGCCATGGCTACATTTTCCGTTTCGTTTTGACTCCTTTATATATAGTATATTGTTATTTATTTTTTTAGTTCTCTTGTTGCATACTTTTTGTTCTTCCGGAAATAGTACGCGGCATTCAAACGAGTAGTAGTTTATTATCATATTCCTTGTGAGTTTTCCAAACCAGCGTTAGCTGATGGTCTTTCACTGGAGTCTGAGTGACAATAAGTCTCTTCCTGTCTCCAGGACTCTTCTCAGTATTCTGGCTGATTATTTTACTTCTTGTCAATTTTCCAAACCAGCGTTAGCTGATGGTCTTTTACTGGAGTCTGAGTAACAATAAGTCTCTTCACGTCTCCAGGACTCTTCTCAGTATTCTGGCTGATTATTTTACTTCTTGTGAGTTTTCCAAACCAGCGTTAGCTGATGGTCTTTCACTGAAGTCTGAGTGACAATAAGTCTCTTCACGTCTCCAGGACTCTTCTCAGTATTCCGGCTGATTATTTTACTTCTTGTCAATTTTCCAAACCAGCGTTAGCTGGTGGTCTTTCATTGGAGTCTGAGTGATGTGGACTCAAAGTCGGGACCACGGAAGGAAAACACGGAACCTGGGTTAGAGGTAAGAAAGATATATTAACAAAAGTTACAAAGAATAGTGTAAGGGTTAGCAGAGCTTACTATCTGGTGGTGTCCAATATTGGTAGTCGTACTACTAGTACTCCTGATACTACGTCACTGAGAGTGTTATCTCACATAGTAATATAGTGCTGGAAGAGTCCATGTTGCAGGTAAGTCTCGGTCTCACCACAGTGAGTGACTGCAAGTCTCTTCAGATCTCCAGGACTCTTTTCAGTATTATCGCTGGTCTCAGATATGCTGTACACTGGATGGATTTGATTCTTCCTCTAATTTCCAATTCCTCCGGTACCCTCTGCAAGGCCTTGTGGACCGTTCCAAGCGCTTTAATTACGACTAGGTCACCGTCACTCTTTTCCCCACGGATTTATTTTTGTTTTTAGCAAAGTCTAAGTATTTGTTGATCTTTTAGCTTTCTTTTATCTTTACTCTGGAACTGTAAAATCCATTAGACGCAAGGTTATTTATTTGTTTGCTTGTTAATCATCTCTAGGTTGGGTCTTCTGGACGAAATTAGGTGACCTGTTTGTATTTCAAAATCCAAAAGAATTTCATGCGTCTTATTCTGGTTTGTGTATATACCATTTGTTGGTATGGTCAAATCTTAACCTCTTACACAATTCCCAGTGGTTCAGCGTTCCCACCCAAACGAGCATAGTCTTGTATTCTTTCAGTGTTAGTTTACTGAATTCACTTATCAGCCGTTTCATCTCTCTTTTCGCGTAAACTACATTTTCTATTCTGTTACGTATCGATTTTCGGTTTAACATAATTGGTTCTTATGGCGTTGTTTTGTGTTGCTCCTATAAGAGATTCAGTTTCACTCTTGAGGTATCCTTTTTCTTTGCCATTTTCAGGTCTGCAATCTCACAAGTTTGTTGCTTGAAATATCTTTTTAGTTTCTTTTGTTCCCAATTCTGTTTCGTCGTTTTTGTTGATTTTTTGTTTGTTGTTATGTTGACACTGCTGTTAATGGCTGCTGTAATAATTCTTTCTTTGCAATTTTTCATGTGTCCTTGAGTTCTTGTATTGATGCGTCTACGCATATTATCATTTCTTGCGATTTTTTTCAGACAAGCGTTACATATTGTTACGAGTTAAGAGAATTTTCTAAGCGCAAGGAGAATAAACATCCTTTTGGAGCTCTCACGTGTGAGTTCCTAAAACATCTGGTGTATTCCCCACAGATCCCGTCGCACATAGATTAGAGAAAAAAAAAAGAAATAAAGAAGGCAAATATTCATTCGGTTTAGGACCGTTCTTCGAGGACGGAAGAAGATGAACAGGTCACAAGGTTAAGATTTGAAAACGGAGTATTTATTTATTCCACCAAAGAAAAAACAACAAAACAAAGCAAAACAAAACAAAAATAACAAACCCCACACCAACAAACAAATAAACAAACAAATAATTATGACAACGTAAAGGGTGGAATGTCCCGTCAATTAAAATGTTTCTTTTTGTGGTGTGAAATGTTACCTGTAAATCCTCATTCGAATATTACAGTTCATGAGAAAGAAAGAAATTCTTTGTGCAAGACTTATCTGGAGATAGCTGGGAGTCTTTTTTTTTTATCATGGCAGTCTTCGTTCTTGTGGTTCCTTCCTCGTCTTTTTCTGAGGGAATATTGCAGCTTTTCCGTTCTTCAGTGCTATGACTAACTCTCTGCAGTCTTGTTCAATTTTGAAAGCAAGCTAGCTTATTTTCTGCCCATACCAAAATAAATGTATTTATACCAATACCCTTTATTTTTCAACTGCTTCTACGGCCTGGACCTTCGGGGTCATTTCGCGTTCATTGCCTCATTGGCTCTACCCTTATCATCGCCTCTCTCGCGTTTCTCTTTCTTTTCTCTCTCACACTCTCTGTAACAGGTAAATCTCACTATAAAAGATTTATTTTGATTTATTTGAAATTTTTTTGAACTGGGTAGGAATATTTGATACCATATAATTTTACATTGTATTCAGAATACTTATTTGAAGCTACAATTTCAAGCACAGGTTTTGTCAGTAATACTCTACGATGCACCACATGGACGCTGACAAAATGCATTGAGAAAAAGCTAGACGGGAACTGCACAAAATGCTCCTCCAACAAAACAACAGATGTACGGCCACTTACCTCCTATCTCTAAAACCATCCAAATGAGACGAACAGGACATACGGGACGCTGCTGAAAAAGCAAGCACAAGATCATAAGTGATGTTTTTCTGTGGATCCCGTTACATTGACGTGCCAGTGTTGGCCAACCGACAAGAACTTACCTACAAAAGCTCTCTACGGATACAGGATGTAGTCTCTAAGAGAGAGAGAGAGAGAGAGAGAGAGACAGAGAGACAGACAGACAGACAGATAGACAGAGAGGAAACGATAGAAAGAATAAGGGCGAGTTGCAAAGAAATAAAAGTACCGCTGGGCGCGAGTGGGTTTTGACACTGCGCCCGGAACTACTTTAAAAAGGCCTTGTGTCATACTCTTTCCAGTTTTTGGGACATACAACAGATACCAAATAACAGTAGCAAAAGGTAATACAGGGGAGACGAGTAGATAGCTTGGAGATTTGGAGCAATTGAAGAAGAAGAAGAAGAAGAAGAAGAAGAAGAAGAAGAAGAAGAAGGGATAATGAATAGTTTTAACAATAATTATCCTTATTATTATTATTATTGTTATTATTATTACTATTATTATTATTATTATTATTATTAGAAGAAGAAGAAGAAGAAGAAGAAGAAGAAGAAGAAGAAGAAGAAGAAGAAGAAGAAGAAGAAGAAGAAGAAGAATTGAGAGATATGAGAAAGAAAGGAATAGAGATAGAGAGAATGATATTAAAAAAAGAAAGAAAGAAAGAAAGAGAGAGAGAGAGAGAGAGAGAGAGAGAAGGAGAGAAATCTTGTTGTGAATGCAGAAACAAAAACAAAGGAAGAAAATTAAACGAGAGAGGAGAAAAGAAGGAAAAATAAGGCAAGAGAGAGAGAGAGAGAGAGAGAGAGAGAGAGAGAGAGTAGTGAGGATGGAGGAAAAGAAGAAAATGAAGAAATAAGAGATGAGAGAAAGATAGGAGAAAGATAGATAGATAGATAGAGAAGAGAGTGAAAGGAAAAAAGGTGAAGATAGTAAAAAGGAAGAAAATGTAAGAATGAGAATTAAGAGTAAGAAAGAGGACGAATGATGGATAGATAGAGAGGGAGAAAGAGGAAGAGAGAGCGAGAGAGGTGAAGATGATGAAAAGGAAGAAAATGTAAGAATGAAAAGTAAGAGAAAATCAGAAGAAGATAGATTGAGAGGGAGGGAGAGAGAGAGAGGGGAGGAGCAAGAGGAAAGAGATGGAGAAAAAGAAGAAAATGAAAGAATAAAAGATTAGAGAAAAAGAGGTGAAATTAAGAGAAAGTTAGGTATATAGATTGAAATAAGAAGAAGAAGAAGAAGAAGAAAGGCTAGAATATACGTATATATATATATATATATGTAGAGAGAGAGAGAGAGAGAGAGAGTTGGGGAGATGGAAAATGGCAGAAAATGAATGAATGAGAGATGGTAAGAAAAAGACATACACAAATTCACAGAGAGAGAGAGAGAGAGAGAGAGAGAGAGAGAGAGAGAGAGAGAGAGAGAGCACAGAATAGAAGAAAACATGCTTAAGCCGTTTTCTTCGGATCGTGACCAATTATATAAATAGCGGCTTTCGTTTTATCAACAATGTTGGCTTTATCATTGTCGACTAAATCCGCCAAATTCTACTGTAACATTGAGTCTGGGCATTTCCTAACATCCGCAGTTAATAAGTAAATCAACTTTGGACGTCGGTTAGTGTCTCGTCATACGATTAAACATTACAGAGACTATCGTCAAAGGTGAATGCTGGTGGCACGACAACAGTTGCTGAATGTTCCTATCAATAGCCCAGAATTATTTTTGCCTTGACTGACAGTTTAGTAAAATGGCATTTGATATGAAAGCACAGACGCATCACTGAATATTTCAATGCAAAAAAACGACTCGCACGTATTTAAATGGACCAAGGGATAAGTAAATTGATCATTATGCGTAAAAATTAACTCCCAAGAGATGTCATGAATTGACTGTGTGTGTCAAGAAAAAAAGGACAAAGTGGACTTGACAAACACAGGATGATTACCTTAAAAAGAGCAGAGAAAGACTAATTACAGCAGCCAATAACAGCAATGACAACAAAAGAACAAATAGAATAACTACAAAAGCTGGAAAAGAAGAATGAGAAGAAAAACAACTGGATGGATATTTCAAACGACATTGCAAATAAATGGAAATCCTAAGAGAGAAATTGAATCTATTCCTGGAGCAACGCAAAACAATGCTTTTTGGACCAATTAAATTAAAGCAAAACTTAATAGGTAACAGAATAGCGAATGTAGTTGACTTGGATATTGAGATGAAACGGTTAATCACATAATAAGCGAATGCAGCTAACTAGTACAAAAGGAGATCAAAACTAGGCAGCATTGTGTAGGAAAGCTGATCCACTGGATAATGTGCAAGAGATTAAAATTTGACCATATTGCCAAATAGTATGTACAAAGGAATACCAGAAAATGAGACGAATAAAATTCTCTTGGATTTTGAGATACAAATTAATCCCTTAATCACAACAAAAAGACCAAACTTTGTGTTAATTAACTAGAAAAGAAAATAATTACTATCAAGAGGATTTTGACGTTCTAGTGGACCCCAGAGTGAATGGTCCAGTCAGCTGGGGCAGCAGAATACACCGACTGCATCTCTGCAGAGGGTAAAACTCTCCCAACGTTTGTCCTGTACATTGCACTAAACAATCTGATGGTGAGTCTTCAGCAATGCTGGAGCTTTAGGAAATGTGGAGTATTCCTTCATTGCCATCGTTCCCAGGTTCACCCTCACCCGAAGTGGTAGTACCTGATAAAGTCCTATCTATGGGTCAAATAGAACTAAACTGTGTACTTATGCTAAACTGAATTGTTGAAATTAACTTTTGACATTTAACAGTGTGTAAACCAAAAACTATACTTTTACTAAACTGTAATACTAAACATTAGTGTAATACTGAAGACGCCCCTATTTTTGGTATCAGGATAAGATACAATCAAAGTGTTCTAAGCCACACAGACTGGGCGGTCGGGTTTTGTGTAATATGCAGCAAAATAAACGTGGCGAATTCATTCTTTAAACTTAAGGATGAATCAAAGCAGGCACAACGTTCTTTTATGTCATTCTTGTCCTCAATGTGTTGGTTCCTTGATCAGATGCATTAAAAATGCTGGTCTTAATTTTTTGTATGAAGACCATGCGGGTAAAATAGTTAAAATTAACTTTTAACTTCCGAGCACAGTGCAACGCTGCACTCCAGATTAAAGAACTGTAATACAACTTCTAATAATCTGCAGTATTAACAGAATAAGACATGAACGCATGTGTCCTGTCACCTAAAATGAAATACAGAGTTTTGAGTGTGAGAAAAAAAAAAAAAAAGCAAAAGAATGCGAAGCACGTCGGGTACATCTATTTGACTCCCTTATAACTAGTGTCCTGAAAAGACATTAAGCAATCTGATGATGGGCTCTAGTAATGCAGGAGTTCTGTGAAATGGGGATGACCCCTTCACTGCGATTGCTCCCAAGGTCCCCTATGGCCCGATGAGGAGGCACTTGTTAGGGTCATATCTATGGGTCGAATACAACTGTTGGACATTCAAACTGAGTGCAAACAAATGACTTTAGCCAAATTGAATTGTTAGAAATAGAACTGTTTGTCCATTTAACTGTGAGTAAACAAATGATTGTGTGTATCTACAAAATGTGTTTACAAATCATATATTTAAGATATATGTAAAACAGCATTTGGCATTAAATAACCATCAATGGTTGATATGCCATAAAACCAAAGCAAATAAAACCAACCGCTAGTGAATGTGATATAACACAGCAAAAATAAAATGCAAGAAAAACGAGGACAAGAATTAATAATGATACCATTTCATTGATATATATATATATATATATATATATATATATATATATATATATATATATCAAGTGTCCTGGCCAAGGCTGTGTGATATTTAATTATCTTTCTTCATGATTATCAGCTATGGAAATGCATTAACGGATATCTCTAACAATGAATTGACTTTCCTCTCTAATAATCAGGGATTATTGCAAGAGTGTTTGATAGTGTCACAAAGATGGTCTATTTTCTTGTTTAGGTTTCTTTGTTTAATGGCATATCAATCTTTATTGGTTATCCGATGCCAAAACTATCCTTGTAGATGAATAGAAGTGATACTATTTAAGACATACCTTGGTGGATTAGGGGGTTCAATAATTTCGAAATCGCTTACCTCACTGGGACTTCACTTAAAAAGACGGAAGACATGATCAATTTATGTGCTGAGGTTTTTCTATTTGTCAGGAATATTGCTTGGAGATTTTTATCCAAACTCTTTCTGGCGTCAAATACCCTACAAAGGTTGATATGCCATAAAACCCAAACATCCAACCAACCAACTATCAACATAACTCTTTTATATTTTTTCTTGGTTTACCAGTATGTAAAAAATACAATTTCTTTTGAGTTTTCTCCAATTTTTTAGAAACAGCCGACCGGTAATTAGTGATATCATTAGCCACACCACTGGAAATGGCTCTTTAATAATTTCACGATCCTTTCCATTGTTTCTATTGATATTTCTTTTGTTAACGACATGTTTCTTTCGATCACGTTTGTCTAACCACTTGTCAGTATGAACTGTCTTTTGACTTTTGACCGATTTACATATTTCGGCATCTGCTGTTATTCTTAAGAATGCAAATAATAAGGTAAGTAAATTAAGTAAAGTTGGTGATCGTAGTCGAGGGCGACCAGAAGGCTCCTTTTTCAATAGCTTCTACACTGAGGTGTTGGGGAGGGCACTACTCCTTTCCCTGGATTGCTCCACATTACCCTCGATACGTACCTTATATTGCTGAGTGTTAAGCAAGGAGGTATCAAGTACCATTTTTAAAGTCTTTGGCATGACGTGACCTGGGATTGAACATAGGTCTCCCGGACCATTGGTGAATAATCTACCCACTGGAGGTGCCCGTGGTGTAATGGTTATCATCGTAGGAAATGGACACGGTGACACGAGTTCAAATCCTAGACGAGACTGATTGCATTTCACATAGCACTAATACCCTTGGGAAAGGTATGAATCCAATTATTCTTCCTCCAGCTATGGGTAAATAGTAGGGCAGACTAGGTTCTTCAGCCTTGGTGAGGCAACTAGTGTAGGAGAAGGAAAACTCTGAATTCAAACCTGTTAAACTCCGCTTAAAAAAATTGACCTTGTGACATATCCTGCCCGAGCGGAGGGGTTGGTAAATAGGGTGAACAATCTACCCACTGGGTTAACGAGCCCAGTGGGTAGAGTGTTATAAATTTATATTGAACTCAGGGCTCCCTGACAATTAAGTTAATGTAACAATATTATCCTCTGCATTTCTCGGGGAAAATAATTGCATTAATTTAAGTAACTTAATTTATTTTGTTTAAGGTATGTTTATTGAGTTCGGACCTTTGGTCTAACGGATAGAATGTTCGCCTATGATCCGGAAGACCATGGTTCAATCTTAGGTCGAGTCATACCAAGGACGCAAAAAAAAGTACTTAGATTTCACCTTTGTTAGCACCCGGCATTGTAAAGTGGAACAATCCAGGGAACCGAGTAACACCCTACTGTACACCTCGTTGTAGTAGCTATTGAAAAAGGAACCTTCGGTTTACTCTCGACTATGTTCACCAACTTTTATATTTTCTGAAGCCAGAATGTTCAGTTATTAAATAAAGATATTCTTGTCTAATTTTTTAGATTGTTTACTGCTTCATTTGGTTGGTTGGTTGATTGGTTAGGTTTTATGGCATATCAACCTTTGTAGGTTATTTAACGCCAAATCCATTTTTTTGCAAATAGTCAGCTCAATTTCAAACCATTCAGTTTAGCATGAGTACCCAGTCTAACTGCCAAAATAGTTCTAATTCTGCAAATTCAGTTTAGTATAAGTACTGATTTTACTTACACACAGTTAAATGTCAAAACAGTTCTATATTAAACAATTCAATTTAGTGTAAGTACAGTTTCAATTTCAAAAACAGTTCCATTTCAAACAATTCAGTTTAGCCAAATCACACAGTTTAAATGTAACTACAGTTTAATTGTCAAAACATTTCTATTTCAATCTATTCAGTTTACTCTAAGAGTTCTAATTCAAACAATTCAGTTTAGCATGTAGTTATTCCTATTCAACCCTATCAGGTGCTACCATTCCGAGCCAGAGAGAACATAGGAGCAATGACAATGAAGGAGTGCTCCGCATTCCCAAAACCTCCAGCATCACTGGAACCTCATCATCAGATTGTTTAGTGTCATATCAGGACACTCATTAGAGGGGGAGGTTTTACCCCCCCCACGGCAGAGAAGCAGTCGGTATAATTTACAGCCCCAGCCGACTGGGCAATGCTGCTTGAACAGTGAACATCCTCTGAGTGGCAAGGGTAATAAAATACAAAAAAATATCCTGAGCATTATCATATAATTCAGAAAAGTCAGATGAAAGAAATACTCGAAAAAATTAATGTTATATAAGACATTAGGTTTATAAATCACCAAATCCCACTTTGAATTTTCCAGCAGGAAACATGGTGCAACAGCTCTTGGAGTTTGGTTGAGAAGTACTTATTAGTAAAATCTTCAGGAGGTTGTAGGTTCAATCCCAACTATGGTTAACAGAACAATCTACTCCTGAGGATAATATAATGGGTTTGGTTCGAAAAACCTGTGTAGTCTACCGAGTTCGACATGATATTACTGAAGAAGGCGTTGGTCAAAAAGCTGTCAATATAACGATAAAGACGAAGATAATTGTCTAAATACTCTAAGCGATAAAAGATCTCGTCTCCTGGCCTGGACCGGATGATAGCCGACTTATTCGTGATTATCGGCAAGGCAAAAGTATCAACTACAATTCTCTAATAAAGTATTGTCTTTCCTTCTGGAGTTTAGCTTCGTCTAAAAGAAGTTCATTAACTTCCTCTCTCTCTCTCTCTTTCTTATCTTCCCTAACATCCTCGTTGCCCCACCAACAACCAGGCCCCTAGAGTTTTCCACTGACAGCTACTCCGGCCAGATCATCTGCAAAGCAAACAGAAGTGACGTCGGATTCGTATACCGTTAGAGATGTCGGCATCTGTTTACGTGATTCATTATACGTCTTCAGTCATCTAACTGGTTCGAAAGGTAACCAAACCTCTGCGTTTTCCTTAACACTGGTGCCTGTCTGTTGTTTGGCTTCCCGTATGAAGCTGCTGACAATTTTAGATGGAAAGCTTAGAAATGGCGTCCGTGAGAAATAGGCAAACATAGCATGCTTGAGGTCATTTGTAATACGGAAACATCTCTCAGCTGTTTTCTCCCGAAAGAAGGAAAACAAACATGACGATTTAAGAGGTCTGTATATAAAGTTATAAGAATCATTTTTACAAGTATTTTTCAGGTTGGCCACAATGACAGTCAGTGGGGACGTGTAAAAAATTCAGTTTAGATTTCACGTTCAGTTATTTTGGATCATTACAAGTGGGTTTAATTAAATTTCGGTTAAATGTGTTTCATTAAATGTGTTAGATGTGTTAAATGTGTTTCATTAATATTTTTCAAGACTGTTTATAATTTGATTTGATTTTTATGTTAAACTGCATATCGACACGTTATAGATTATTTATTGCTGATATCTCTATTAATTTCTTAAAGTTTGTTTACAATTATAGCTATATTTACAATGTTCCACAACATCTATTTCAAATTGCAGCTGTTTAATTGTTTACAATCATTTGTTTTCAGTCATATGAGATCAAAATTTCCTTAAAATACGAATAATTTGAATTTGTATGGTTTCAAGTATTTCTTTATAGTTTCAACGAACTAACTTACTAACAAACTAACAAATAATAATAATAATAATAATAATAATAATAATAATAATAATAATAATAATAATAACAGAACTAACGCAAAAGAGTTCAAGACTAGACACTATTTGGTGGGGGAGGGGGATCAACTGGGAATCGGGCATGAAATTGAAATTTGACAACATTAACAGAATCATATGCAACCCATATGCACAAACTAAAATGCATCCAGCAGAATAAAACACACATAGTTCTCTTGTATTTTGAGATACAAACATCATCATCATCATCATCATCATCATCATCATCATCATCATGTCGTGCCGCTAGCACGGATATCCCTGAACCTCTCTCGCCACTTCTCCCTATCATTCATCGCCTCTGGCTGGTCTTCATGGCTACATCCCGTATCCTCACAGAGCTGGTCGTCCTGATTTTGCTCGGCCTTATGCGGGGGTCCATAGGTGTACATCACTTATGAGCTCGTCCCTGCTTCTCCAGCAGTGTCCTGCATGTCTGGTTCGTCTAACTTGGATAGTTTTCGTGGTGGGAGGCAGATGGCCGTATAGTTGGTGCCTCATGGGGTTTGTCGCCAGAACTTGTTTAATATTGCTCGCAACATTCTTGTGTAATTGCCGTCTGGCTTCTTCTCCAGCCGTTTAGTTAGCGTCCATGTAGTGCATCCATATAGCAGTATCGACACGACCGCTGCCTGAAAGAAACTGCGTTTCATTCTATCGGTCAGGTTTGATTTCCATCTGATCGAAAGCCTATCGATAGCTGTCCATGCCTTTGTTAGCCATGTGTCGGTGTCTTTTCGGTTGATGAGACGCTGCTTCCTAGGTAGGTGAATTTGTCTACCAGTTTCAGAGAGGTTCCGTCTAGTGTGAAAATGTCACCGGTTTGATTATAGCACATTCACTAATCTTGGCTAGAAAACCAGACTGAGTGATAGTTTAAAAAAACCGACTTTGCTGTTCCGGCGGACCGCAAAGTAAAAACCAAAGGAAACGAAAAAAGAGATTTTTACTAAGACTTTGCCAGAGAACTAAAAAAAAGCAATGGAACATGAAAGTGATGGTTGCACCAATTGTAAATTTGTTTGGGTTTATGGCATATCAACTTTTGTAGGTTATTTAATGCCAAATCTATTTTAATACAAATAAACAGTTCTATTTCAAGCATTTCAGTTTAACATTATTACACAGTTTAATTGTCAAAACATTTTCTATTTCAAACTATTCAGTTTAATCAAACAGTTCTAATTCAAACAATTCAGTTTAGTATAAGTATAATTTTTGTTTATACATAGTTAAATGTTGAAACAATTTTATTTCAAACGATTCAGTTTAACGTAAAAATAGTTTCAGTGTCAAAACTTCTATTTCAAACAATCCAGTTTAGCATACAAAACTGTTCTATTTCACACAATGCAGTTTAGCATTAGCTCTCTATCTATTTAATGATTAAATCCCCGTCTTTCTCATCGCTGTTGCATGACGTTACCTGGCACCTCAGATGCTCGCACTATTTTCGTTTGAATCGATGGATTCATGCCTCTTTTCCAAGGTCATTAGAGCAAAATGAAATGCGGAGAGCTTCGTCCAAAATTTGAAGCCGTGTCACCAATTCTATTCCCAACGACGATAACCGTTATACTAAGCACACCTCCATTTTCATGTACGAGGATGGGTTGAAAATTTATTTGCTTAAAAGTTCATATCTGCTATTGATGATTGTTTTTCTTTTAGTTTAGTTTGGTTTGGTTATTTAATGGCAAATCCTGTTTATACATATATATTGAATATATATGATTTATAAATACATTTTATGGAGTACATTTTTAACGAGTATGAGCACGTTTTTTGCTCACAGTTAAATGGTTTCAAGTATTGCAATCTGATACGAATTATTCTATTTACTATTAGTTATCTATTTGCAGACAGTTAAATGGTTTCAAGTATTGCAATCTGATACGAATTATTCTATTTATTATTAGTTATCTATTTGCAGACAGTTAAATGGTTTCAAGTATTGCAATCTAATGTATTGCTATGTAACAGAAACAATTTAGATAGATATACGGGATATGTAAGAGATTAATTTCTCTGTGATTTAATTTTTAAATGAGTTAAAACTCATTTGTTTGTTTACTAGTATTGCTATTGTTTCAACACAGTCAAAGGGCTTCAATCAACGCAATTTAACACTTAAATTCCAATCAAGATTAATCATTTGTTTGCATTCAGCGAAGTCGTTACAAGCATCGCTATTCAACATCACTTATTCATTTGCACATAGTTGAATGGTTGCAAATATTGTTATATATCACTAAGAATTCAATTAAACATCGGAATTTGCTTGTACTCAGTTTAAATGTCAAATAGTTCAATTTAACCCATAGATAGGATCTTGTTATGAGCTACCACTCCCGATCAGAGTGGACCTGGGAGCGATGGCAATCAATGAATACTCCACATTCACTAAAGTTCCAGCATTCTTCATTATCATCCTGTCATGTCATCAGCACGGATATCCCTGACCCTCTCCCACCACCATTCTCTATCGTCCATAGCTTCCGGTGGGTCTTCAAGGTGACATCCTTTATCGGCACAGAGCTGTTGTATATAGGTTCTGGCAGGTCGTCTTGCCTTTGCTCGTCCATGTAAAGCGGTTCACATGGAGCCTTACCATCCGATTGTTTAGTGTCATATACAGGACACTCGTTGGTGTTTTTTTTTTACCCCTCTGAAGATATACAGCCGGTGTATTCTACAGCCCAAGCCGACAGCAAAAAGTCTCGTCCATGATTTGAACTCATATGTATGTATGTATGTGTACACGAGTGTGTGTTTGTGTGTTCAGTCAGGTACGCAAGTACAAATATTGATTGACCCTATTTGCTTGTGTAATTATATTCATTTTTACCGTCTGAATTTTTTGTAAAATTTAAAAAAATATTTTCGCATGTACAAGACATTTTAACGTATCTAATTATTTAATTCCTACTTAGATAAAAACATTAATTGTTGTCTCTGCCATATTTCCCTTGAGGATAAATGACCTAACAATGACCTAACAATGCTGACAAATGTTGAAAAAGTAATAATATACACATTTTGTTATATTTTAAATGAGACTCAATAATAATATAAATAATAACGTTGTCACTGCCTACCAACCAATAAACTCACAGTGAGTATGTCACACTCAATGGAGGGGAAGGATAGATAGACAATGCAAAGTGAAACCTAACCACACTGGTTTTGATATGCTTTTACTAGATGAGGCAGTAAGCGGCGAAGTTACAAGATCTATTCTTAACATGCAAACTTTTCTCAAAAAAGTTACCCCTTTGAAGTGCTCTCAACCACACCTGCTGAAATACGAGAGACATTTTATTTATTGCATTTAACAATTTTTTAAAAATTTTATGAAATTTAACTATATTTAAAAAACATCCCATATATATATATATATATATATATATATCATATTTCCCCGATCAGATATAATTTTCATTCATTTAAAATGTGTATGAGGGTGTGTGTAATAATAATAATATTAATAATAGTGAGAAGAAGAAAAAGAAGACGAAGAAGAAGAAATGTGTGTGTGTGTGTGTGTGTGTGTGCGTGTATATGTATGTATGTATTTTATGTAACTAAATATGGTATAATATTATTTGTATACAATAGTTAAGCCCTGGCATTTCTACAGTTTCAGCCTATCATAAAAATCATAATATTAAGAGATCATCAAAACGACAACACTGTTAAGAGCGGTCAGAACACTGAGAAGAGTCTTGGTGAATTGAGGAGACTTGCTATCACTCAAACTCTAGTGAAAGACCATTAGCTGATGCGTGTGTGAAAAACTCTCAAAGGAGGAAAATTATTATGATAAATTTAACGAACGCAAAAGACTGGATAGGTATCTCGAAATTGCCGGAGTGCTGGAGGAGCTGTGGAGTATGCAGGTGACGGGGATGGTAATTGCAATTGGAACACTCGGAACAATCCCCAAAGGATTGGTTAATGGATTGGAAAAGTTAGAAATAAGTGAACAAATGAACACCATCCAGACTACAGCATTTTGAAGATCTGCCAGAATACTGAGAAAAGTTCTGGAGACTTGTGGAAACTTGTATAATAATAATAATAATAATAATAATAATAATAATAATAAGAAGAAGAAGAAGAAGAAGAAGAAGAAGAAGAAATAAAACGAAACGAAACGCATCGAATTCTTTGGGACTTTGAGGTACGAGCAGATTAACTATACCCGCCCAGAAGACCTGACAATCGCGTTAATTAACAAGAAAAAAAAGAAAGAAAGAAAAAAAAAGAACTTGTTGTCTAGTTGATTTTGTCATTCCAGCAGACCATTGAGTGAAAATAAAAGAAAGAGAAGAGATAAAAAAAATGTTTATTTTTTCAAAGAGGTGAAAAACTGTGGAATATGATGATGTGATGGTGAGACCATTTGCTGTTGGTGCGCTAAAAAGTGACCCCCAATGACTTGAACTGGAAATTGGAGGATTTAGAGATCAAAGAAAGAATCAAGACCAACCAAACCATGACACTGTTAAGATCAGCTAGAATACTCTGAAGAGTCCTGGAGGCCTAAAAACTCTTGCCGTCACTCAGACCCCAGTGAATGCAACAAGTTAAAACTTGCGTGAAAAACAGAAGAAATTAAGATAATAACAATAAGATGAAAAAGTAAAAAAACAAACAAAACAAAACAAAAATTTCCCCACAATCATAAAGACCCTGAAAGAGAGATGATAAGTATTGGGGATCCGTGGCAGGATTAAAACTGCCTAGATAGCAACGCTGTTGTGATTGACTAAAATACTGGAGAACTAAGGAAAGTTGCTTTCTTTTAGGCTTAAGCAAAGGTCATCAACTAGTGTTGTGAGAAAAACCTGAAGGGGTAAAGTGATGTTAATAAAGAAAGAAGGGAAGAAGAAAAGACAAAAAACAAAATTTACTACTACTTCTTGTAGTAAGGGAATAAGGGAAAAATATCTGAGCTGTCACTCTCGTAAGTTACTGGGAACCATTCTTAAAGGGGACCAGAAAAGAATCCCAATAAATGGACCAGAGAACAAGAAAACTAATGACGATGCATAAGGCCTTAAACCCAAGAGATGACGTAGACGGACTGTATGTGTCAAGAAAGGAAGGAGGAAGAGAATTTGCCAGCATTCAAGACAGAATTGTTCCAACGATACAACGTCTAGAGGAGTTCGTAAAAAGTGCAGGGGAAGGCTGATTACAGCCAGCAGAAACAATTCTGACAACGCAAGCATCAACAGACAAAAATAAACGGGAAACAAAAATGGAAAGAAAAACAACTGTATGGTCATTTCACGTGACAAATAAGCAAAATCTCACGTGAGAAAATTTGGAGATGGCTAAGAAAAGGAGATCTTAAGAGAGAAATCGAATCTCCTCTGATAGCAGCACAAAACAACGCAATAAGGACTAACTATATATAAAAAATAGACAGGACGCAACAAAATCGCAGATGTAGATTATGTGGTGATTGAGACGAAACGATTAATCACATAAGCAAATGCAGTCAATTAGCGCAGAGTATAAGACCAGACACGACTGGGTGGGCAAGGTGATTCACTGGGAACTGAGCCAGAAGTTTAAATTTGACCATACTAACAAATAATATATGCTCAAACCAGAATCAGTCATTGAAAATGAGGCGCAAGAACTTCCCAAGGATTTTGAGATATAAATAGATCATCCAATATCGGCCATACGACAAAATCTAGTGATAATTAACAAAAAAAAGACAACCTACCGAATAGCGGACTTTGCTGTTCCGGCTGGCCACAGATTTAAACTGAAAGAAAGCGAAAAGAGAGACAAGTACGTTGACCTTACAAGAGTATTGAAAAAAAAAAAAACAACAAAAAAAACAAACAAACTATGAGACATGAAAGTGACAGTGAAACCAATCGTAACTGGCACACTCGGCACAGTCACGGAAGGATTGGTACAGGGACTGGAGGACTTGGATATAAGAAGACGAATGGACACCATCCAAACTACAGCATTGTAGAGGATACTTGCTGTCACTCAAACTCCATTAGAAAACCATCAGCTAACGCTTGTGTAAAAAAAACAACTCTCACCTAGGGGTAATATCACAGGAAAAGATAAATCCCCACGTGTATATGGCTGATATCAAGCTATTTTCCAAAAACGGAAAAGAACAAGAAACCCTTAAGAATATGCTGTCATAATATAGGAATGGAATTTTGCATTAAGAAAAGTGTCATGCTAATTATGAAAAAGGGGAAAAGAGAAACAACGGAAGGAATAGACCTACCAATCAGGAAAACTAAAGAAAACCTGGGAAAAAAAAGAAAATTACAATTACCTCGGTATACTGGAAGCGGATTACTACCAAATAGAGATGAAAGAAAAAGTAAGATACTCGACACCATCTTAAGATGGCTATGGAAGGAAGAGAGATAAAAGGACCAAAGGACACGAAAATTGATGACTATTCACTAACCCTTCTACCAGAAAGATTGCATAGAGTATGTTTCAAGAAAAGTCAAGAATGCGTAAATGCATCCAATCGTAAATTCTAGAAATATTCTGTTGGGTATCACCCACCCTTTTCCACACAATGAACTAGTCCATCTGCCATATATAGCAGTAGCTACTAATACAATGGCAGACAAGAAGGTGAACAGCAGCTTCTTATAGGAATAGTAAACCAGCTAAAGGCCTAGTGGGTAGAGTGTTCGCCAATGGCCCGGGAGACCTGGGTTCAATCCCAGGTCACGTCATACCAAAGACTCAAAAAATGGTACTTGATGCCGCCTTGCTTAACACTCAGCATTATAAGGTAAGGATCAATAGTAAAGTGGAGCAATCCAGGGAATTGAGAAGTACCCTCCCCTACACCTCGGTGTAGTAGCTATCGAAAAGGGAGCCTTCGGGTCACCCTCGATTAAGGTCGCTAACTTATATTTAAACAAAAATTTATATTACGCATCAGAATAGCAAATATAGAGACCGAGATAAAATGCGAAATGCAATAAAAAGCGAATGCAATAAACTGACACAAAAGAAGTTCAAGAATTGGTACGACTGGTTTGGGAAGGCGATCCAGTGGAAACTGTCCAAGAGATTAAATTTTGGCTTTACGAACAAACAGTGTATACATTAACTAGAATCCCTCTAAGGAAATGAGACGCATAAAATGTTCTGGGATTTTTATATACAAAACGTATTATCTGATCCTGGCCCGGATATCAGACAAAGTGTTGATTGAAAAAAGAAAAAGAACTTCACATTGGGCTGATTTTGTACTTCGAACAGACCACAGAGAGAAAATAGAAGAAATAGAAAAATATTTGGATCATTCTAGAGAACAACAAAAAAAAAAAATCAGTGGAAAAAGAGGGTAGCGGTGATATCAGTTAAAGTGGGTACACTTGGAACAGTTTTCAAAGGCTTGGTAAAAAGTGGTGTAATTTGAGATCAGAGAAACAACCGAGACCATTCTGGCCATAGGATTGTTAAGATTGGGTTGAATACACAGAAGATTCCCTGAAAATTGAGGAGAGCACCTATTAAAACTTCAATGAAAAACGAGCGAGACATAAAATAATCGACGACATCAAGCTTTTTTTAAAAAGAAGACAAAGAGTTGGAGGCTCTGATACAACATATAATATACAGCGAGCATACAGGAATGGAATTTGGCATAGAAAGATGTGCCATATTCATAATGAGAAGCAAAGGACTGCCAAATCAAAAACGAATCAGAACGCTCGAAGAAAAAAAAAATTATAAGTACTTGGGAATAATTGAAGCGGACACCATAAAACTAATAGAAATGAAAAATAAACAATAAAATATGAGTATCTAAGATGAATGAGAAAGCTTCTCGAAACTAAGATCTGCAACAAAAATCTCATTAAAGGTATAAACACCTGGGCATTTACGTTTGTAAGATACTCTAAATCATGGACAAAAGAGGAACTCATACAAATATACTAGAGGACAAGTAAGTTGATGATGATGATGAACAAGGCTTTAAATCCACGTGATGACATAGACAGACTCTATGTATCAAGAAAAGAAGGAGGAACATGACTCTCTAGAATTGAGAATTGCGTGAATGTATCAGTGCCAGGATCGAAGGACTATTTATAGCTCGCCCTGTGGGCTTGGGCTGTAGAATACACAGACCATCTCTACAGAGGGGTAAGACTCCCCTAATGAGTGTCCTGTATATCAAATTTACCAACCCCTCCGTTCGGGCAGGATATGACACAAGGTCAATTTTTAAGTGGAGTTTAACAGGTTTGAATTCAGAGTTTTCCTTCTCCTACACTAGTTGCCTCACCAAGGCTGAAGAACCTAATCTGCCCTACTATTTACACAAGCTGGAGGGAGAATAATTGGATTCATACCTTTCCCAAGGGTATTAGTGCTATGTGAAATGCAGTCAGTCTCGTCCAGGATTTGAACTCGTGTCGCCGTGTCCATTTCCTATGGCGATAACCATTACACCACGGGCACCTCTGTATATGACACTAAACAATTTGATGGTGAGGTTCCAGTAATGCTGGATCTTTGGGGAATGCAGAGTACCCCTTTATTTCCATCGCTCCCAGATCCATTCTGGCTCGGAGTGGCTGCACCTGATAGTATCCTATCTACGGGTTAAATAGAACTAAACTGTAAACATTGGTTAAACTGAATTGTTTGAAATAGGACTGTTTTGCATACTCATGCAAAACTGAATTATTTAAAATAGAACTGTTTTGATATTTAAACTGTGTACTTATGCTAAACTGAGCTTTTTGAAATAGAACTGCTTTTAAATTTAACTAAACTGTACTTATACTAAATTGAATAGTTTGATATAGAATTGTTTTTGACATTGAAACAGTGTACTTATGCTAAACTGGATTGTATGAAATAGAACCTTTTTGACATTTAACTGAACTGTTTTGAGTTCTTTAACTGTTTGTAAACAAAAACTATACTTATAGTAAACTGAATTGTTTGGATACGCCATAAAAACAAACAACCAACAAACCAACCAACTATTTGCAGCAGCCAATAACATCACTGACATCATAAGGACAAATAAAACCACAATAGATAAGAAAAATGGGACGAAAACAACTATATGTGCATTTTAAACGACAAAGTGATGAAATCTCACACAAGAAGACCTAGACATGGCTACGAAAGGGAAACTTTTGGAGAGAAACTGACTCTCTTCTATGGCAGCAGAAAATAACGTCAAAAGACCTTTCTTATCATAGCTAAAAGTGATAATATGTTAGAGAATAGCAAGTGTACGTTATGCTGTGATAGAGACGAAACGACTAATAAGCAAATGAAGCAAACTAGCGCAAAGGTAGTATAAGACGAGATACCACTGAGTGGGAAAAGCGAACCACTGGGAATTGTGCAAGAAATTGAAGTTTGACCATATTACCAAATGATATATGCATAAATCAGAATCTGTTGTGAATGAGACGCACAAAATTTTCTATAATTTTGAAATACAAAGAAATCATCTAATCCCTGCAAGAAGAACAAAAAAAAAAAAAAAGAAAAAAAAAAAAGAAAGGAAACTTGCCATATCGTGGAATTTGCCGTTTCATTGGATCACAAAAAGAAAATCAAAGAAAGCAAAAGAAAAATAAGCATATGGACCTGGCTAGAGAAAGAAGAAAGCTGTTAAACATGAGGGTGACGGTGATACTAATTATTTTTTGCGCACTTGGAACGGTCCCCATAGGTTTGGAAAAGGTGCTAGAAGAGTTGGAAACCGAAGGACGACTTGAGACAACGTAAGTTACAGTTTTGTTGAGATTAGGCAGAATACTGAGAAGAGTCCTGGGGACTTGAGGAAACTTGATGCCACTCAAACTTTAGTAAAAAGCCATCAGCTAACGCTAGTGTCAAAAACTCTCAAGAAATAATAATAATAATAATAATAATAATAATAATAATATTAATAATCCTTATTAAGCAATAATAGCTTTAATAACTATTCATAATATAAGCAATTTGCACAAAGTTATATGATACGAAATATTCCAATTCAATTCTAATAATTTACACACAATTGCATAGATTCAAGTAACAATATCCATTTAATAGTAATCATTTGTTTGCATACAATTGTATGGTAATCATTAATAATTGTAAGATAACCGGCTCATTGGCCCAGTGGGTAGAGTGTTCGCCAGTGGCCCGGAAGACTTAAGTTCAATCCCAGTTCGCGTCATTCCAAAGACTTTAAAAATGGTATTTGATACCTCCTTGCTTAACACTCAGTGATATAAGGTGCGTATCAAGGGTAAAGTGGAACAATCCAGGGAAAGGAGTTCCGCCCTTCCCTGCACCTTGGTGTAGTAGTTATTGAAAAGGGAGCCTTCTGATCACCCTCGACTACGGTTGCCAACATTACTTTACGTTACATAGAAGGATAACAACTATTGTTTATGTTGTGACAGAGATGAAGCATATTATAAGCAAATACAGCAAAATGGCCCAAAATGAAGACAAGAGTAGATGACTGGGTGAGAAAGGTGATTCACTGGGAATTTCCCAAAAGACTAAAGTCTGACCATGCTGACAAATGTTTTAATGTTAAATCAGATTGTGTCCGAGAAAATGAATCGTATAGAATTCTTTTGGATTTTGAAATACAATCCCAGTTAAAAGACCAGATCTAGTTTTATTCAACAAGAAAAAAAAAAAAAAAAAGAACTCGTTATTTCGTGAATTCATTAGTTTCAGCGAACTAAATAAAAATGAAAGAAAGCGAAAGTATTAAAATCACCCGGATATTGTCGGAGAGCTAAAAAGAAGAGAAAAAGCCATGGAACATGAAGTTGATAGTGATCCGAGTTTGCGCGTTTGGAAACGTTTTCAAAGGCTTGGGGAAAACTCGAGGAATTGGATAACAGAGGAAGAATCGAGTCCATGCAGACCATAGAATTGTTTAGATCATCTAGAATAGAATATTTTCAATTTCCTATCAAAGCTACGATCAACATAACACGGAATCTGCATTACAAGCATAGTTTTATATTAAGAGCTTTTGAACAATCTAGTGATAGCTTAGAACTTTGAGTAACACTTTTAGGAATATTCATTGTAGGAATAATTTAATGATGAATGACAGCAGAAAAAAAACAACTTTTCTCTTAAACTATAATGAAGCCATATGAATTGGAAGTGAGAAAGTTTTTTTTCATTTAGATAAGTAAACATTCATTCATACAAAAAGTGAATAAATTGGTTTTGTCAATTTATATGATTGTTTTTTCTTTCAATTACATTCATTTTCATAAAAAAAAACATAATAAACGAACAAAAAAGAAATAAAAAAGACAAAAGCAAGAATTAAAAGAAACAAGAAAAAATAACAGCATAAAGCAAACAAACAAACAAACAAAAGACAAAACAAAACAATATGATAAAAATAGGTGCGGACAATGTTTTAAATTAGAATAGAAATTGAATTTTGTATTTTTTTCAGTGGTGGATAGACAGCCAAAATGAGTTTGACGAAAATCAAGGCCATCGACCAAAAAGCCATATATAGGTGAGAATTGATAAACCTTTCACGTAGTCTCAGAAAACAAATTGGAACCATCTACATCACAGCACCATTGAGATCGGTGAGGATACTGAAAAAATGGCCAAGCTGTCAATTAGAGTTCAGTGAAGGATAACAATAACTACCGATGTGAAAACTGACCTTGTGTCATATCCTGCCCGAGCGGAGGGGTTGGGTAAATAGGATAACTATTGATGTGAAAACGCATAAAAAGAAAATAATAATAATAATAATAATAATAGTCGACTTTGCCGTTCCAGCAGACCAGAGTGTTGTATTGAAAGAAAGTGAAAAAAGCGATAAGTACCTCGACCTTTCTACAGAACTAAAAAAAAAACAAAAAAAAAAAAACAAAAACAAAACAACAACAACAACAACAAAAACAATGGAGCGTCAAGGTGACGGTGATACTAGTTATAATGAGTGCACTTAGAACAATAACCAAAGAATTAATAAAGGGACTGGAAGACTTGGAAATAAGGAGGACAAGTATAGACCATCCAAACTACAGCTTTATTGAAATCGGCCAGAATATTGACTAGAGTCCTAAAGATTTGAGGAGACTTGCGGTCACTCACACTCCAGTAGAAGACCATCAGCGAACGCTGATGTCAAAAATTCCCAAAGGAGTAAAAAAAAAAATAATTATATGAAGGCCAAAATTGATAATACACAAGAAAATAGCAACTGTATTTTATGGGAAGACAGAAATGGGACATTTATCAATATGACAAGTAAATGCTGCAAATGTATAAAAATTGGACAAAACTAGGCAGGACTGGGCAGAGAAGGCGATCCACGGAGAATTGTGCAAGTGATTAAAATTTGACCATACAACTAAATTGTATTGGCACAAACCAATATCCGTCCTGGAGAATGAGACGAATAAAATTCTCTAGGATTTTGAGAAACAAACAGATCCCCTAATCTCGGCAAGAAACCAGACAAGAAAAAAAAGAACTTGCCGTATCGTAGATTTTGCTGTGATTTACTTTCCCTGAGAAAACAAAAGCTGTGAAACATTGAAAGTGGCGGTTCTAACTATTGTAATGAGTGCATTTTGAAGTCCTCAAAGGCTTGAAAAATACTGTGAGATTTGGAAATCGGAAGAGTCAAGACCATCCAGACTTCAGAATCATTAAGATCTGTTAGAATACTGAGGAGAGTCCTGGAGACTTCAGATGATTTGAAGTCTTTCAAATTTTTTTTTTTTACATCAGTGATAACTGATGGGTTTTTAAAAACCCATCAGTTATCACTGATGTAAAAAAAAAATTGCATAGAGTAACATAACAATAATTGGAAGCTGCAACTTTGGCCAGACCTGGCGGGAAAAGAGGATTCATAGTGAACTTTGCAAGAGGTTAAAATTTGACAATTCTGATAAATGGTCCATGAACAAACTAAAAAAGAGGACGAATAGAATTCTCTGTAACTGTGGTACTGTAAAAATCATTTAGAAAAGTTAGGAGTCCGACCGAGATTTTCTGTCACTCAGATTTCAATTAAAAGTGAAAGTGAAAGTGAAAAAATCACGAAAAGTAAAATAATAAAAGGAATTGCAAGTGAAGGTTATATGGTGATAAATATTTGGACTTTGCTAGAGCACTAAGAAAAATAAAACGTGTAACTTGAAAGTGTCGGTGATACCAGTTGTAGTTGGCGCACTTGGAAAGGTCCCCATAGGCTTGGAAAAAAACGAGAGAAATTGGAAATTAGAGGAAGAATCAAAACAATCCATACCATGGTAGTGTTAAGATCGGCTAGAATACTCAGAAGAATCCTGGAGACCTGAGGAGACTTGTTGTCACTTAGACTTCAGTGAAAGACTATTTGCTAACTTTTGTGCGAAAAAACTGGCAAAAAGTGAAATGATAATAATGATAATTATAGGATCTTGCCTGGGAAGTGAAAAAACTGTAGAACATGAGTGTCCAGGTAATACCAATTATAGTTGGTGTCACCGGAACGGTTCTAAAGATTAAAGAAAATAGACTGGGGGAATTATATATTTTTTAAAACGTATGGAGCCATTTCCACTCTAAATGGAACACCTCTAAAATTAGTAGACAAGTTCACATATCTCGAAATCAATATCTCATCTACTGAAAATGATGTCATATACGCTTAACAAAGGCAGTTTAAATGTCGAAACAGTTCTATTTAAAGTAATTCAGTTTAGCCTAAGTACGATCATATGAAAATCTGATCTATCTGATAAAATAAAACAGGATTTCTTTCAAGTTGTGGATATATCAGTACTACTGTATGAATGCACCAGATGGACGCTAAAAAACGCTAAGAAAACGCTTAAAGATAATGCTAGATTTAGAGTTACACAAGAATAATATGAGCTATTTTGAATAAGTCTTGGTTATAAACAGCCCTCGAAACGACAGCCCAACGGCCACCCAACTCCCATCTCAAAAAACATCAAATTAAGACGAACTAAGCTATGCAGGATACTGCTAGAGATGCAAGGACGAAGTCATTTATGACGTTTTTCTATGGACCACTTCACATGGACGTGCCAGTGTTAGCCGACCAGCAAGAATTTATCAACATCAGCTCTGTGTAGACCCAGGATGTTGTTTGGAAGACCTGCCAAGAACGATGGATGATAGGGACGGATGGTGAGAGAGTCAGGGAAATCCGTCTTGTCAGCGTAACTTGATGATGATGATTATGATAGAATCGAAACCATTCAGACTAGAGCCTTGTTAAGATAATCTAGAATACTTAGAAGAGTCCTGGACACATGAGGAGACATGCTGTCAGACTCCTATTAAAGTCTGCCAGCTTAAGTTGATGTGAAAAACTCAAAAGAAGTGAAATAATAATCGTAGTAAAAAACGAAACAACTATCAATAGCAACTTTAGAGGATTTGCCGGCCGATCGACATATTCAATTTATTTTATCTCCTATTTTAATTCTAGTGAAATCATTTCTAGAAAATGCTTTTTGTTTAATCAAAGACAAACCTTGCAATAACAGCAGTTGAAGATTCAAATATTAATAATGACAAGAAAACAATTATTAAACAAAACATGTGTATTCAGTTGATTACATTCATTGCAAATACACAAATTTGAATTATAAATAACATTCTACAGTTCAGTTGGCTGGGGTTGTCGAATACACTGCCTGTATCTCTGCAGAGGGATAAGACTCCCCTAACGAGTGTCCAGTATATGACATTAAACAATATGATGATGAGGTTCCAGTAATGCTGGAGCAATGGGGAATGCTGAGTACCCCTTCATTACAGTCGCTCCCAGGTCAACTCTGGGCTAAAGTCATAGCAGCTGATAGGGTCCTATCTATGGGTCAAATAGAACTAAACTGCGTACTTAGGCTAAACTGAATTACTTGAAATAGAACTGTTTCGACATTTAAACTGCCAAATCCTTTTCATACATATATATTAAATATGTGATTAATATTCTTTTACGAGCCTGAGCTAATTTCTTTTACAAAATTAAATGAATTCACTTATTTCTATCAAATACGAATCCACAGTTAAATATAAAAACAGTTCTATTTCAAATGATTCAGTTTAGCATAATTTCACTGTTTTTTTTACAACAAGTTAAATGTAAAAACAGTTCTATTTCAAATGATTCAGTTTAGCATAACTGCATTATCAAACCGTTTTATTTGACCCATAGATAGGATCCTATCATATGGTAACACTCATGATCAGGGTGGACCTGGGATCGAAGGCAATGAAGGGGTTATCCGTATTCTCCAAAGCTCCAGCTTTACTGTAACCTCACCATCAGATTGTTTAGTGTCATATCCAGGACACTCGTTGAGGGGGCGATTACCCCTCTGCAGAGGTGCAGTCGGTGTATTCTACAGCCCTTGTCGACTGAACAACTTTTTGTGTGTGTAAGTAGCTAATTTTTGAAGGCAAAATATTTGTTATATTTTAAGAAAAATCAGTTAAATTTTGAGATTTCTGATTCAGTTTATAATATAAATAATCTTGCAGATTTGTGAGAGAGTTTAGTTTGACAGCGACACAATTGGCTCTAAAATAAAAAAACAAAAGATCAAACCAAAAAAATAAATGAGTAGAAACAAAAAGGAATAAATAAATAAAGATCGAATTTAGAAAATAAAAGCAAGAACACAAAGAAAGAAAGAAAGAAATTAGAAATTAAAAGCGAAGAAAGAAAGAAAGAAAGAAAGAAAGAAAGAAAGAACTAAGACAATAAAAAAAGAAGTATAAGAAAGAAATTTGAAAGTAAAAGAGTGGAAAGAAAAAAAATAGGAAGAAAACAAAAGGAAGGAAAGAAGAAAATAACTTTGAAACCAAAAGAAAGAAAGAAAGAAAGACATTATAAAATAAAAAAACGAAACCACAAAGAAAGGAAGGAAGAAAGAAAGAAAGAAAGAAAAAATGGAAGAACTTTAAAAATAAAAGAGATGGAAAAGAAAGAAAGAAAGAAAGAAAGAAAGTGAGGCTTGATTTAATAAATACAGAACTATAACTTCAGTACATTTTGTCAACCCTTAGACAATTATTTTTGTAATCCCCAAATTTGTTTCTATCCTCGACGAACTCCCAGAAGACCTCTGTCTTAGCCTGATTAAGAAAATGTTTATTGTTCCCAAAAAGGCTTGGGAGTTTGAAAAGCTTATAATCAGTAAACCAGACCACCAGAGAATAAAAAATGAAATATAATTCCAGTTTCATACAAACTTCCTTGAATAAATTGCTTATAACTCATCTTTTTAAAGGAGGAGTCCCTGTGGTATAGCGGTTAACACAATAAGTGAGTTCGAACTCTAATCGCGCTATTACGTTCACTTTCAGACAAATACTCTTGAGAAAAGTTTGAACTTCCTTATTCCCTCATCTAAAGGTTGAATAGTAGCTCTGCTGTTTTTCCATATGAATGTCTTTGACATTCAGAGTAACCAAACTCTCATCTTTTGAACACAGTAGGCGTCAGCGTCAGCCGTTGTTTCACTTAATCGTATTTGGCCCTTTATCTATTTTATCTACATCATTCAGATTATTCTTGTTATATTCATAACGTTTCGGCTGCTATTCTCTCCAGCTATCTTTAGGTGTCTATTGTCAAAGTTAGCAACTTTCTGGGAATTTTCATCCGAATGCGTTAAATATAGAATAATGGTGGGAGGAGCTTTTTCCTTTTCTGGAGGAGGTGAACTAATTCAATGTGACGGTACATATAACATTTCTATCCTATAGAATACAAGATTAAAATGAAACGAAAAAGAAAAAGAAAAAGAAATTATATAAATATACCAACCCCTCCGCAAGAGCAGGATGAGACACACGGCCAGTTTTTAGCACTGCTTCATAGGTTTGATTTCCGAATTTTCCCTCTCCAAGAGCATTTACCATACCATGGTTAAAGAGCTCAGACTGCCCCACTATTTACCACAAACTGAACGGAGAATAGTTGGATTTATACCTTTCCCAAGGGTATTAGTGTTATGCAAAATACACAGCTTCGTTCAGAATTTTAACTCTAGTCACCGGGTCCATTTCTTTCGATAATAACCATTACAACACAAACGCCTCCCTATATATATATATATATATATATATATACATATATATGTATATTGTGTGTGTTTCTCTCTGTGTGTGTGTGTGTGTGTGTGTGAAGGAAAAAATAGATACGTAAGTGCTATCCAAGTTGGCACACGAGTTAGAGCAACATTTGGCAGACAAATTTGAATCCAGGCATCGTCACCAGCCATTCCGAGGATCGAAAACTGGCCAGGTGCCCGTCACATTTGGAGAGATTTCTTATCTTAACGATTGCAGATAAAATCTCGGATATTCTAGGCTGTTAAACAGCTTTAAATCACTTTTCCTTCACTGTGGTTATATATGTGGTACAATTGTACTTTGTTATCCCTGTATGTTGTGTGTGAATGTGTAATGTATGTGTGTGGGTATGTATATGTGTGTTGTATGTGTGTGTAATATTTGTGTGTTGTGTGTGTGTTATGTGTGTATGGGTGTTGTATATGTTAAGTGTGTATGTGTGCTGTATGTGGGAGAGTGCGTATGTTTATGATGTATGTGCGTGTTGTATGTGTGTGTCGTGTGTGTTATATTTGTGTGTTGTATGTGCATATTGCGTGTGTTATGCATGTGTTGTGTGTGTTATGTGTGTTGTATATGTGTGTTTTGTGTGTTACATTTGTGTGTAATGTGTGCGTGTTGTGTGTTATGAGTGTGTTATATGTGTGTGTTGTATGTGTATGTGTGTATATATTTGTGTTGTATGTGTACATGTGTGGTTATGTGTGTTTTGTGTGTGTTATGTGTGTGTGTGTTGTCTGTGTGAGGACGTGTATGTGTGTATGTGTGCTATATGTGATTTGAATACGATATATTTGTGTGTTGAGTATGTGTTTTATGTGTGTGTGTTGTATGCATATGTGTGTTTTATGTGTGTATGTGTGTGTATGGACGTAAGTGTGTGTTGTATATGTGTGTTGTATGTGTTAATATTTGTATGTTGTACATGCGTGTTGTGTGAGTGTGTGTTATGTGTGCATTGTGTATGTTATGTGTGTATTTATTTGTGTGCGTATGTGTATTGTATATGTGTGGGTGTGTAGGTGTTGTGCGTGTGTGTGCTGTATGAGTGTGTTGTACGTGTTTATTTGCGTGTTTTATGTGCGTGTTGTGTGTGCGTGTGTGTTACGCGTGCGTGTTGTGTTTGTGTGTGTATGTGTGTATATGTGTGTGTATGTGTGTGTGTCCTAAGTGAACTAGCATAATATTTTTCAGACAATACGTATGTTTTTAATCTTTTCTTTTTTATTGGAATTTTTTTCCTAAATATCAATTTGTGTATTTGTTTATTTACAAGTTCAAACATTTGTTTTTTTTTTTCAATTTGCCAGAGTTAAAGTTAGGGATTAACATAAATTATATATGTATATATATATATATATAGATAGATAGATAGAGAAAGAGAGAGAGAGAGAGAGAGAGAGAGAGAGAAAGAGAGAGAGAGAGAGAGAAAAAGAGAAAGGGGGGGTTGGAGGCACAATTTCAATGGAATACTGATTTAAAAAGGAACAGAGCCATTATTTTTTTAAATCATTATTCATAAAATCGTGTCTCCATTCCTTTTAACTTATATATATATATATAAAGGTTTTATATGAATGTTTTTGGCAAGTGAATACTCCAAATCTATTTTAAGTGATCCGTGATCTTATCAAGCAGAACCGAAATAAAATCCAAAATATTAAAATGTTCACAATTTTAACTTGTGCACAAACTTGAGTTTCATATACATTAGTTGGTAGGATTATCAGATGGATATAAAAAAATGTATGAGTTTCTTTACCTTTCTATTCTTTTAGTTGGTGACCTTAGTCTAGGGTGACCCGAAGGCTCCCTTTTCAGTAGCTAATACACCGAAGTGTTGGAGAGGTTCTACTCCTCCCCCCTAATTGCTCCACTTTACCCTTGTTACGTACTCTAGTGTTGCCCATGGTTTGGGAGAACTGAGTTCAATCCCAGGTCGGGTCATACCTAAGATTTTAAAAATGGTACCCGATACCTCCTTGCTCAACACTCTGCAATATGCGGTACATATCAAGGGTAGAGTGGAGCTATCCAGGGAAAAGAGTAGCGCCATCCCCTACACTTCGGTGTAGTAGCTATTGAAATGGGATCCTTCTGGTCGCTCTCAACTACAGTCGCCAACAACTACTTCTCTTCTTTTAGCATTGCGAGAACCTATGTAAAAATACGGGAAAGATAGATTATATATTGATTTGATTGATTTAATCGGCACATCAAAACATCTTTGGGTATTTAGGTCAAGTGTCAAGAGAATCATGTTAATTGTACTTCATGTTCATAATTTTTGTATAACTGCTTTTTAACAGGTTTCTTTCGGTACACGGTCCTATTGAATACAAATAATTTTTAGCAGGTGGGACTCTGACAGATACTATCAGTTTAGTTTGGATTGGTTTGGTTTTGTGACGGCAAATCGACTAAAATCCCAAAACGGGACTTTATTTTCGCCCGTGTGAAGACGGGGCAGGTTGGCACTTGATCCCCTATAGAATAAGTCCTTGTTCAGAGTTTTTCTCTCAGGCATATAAGACCTGGCATATTACGTGAGGGATTAATTTAGGGCCAGACTGACCGCCGCTGGCAAGGGGTTCCAAATTTCACACTATCCACACACCTACCAAGGCCACTAAACTTCTTCCCATAGACAACAGAAAATATGGACCTATAGGTTTTAGTCGTAATAATATTATATTGTAGTAGTCGGCAACTCCGGTTTCCCGTGTGATATTTTTAAGGAATTAATAGGACAATTCTAAGCAAGATAACATAAGGTGAATAGAAGCTGAAAAGGAAATGTGACACAACAAATTCGTAGCAGAACTGCAGAGAACAACTTCGACCACGTGGTAACATTAAAATACATGAATCCTTTACTATACAAAGATATACACTTTCGAAGTGTCAAATATATAATAAATGGACAGTCCACGAATATAAATGTCTTTTCTTGACTTTTGTTTTTCTTCAAATTGAGAGAGAGAGAGAGAGAGGGTGGTATATAAAATTTGGGTATAAAGGAGAAATAGTCCCAAAGTTACTTATCTTATTTTTCGACGGGGTTCCACTGGAGAATCTTTCTTCTTTCACGAGCTAATAGACTTTATGCTATTTTTAACCCTAGCTTGAGGAACTTGGGTCCCTCGTGTCCAAGATATGTTTTTGTCTTCTTCACCCGGAGTAATGGCAATGGGTCTGTCTGCTACGAGCCCCTTCCAGTAACTGACTTTCTTATTTTCTATTTCCGCTGACGGGAAGGAGTCCCTACTTCCGTTTTAGGGTCCCAGCCAATCGTTTGGCTTTTACCTTCCTCCCCCCTGGTCAGGCGATTTTGTTAGGGCTACTAGATATCACCCAAGTCAGGTAACTGAGTACAAACATCTGTTGATATCCCCTCTGTGACCTACATTCTTTCTTAACGGTCACTTTTTTGACGGGTTGCCACTGTTCATTCCAACGGGAGGATAGTATTAATCTTATTTCTATCGTCTCCGTGGGATATCACGTGACAGTTTGGTTTGGTAGCATTATTGGTTATTTAATACCAAATCCTGTTTTACATATATATTAAATATATGATTTGTATACACATTTTTTAATGCTCAAACAGTTCTATTTCAAGCAATTCAATTTAGTCTAAGTCATTTGTTTGCAAATTGTTCTATTTTGTCAAACTGTTCTATTTGATCCATGAATAGAAGCCTATCAGGTGTAACCACCCGGAGACGGAATTGAACCCAGAGAGAGATGGCAATGAAGGGCTACTTCCATTCCCCAAAGCTCCAACATTATCGGTGCTTCACCATCAGATTGTTTAGTGTCAAATCCTAGACACAGATTGGGGTGGTAGGTCTTACCTATCTGTAGAGATGCAATCAGTGTAATCTACAGCCCAAGCCGACTGGGCTGAGATCGTTTAGTGTCAAATCCCTGACACTCATTGGGGTGCAGGGTTTCACCTATCTGTCGAGATGTCCTCGGCGTATTCTACAGCCCCAGCCGACTGGGGTGATTACCATTTTGGGTCAGAAAAGACCTAGCAGTACTAACAATGAAGGGGATCTCCGTTTTGCGCAGATGTCCAGAACAAGAAACTCATCATCTGATTCATTTAGTGTCATACTTAGGACACTCCTTTTTGTGGGGAGAGTCTTACTCCCCGAGTTGGAATACCGTCAGCATATTCTAACTTCTCCCAACATAATATATGCAAATAAACGGGGAATAAGTCGATTTAATTTGTCTTTCGTTTTTGAAAACTGCAAATGATTGTTATCACTGTTGTATCATGTTAAGGAAAAGATACACAGTGAAATAGAGTTAATTATTTATTAACTCACGTGGTACAGTCTGATTATTATCATTATAAGTCTCGCGCTGTTGTTGTTACGTTCGAAGTTGGTCTTACTACTGACCGATGTCCTCCAGAGCTATCCATCTACTTCTCTTTCTGCTTCTACTTTCGCTTCTGCTTCCAAAGAGACACCGGGTCTTTTGTACTTCTGTGATACCGGAAGTCACGTCGTACGAACCATTATACAACAATCACTTAGAATATTCGAACTTTTGTCTTCGTTTTCATTGTAATACTTATAACGTTTCAGCCGATATTTCCTTCGGCCTTCTTTAGGTTTTTCATGTCGAATTCGGGAACATACACAGAACCTCGAACTGAACCATTTATTTAACCCAGGTGGGTAGATTGTCTTAATTTCCTTAATTATGACCGAGTCTTAAGTTATAGTCTTGTGACCCGAGTCTTAAGTTATTGTCTTGTGACCCGAAATGTTGTTTGCATGACAATAAAGATGAAAACAATCGCTCGAATATTCTAAAAGATAAAAATTATCAAGCTTCATTTTAGAAAATTTATTCAAATAATTAAAAAAAAAATTGTTTACATTTTATTTGCTTAATAATCACAGTAAATTTTATTTTCAGAATATTTTTAAAAAATTCTGAATAGAAAAAAATCTTATCTTATATATAAAAGTCTATATATAATTGTTATAAATAAACATATATTTATTAGCTTTATATATTTAATGCCATGGAAGTTTGTCTGCAACCTTTTGTTTCATGAAGTTTTACAAACAACAATCGTCAGGCAGATAAAAATTGGAAACTTCCATGGGATTAAATATATAAATCTAATACATATTTATTTATTTATTATTATATAATTGCTCTATCTCAGATATTGAGCACTCTCCAATTTATATCGCACTTGGTTCGCCTCAAACCCACAAAGTGAATTAGTGACAACCAACATTGTTGCAATATATATATATATATATATATATATATATATATATATATATAAGAGGTTTATGGTTCTCACTAGCTCACTTGGTTAGCTAATAGAGGGCCATATATTGCGGTATTGTTAAATAGTGCTCAATATCAATGATAGATTAGTATGCTTTGATTTGATTTCTTCGTTTAATGGCATATCGACCTTCGAGGGTTATTTAATGTCAAAGCTATTCTCCTTGAAGAACAGTAGTGGTACTATTTAACCCATACCTGGGAGGATAAGGGGGTTCATACATTTTCTAAGTGTATTTATCCGAAATTGAACCTAATCACGCGGCTGTAGTTCAAACTTGCTTACAATTCCGCAGTCCATCGCGTTAATCATTACATATATGTATGTATATATATATATATTATATGACATGTTACAATCAGTGACCCTGTGTTTCATGCATGCAGCATTCGTCGGACAGACCCTTAGTTTCATGCAACGATTGCTGATTGCATGAAAAACTGGTTCACAGACTGTACCCTATATATATATATATATATATATATATATATATAAGTCTTCAGATTATCTAAACCATTAAAATTATTTTGAAAAGGGAAACCCTCTCTTGCCGAAAATCTGCTCTTTAATCGTAAAATGAAAATGCATTAAAATTAAAATTTTCTTTCGAAATTAAGAAAGCTTTACGTTATTATTGTAAAATAAAAAAAAAGCCTTTTGTACATTTTTGACGGTTACAATGCTGGTACCTTAAACAAGCTTTGAGAGGCTGAGTGGTCTTTTAAAATAGTTTACCTTAACATGTTTCGTGGCAAGGCATTTTCAATTTTTTTGGTTGGGATTGTGGATTGTGAATGAGAGTTTTTTTTTTAAGAGAGTAATTATTTTTTGGTGCATCGAGTGGTGTAATGGTTAGCAAACTAGACTAGGAAACCTTCCTGGGTTGGTCCGTCTCAATGGTTTCCCTATTCGTATGGTTTTGTGTCATCCCTTAATAGAAAGCTTTCGTATTAAAGGTTCCTGAAAGTTGCCCTTCCTTTAAAAAAACGTGTACTTAATGTGACGGTTGTTGTTCTCTCGCCGCTGCTATGGTTAAATTGTAGAGCAGGCTAGATTCTCTGACCTTGATAAAGTGACCAAGCTAGGAGAAAGAAAATTCTGAATTCAAACCCTCTTTACTTCCTTTTGTCTCATTCTAATTGCGGTATTAATAAGTGAAAGTCTGGCTTTGAAGACTCATGGTTACGCTAATAGGGGTTCGAATTCAGACTTTTCCTTCGGTAAGATTCGTTTCCTCTTATCAAGTTTAGATAGCCCGAACTATCTTACGAATTAACCATGGTTGGTAAGACCAGAAATGAATTCAGAATTTTTTCACATGGCATCAACATGAAATGAAACGCAGTCTCGTTCAGAATTCGAACTCTGTTCACGGAGCCCATTTTTTTTTTTGACGACGATAACCAATAGTCTATTTGCGCCGGCTGTTTTGGTGACTCAATATTTAATATAATTAAAAAAAGAAGAAAAAAAGGAAGAACGAAAAAGTTTACGTGGGTTCGATTATTTATTTTATTAATTGTTCATTTTGATTGGTCCTCGTGTCCCGATGTTTTAAATGGCAAATCACAAATTGCTAAAATCGATATCTTTTGTTATTGTGACTGGATACATTCTATTTTAAGAACAACTGAAAAAAGCACGTGATCCGTATTACGCATGCGCGTACATTCGCATAAAAATTAAATCGCAGAGAGTTAGATAGAAAGAAAGAAAACGATCAATAGAAGCAAACAATGAGACACAGTGGCATATACGACGCATTTTGAACGTAACATGAAATAATTTCAGGTTCCTGACTGAACATATATATATATATATATATATATATATATATATATATATATATATAAACAGGATTTGGTATTAAATAATCATCAAGAATTCATATGCCATTAAACAAATTAACCAACAGAGAGAGAGAGAGAGAGAGAGAGAGAGAGAGAGAGAGAGAGAGAAAGAGAGAAGGAGGGAATTAAAATATATATTTTGAAATATTTTAAAAAATTCTTAAATAACTTTGAAATAATTCCGAAATATGAAATTATGGTAAATGTTCTTGATATTGCCTTGAACTCGGAATACATCGCAGATTTTATTATAAAGGTGAAAGACCATATATATGTATGTGTTTTTGTGAAAATTTACGAAGATGAAAAAGCACAGGGTCTTTAGAAGATTTTATTTATTGAATCAATTGCCAACGTTAAACATTTCAGTTTTTTTACCTTTATCAGAGCGTGAGATTTATTAAATGTTACGAAAAAACGTGAAATTCTTAAAATATTCTATTTCCGTTAGTAGTATTCAGTTTTAAATTTTTTTGATGTAATTAGCGTTTCAAAATTTATGTTAAAATACATATCATATCTATCTATCTGTCTATCCATCTTTTAATCGACATCAATATTTACATTGTCTAGTACATTTAACCGGCTTAGTGGGTAGAGTGTTTGCCAGTTGTCCAAGATACTGGGTTTCAATCCCAGGTCGAGTCATACCAAAGACTAAAAAAATGGTACTTGATACCTCCTTGCTTAACACTCAGCATTATAAGGTACGTATCAAAGGTAAACTGGAGCAATCCAGGGAAAGGAGTAGCGCCCTCTCCTACACCTCGGTGTAGTAGCTACTGAAAAGGGAGCCTTGGGGTCACCCTAGACTAAGGTCACCAACTAAAAGAATAGAAAGGTAAAGAAACTCATACTTTTTTTTATATCCATCTGATAATCCTACCGACTAATGTATATGAAACTCAAGTTTGTGCACAAGTTAAAATTGTGAACATTTTAATATTTTGGATTTTATTTCGGTTCTGCTTGATAAGATCACGGATCACTTAAAATAGATTTGGAGTATTCACTTGCCAAAAACATTCATATAAAACCTTTATATATATATATATATATATATATATATATATATAAGTTAAAAGGAATGGAGACACGATTTTATGAATAATGATTTAAAAAAATAATGGCTCTGTTCCTTTTTAAATCAGTATTCCATTGAAATTGTGCCTCCAACCCCCCCTTTCTCTTTCTCTCTCTCTCTCTCTTTCTCTCTCTCTCTCTCTCTCTCTTTCTCTATCTATCTATCTACTGAAAAGGGAGCCTTGGGGTCACCCTAGACTAAGGTCACCAACTAAAAGAATAGAAAGGTAAAGAAACTCATACTTTTTTTTATATCCATCTGATAATCCTACCGACTAATGTACCTGAAACTCAAGTTGGTGCAGTTTCCAACTTTATTATACCATCCATAAACTTTCCATAACATTAAGCGTCGTTATCAACGTTATACTTCTTTTTATCTTGATAGGAAGAAGAAGGCTAATATTGGTAAAGACGTTTGGATATGTTATGGTAAGTTTAGAATTGGTAGATATGAACTAAATAATGTGAATATTCACACACACACACACACACATGCACATGTATATGTGTGTGTGTGCGTGCGTGTGTGTGTGCATTTGGGCAGCAATTCTTCTTAAATACATATTTCATTGTACAATATAGACATCTTTTGTCTACACATTTTTGTATATATCCTTCTGGGTTGCTGCATTGATTTTATGGTTTCCAGCAGGAATTAGTCAATGAAAGTCCCATAAATAATTGTTACCTTAGTACTTTCTGCTCGGTCTTAGGCCCATCATCAGGGGTGTGTATATTGCAAAAGCGATGTGACCTTTGAATGTACATGCATTGTAAGTGTTTATTATTTATATTAGTGTGTTGTTATAGTGTTTTATTCGTTTCTATAAGTAACTAAAGACATTTAAGTACATTAGTACTAGATTCGAAATTGATTCTATAAGAAGCGCCTCGATAATTTGTTATTTATCTTTGTTTATTTTGTTGTTCTAATATTGTGTTTTCGGTAAGAATTTTCCAAAACTCAGTTTTTGAGCGGGGATATTTTTTTTTTAGATGTTATGCTATAGAACTGCTATCAGATATATGCATAGTGAGTCGTCTCAATAGTGTAGTTCAGTTTAAGCAAACGTATATATTGTTATTCTCAGAGATACAATATCCTTAAGTATATTCAAATTGATATATAACGTTAGTTTATTGTAAAACTCCATATATATTTGTGTGTGCTTTTCCTCTCTATATGCTTTCACACACACACACACACACACACACACACACACACACACACACACACATATATATATATAAGGTATCTTTAGACAGCATTCTATTTCTTAAAATTTAGTTCTTTTTAACGGCTTTTTTATTTTTCTTAACATGTCACGGACTTAATAAGTTTTGGTACTTTTTATATGAAAATTGAAAGAGAAAACATCGCAATAATCAAAAGAAGTTTTAGTCAATGCTAAAAAAATAGTGTCTTAATTATACCTTTATAAATGAACAACGATTATTGAAAGAATTCGGAGATAAAAAAAAAACAAACAAAACTTTATATAAACAGGATCCAGCGGAATAATCTCTAGGATTAAAAACTGCCGCTACGAAGGCGCTGGTGGCACTGATAACGGTGGGTGATATGTCTTTGAGTTGCAGATACCCATGCTATTTCAGTTGACATGATGGCTATAAAAGCAAAGTGATGACAATCATCATCATCCTCTAGTCGCTCTGCCATCACGGATTTCCGCATCCGTCCCTATCATACATCGCTCCCGGCTGGTCTTTCAGACTACATCCTGTGTCCTCAAAGAGCAAATCTATATAACAACATTGCAGTAACAAATTGCAGCCGGAGGAGATTACTTCGAAGGGGACTAAAATTTCATGTGTATACTATCAATAAAAGGGCCCATGCAAAAAAAGTCTGGAAACTTATTTAATGATCCTCGTACAAATATCTTCGTTGACTTAATCCTTATAATATATATATATATATATATATAACAGAAAATAAAAAAAATTAGAATACGTAAAAGAGCCAAAAACTTCCTTAGCCTGGCTTATTTTTAGGTATATATATATATATATATATATATATATATATATATATATATATATATATATACGAGGATCATTAAATAAGTTTCCAGCCTTTTTTTGTATGGGCACTTTTATTGATAGTACACACCTGAAAATCTAGTCCCCTTCGAAGTAATCTCCTCCGGCTGCAATGCACTTGTTGTACAGTTCCAAAAACTTCTTCAAGGCCCCATGGACGTCCTCTTGTGTGTGCGTGTCAATGCCCTTCGTCACAGCCTCTTTCAACTCCTCAAATGTCTCATAACGATAGCCTCTGAGCTTAGGGAATAACCAAAAGTCACTGAGAGCAAGGTCTGGCAGGGTGAGGAAATGTCTTGATGCCCATCTTGGTCAAATAGTCTGTGACAAGGATGGAATTGTGGACTGGTGTATTGTCCCGGTGGAAATGCCACTGACCCGATTTGAAGAGTGCTGGCCTCTTCCCTAGGAATGTCTTCCTAAACTCCCTTAAAACCTCAACATAGTAACCCTAACCCTTTGGTCAATCAACTGTGGTGTATTGACTTCCTTACTCCACCCACACCTCTTATCATCCCCCACAGACTCCCTGCCTTCCTTGAATCTCTTATGCAACTCAAAATCTGATGCTCGATTCATGCAAGATGCTCCAAAACAGTCTGAAGTATTCCATTCGTTTCTGTGGCATTGGTTCCAAGTTTAAAACAGAATTTTATTGCATATCGTTCTTCTAAAGTGTCCTCACGTCCAGATTGCATTTTTGAAATTCACCGCTGTGACAATCAGGCTTTAGTAGGGTGTATTTAAATTGCTGCTGTAGCTGTTCATTCAAACCTTAAATAATAAAAATTGGTCAGTCATCTCATAAGATATATCGTAATAACATACCGAGTTTTCAAGAGTCTACACCAAATTTAAATGCCTGTACAAAAAAAGTCTGGAACCTTATTGAATTCACCACGTATATATATAGGCATTATATCTATAGGTATCATATATATATATATATATATATATATATATATATATATATATATATATATATATTGGTATTATATATATATATATATATATATATATATATATATATAATACCTATAGGTATACCTATATGTATATATATATATATAGGTTTGGTTGAATACTGCAAATTGTTTTTTTTATTTTTCAACTGAATGTATTCAAGTCTCCTCACTCGTCTTACGTCTGGATCAAATTGGTAAATGTTGTATACTCACATGCATATGCATCGACATATACATGCAGCATCATAATAACACAATAAATAAACAGACGAGCGAAGACTTCTTTGAAAAAATATACCTCTCACTTTATTTGTAACATTTGCGTGTGAGAGGGAGTTGGAGACTGAACAAAGACTGCAATATTTTGACCCCCACTCTTATGGCCGTCAGCGTTTTGTCTTTCTCGTTCTCCAGGGCTGCTCAACAGGAGGCCCAGGGGCCCAGCTCTCTGCTGGATGATGGCTTTCTTTACTGCATCTTATCTCCAACTGCTCTCCAAAACTCCATTGGGGGTTCCGAGGACCCCTTCGGCCGAGTGTGGCTTTCCCTACCACATCGTCTCCGACGTCTCTGATCCCCAACTCATCAGGGGACCCAAGGACCCCCTCCGCCAGGCTTTCTCTACCACATCTAATCAGCAACTTCTCTGAACCCCAACTCATCAGCGGCTTCAAGGGCCCCCTCCACCGGGGTTTCTCTACCACATCTTATCGGCAATTTCTCTGGACCCCAACTCATCAGGAGTTCCCAAGGGCCCCCTCCGCCGGGCTTTTTCTACCACACCTTATCAGCAACTTCTCTGTACCCTAACTCATCAGGGGCTCCAAGGGCCCCATCCACCGGGCTTTCTCTACCACATCTTATCAGCAACTTCTCTGGACCCCAACTCATCGGGGCCCCAAGGGCCCCCTACGCTTGGCTTTCTCTACCACATCTTATTAGCATCTTCTCTGGACCCCAACTCATCAGGAGTTCCTAGGGCCTCTTCCACCGGGCTTTCTCTACCACATCTCATCAGCAACTTCTCTAGACCCCAACTGTCTGACTTCCTGTCTTGACCGAGTTATATAATAGTTCAACGCCCACTCAATCTTTGGAATGGCATGCTTGATTGTCATCAAGCGGAAATAACTGTCATGCAGTTCACAGGTCACTCTCTTCCGGTGCATCAGTCTATGAGTGTACCATGGGGATTTTACCTTATCCCATTTTGTTAGCCAAGTCCACCTATGCGATTTCTCCTCATAAGTGACATCGGAATGTGTCACTTCCTTCCGGTGCATCACTTAGGAATGGCAAGTTTGGCTGGGTCGAAGGTCAAAATAAAACAATCATCCCTTAATTATTTTTCAAAATTCCACATGTGGAATTTTCTTCACGTTCGTCTCCATCACCCTCACACATTTTTTACAGAATAATTTACAAGGACAATAATGGCTGAAAACACAAAAAGAAATCACTTAAGCCACAGCAAGCAAAATCTTACTTAGGAGGCGACCTTCTCCTTATGTAACACTTGCCCGGCTAATTATTATATAATTCTTTTTTACTATCTTTGCGTGGTTGGTAATCTTAACATGTGTGAATCAAGGTACAATGCGGATGCATCTTTTATTCTCCCAACACAACGGGCCCTCTATAATTCTTTGAAGGAATTTCAAAACCCTAAAAGGACCATACACTGGTCCCAGATCCTGGTCACAAACTTAGTGACCCTGGTCATTCCAGCAATACATTTTGCCTGAATTCCTCATGACGAGACTCCAGTTCTTCGCTCAACAGGTTCCTACCTGGAGTAACCGGAGAATTCCATAAACTATAACACAATATCTTCAAAGCCCAAAGCATTCCACAAAAGTCTACAAAAATTATGGCCCAAAACAAAGTATCACAATACATCCGAATGTATCACAATCTGGCACGCATGCTGTAAACCACCTAATAGTCCACGCAAAATGCTAATTAGCAATGTGTTACTCATTTTTTTTTCATTATTAAGTCTCTGTTTCCATGCCCATTGGTTTGTAAGCCCTTGAGGAACAAGCTTTACCTGATTATACCCTCACTGGGTTTCTTTTCAATTTACCCAGGAACCCTCGTGGCTACCAATATATAGGCACCTCACCTTTCCCAGATTCGTTTTGCTTCGCCAAATCATACACGAATCCAAAACACCATCGTGACTGAAAGACTCAGACATCATCCACAAAATATTGGAGCAGGCCAATATTCAGGAGTCTAGCCACCCTGAAGAGTTGTGATACAACGAATCAGTCTGTCTGGAATGGCTATTTATATGTAATGACTGAATATTAATCTTGTAGTTGGCAGTTTGGTTTCTTACAGGGTTTTTCTAAACCAAACTCCCCTGGAAAATGACTCTATGATCCTTTATCTAAATCTTCAGTCTTTTTCTCAATTTTACTCGTCCCTTTCTTATCCACCCCCCAGTATTTATTCTTTGCCCTTTTCTTTTTTTATTTTGTTTCATTCTCTTTTATCTCCGTTTCCCAGTTTTCCTTTACCCCGCTATTCTTTCTTTAACTTTTTCCTTTGTCTTCATGAATATTTTATATCTTCTTCCTCCTTTTTTCATGCATCTTTTTTTCTTCTTCCTTCTCTCATTTTCTCATTAGTATTTCCCGATTTTCATTATCTATCTTCGTTCTCTTCCCTATATTCCACCAAATCATTTTATTTTGCCATTTTACACTTCTCATCTCCCAAATGCCGCCTCCGTTTTTCCCGCTCATTAGTCTCTCTGTCAGTTCTCGTTCGCCTGAAAATGCACATCCGTTCCACGTCATATATCCTTCACCTTCCAATGGTTACAACCATCCTCTACTCACTCCTTCCCCTTTGCCGATATATCTCCACCCAGCCAACCCCATTCCTGACCATCACCGAAATCCTCTGCGTCTAAAATGGCCTACGTCTTTTTTTCCCGAATGTCAAATCTTTGGCATATCCTAATTGCTGTTGAATTTTGTTATTTCAAAGAAAAAAAAAAAAAAAAAAAGAAAAAAGAAAAAAGAAGTTTTTTTTCACGAACAAAGATTATCAGATCATCTCGTCTATTCAAATTATAGAAATTTCTATGCACGAAGAAAGGATTTTCATTTCTTTTCTTTTCACTTTTTTTATTCCTTTTTTAAATTTTTTTTCGAAAGATTTATTAATTTACTTTTTAGCTTAGTCTCTTCTTCGGCTGATGAGTATCTCAGAAAGCCTCTTTTACTCATTGTTTACATGGTCGCCATCTTTGATTACACATTTCCATTTTTAAAATGAAGTTTAAGTAGATTTTGACTTGCGTGTGGGAATGAGGTTTTGGGCGAGAGAATAAAGAAACATAGATCTGGCTCATTTCAATTTTTGGTCAGGGTGGGTTTGAGATAAGATAAAAAAAAAATCCAAGACATATTTTTTGGTTTGTTTTCTTTGTTTAATGGCATGTCAACCTTTGTAGGTTATTTAATGCCAAAGCAATTCCCCGAGAAGAACAGTAGTGGTACTATTTAACCCATAGCTGGGAGGATAAGGGGATTCATACCTTTCCCAAGAGTATTTGCCTGAAAGTGAACGTAATAGCGCGACTGGAATACGAACTCACTTACTACGATTCCGCAGTCCATCGCTTTAACCATTACGCCACGAGGACACTCACTCAAGGCATATTTTGTTCACAGACATACGTGATTGTACTGGGAAAATATTGTAGGGAGATTTAGGTTTTTTGTGTTTACCTTTTACTTTATATTTGCTCTACTTAGTGTATCGAGTATTTTTTACGTTTAGCTCAGTTGATTTTTCCTGTGTATTTTTTTCTTTTTGGCAAGGTATTGGCGCACTATTATATTATCTTCTAATAGTACGGGTGCCATTTTTCTTTTCTTTTTTTATTGATTTTTTCTCCATATATCAGTTTGTATAATTTTATTTACAAACTGTAGCATCTGCTTTTTTTTCCACACTGTCAGAATCTTATCGATTATATATATATATATATATGTGTGTGTGTGTGTGTGTGGAGGTGCCCGTGGTGTCATGGTTATCGTCGTAGGAAATGGACGCGGCGACACGAGTTCAAATCCTGGACGAGACTGATTGCATTTCACATTGCACTAATACCCTTGGTAAAGGTATGAATCCAATTACTCTCCCTCTAGCTATGGGTAAATAGTAGGGTAGACTAGGTTCTTCAGCCTTGGTGAGGCAACTAATCTAGGAGAAGGAAAACTCTGAATTCAAATCTGTTAAACTCCGCTTAAAAATTGACCTTGTGTTATATCCTGCCTTAGCGGAGGGCTTTGTAAATATTATATATATATATATATATATATAGGCAGCATTTTTTCTTTTAAAATCATTGACTAAATCAAGCTTTATACATAAATATATATATAGTATGAGTGAGTGTATGTGTGACTGTATGCTTCGAATTATTCTTTCTCCAGATTTGGATTGCTATCTTTAACCTTTGTATGGAAACCGATCTAGGAGAAAGAAAACTCTAAATGCACACTTGTAAAATTCCGCAGAAAAATTGACCACTCAAAATGCCGATGACGCAATTATCGTCCGAAATTCTTAAATTTGTTCTTTTATTTATTTATTTCCAAAAATGATTTACGTTTTTTCTGTGGATTAAAAACACAGAAGCTTTAAAAACCTTTAAGAAATAAAGAAATTCTTCTTATTATTATAATTTATAAAAATGTTCATATATGTATTTAAAATTTTTTTTATAAATGACATTTTTTAAAATTATAATTATTTTATCATATTTTAATATAAAATTAAAAAAAATATGTTTGCGGTTTAGAAAATATTTTGATTAGAAATAATATTAAAACGGTTTAATTCAAGTATAATTAAACAATATTTAATGAAAGTTCATTTAAATAAAGGATATTGTAACTTTTCAGAACTATTTTTACTAAATAGATAAGTTGAAAAAACCGGGCCTTTGTTTGATCGTTTTATAATTAGAAATATTGTTAGATTCAATAATATATCTGTGTTGTCTATTATGTATATCAACTCACATTTTACAATCTTTACATCTAAAACTATGTTTGATATCTAAATTGTGCTCAACAACAGCATCTTTGTCATCTCCAGTTTTAAAATCTTAGTGTTTATAATTTTTTTTTATCTATCTAGAAGTCTCACCAATATAATTTTTATCACACTTCGCATTCGTGATAGCTTATACACTCGCTTCACATTTGATATCCTTTTTGTCTTTCTTATTGTAGATAATATTCCATGAGGAACATAATTATTTATAAAAAAAGAATTATATCAAATTTAGAAGACTGTATAATTATTTGGATACCGAGGTTGCTTATAGATTTTGCAATGTTATGTGCAGTTGAAATATTGAGTAATATTATATATCTACGAAATAGATTTTTATATATCTATGTATTTGATGATTAATGAAAAAATTGTTTTTAGAAAATATTGCAGTTTGTGCATTTTGTCATATTTACATACAATCTGATGTATTTCCATTTTTCGCATAAATGTATATTGTCATCCACGGATAGACCGCTTCGTTTTATCACAATTTATCAGTGTGGCTGGACACGTGAGATACCTTCAGCTTAGATCGAAACCCAGCCACCTTTACGTCAGCCTGATATAACAACATTACAGCAATCAACAGTCTCAATGTTACCAAAGGAATTTAACGTATATGTATCAAATTTTCAATTTTTTTACATTTTACGCTAACGGAGACCGGTATGCTCAATTCATTTGAAGATATATATATATATATATATACCATACACAGAGAAAAGATGGGGTAAATATTTCTAGCACATGGTTTTCCTAAAGAAATTTTTACCGCTCTAGAGATGCTTTATAAAACCACGAAAACAATAGTTCGCAGACCCGCTGGTGATACAGATTTCTTCAACATTATTGCTGGAGTCTTGCAAGGAGAAACGTTGGCACCATATATGTTAATAATATCCCTGTAGTGTATGCTGCGAACGTCAACAGAAATACTGAAAATAGTTTCACATAAAAAAGGCCAAGAAGCAAACGATATATGTAGAAATAAGGAGAGATATAGACAACACAAATGATCTGGCACTCCTAGCAATTACACATGCCCAAGACAAATGTGTTAATTATATAATAATTAAAATTATATGCTAATTAAAAACATGAACATAATAATTATTTTTTCTTTTCAGTTTCTTTTTGTTCTTTAGTGGAAAAATAGTGGATTTATCAAATCAACGTCTGAAACGCTTTGTCAAAGTTATATGCATCTAATAACTTAAACCTTAACTTTTATGTATATATATATATATATATATATATATATATATATATATATATATATATATATATAAATTGATAACAAGGTAATCCAAGGGGAAATAGAGATTTATTGAGAAGCAAAGTCGACAGTATAGCGTTTCGATTCTAATGAAACATCATCAGGACTGTGAGTGACGATATGAGTGATGTTAAAACAACGATGGATGTTTAAAAATGTAAAATACAAAAACCTACGGAAAAATTGTACAACAAGAAAAAGTTGGCCATTTAATTAGTGAATCATCGTTTGTTTGTTTTAAATTACGTCATTTGACTTATCAGAAATATTATATAGAATTTATGTTCCGTTTGTTTATTGAGAAAAATTTCGAATCAAAAGGAAGAAAAACAAAGACAGAAAGAAAAAGAGAAAGCGTAAAATTATGATATATGTGTAATATATTAACTAAAGATGGAATATATTGTAGCTATTTAAAATGGATTTGCTCAAATTAGGAGAAATATGATAAAAGCTAGAACGAGTATTTAGGGAATCAAAGAGTGAAATAGCAGCGGCTTTGAAAATTCGTCTTAATCTTTTATTATGAATGCATATGAGCATCTTTGCAGAATATTTATATGTATTAAAGGATACTTAAAGAATCTCGCTTGTCTAGCCAAACTAAAGTGATATAATACAACGAAACAATCTGTCTAGTGATGACAATATATATGTTCCCCCCGTGGGTTGAGCACTCGAGTGGAAAATGCCCCCTCCGCCACATGAGCGTAAAAACAAATTCTTCTCATAGATTTAGCACCCCGGTAGCTGATAAGCGTATGTGCATATATAACTTAAAATTCCTTCGCAAACGCTGAAATGATAGTTTAGTGGTAAGATGTCCGACTGACTGAAAATCAGCCGAGTTTTGATTCCATCTTGAAGCGTCTTGCGTGTCTAACCACACTGAAGTGTTGTGATAAAACGATCCAGTCTATCAATTGATGGAAATATATATATATATTGAAAAAACAACATCTTTATAGTTTTAATGAAAAAGTTTACACAGATATGTCTTTCGGCCTTCTTTTTTATTTGAACCACTGGGGTAGACTGTTCCAATTCTGTTGACCATGACTGAGTACAATTATCAAGCTGTAGTAAGTATTCCTTGTTATTCTAACCTGTTTTGGGGATTGGAATAAGGGTTCAGCTTGAGATTCTGTTTGAACTCCTAAGTTCGACATGAACCACCTGGAGAAAGCCGAAAGACCTATCGGCCGAAACGCTGAAAGTATAACAATAAAGGTGAGGTCAATAGTACTAATACCCTTTGTATCAAAATTTATCAAGCTTCATCTCAGAATTTTAGACAGAGAATAAACAAGTCTTTTGAAAATTTTCATTTTTTCAAAAAATCCCAAATTACTCAATACTGGCCGGTAGAACTGGATAAAACTTAAAATAAATCGCTTTGATTGTCCCATAACAGCCAATTTAGGGTATTCTTTTGGAGATGTAAGAAGTAAGAAAAAAAGCAATTGTTAGAAAGAATATATATATATATATATATTTCCTTTTTTATTTTCTAATGAGAAAGAAAAAATATATTTAGACCAACTTTTTTAAAAATGAGTCGTGTAAAAGAATGTAACAAGCATTAAGACTTGTCGATCCCATCTAAAAAAATTGAGAAATACAACCTACAAGATTATGACAATGTTTATAGATATCTAAAAAGACAAGAGATAGTGATATAGAAAGCAGAAATAAAGCAAAGAGAAATGAAAGATATATGGGGGATATGAAGAAGGGTTAGAAATTTCAAGGAATAAAATAGAGGCTCGAAAGATTCGAAAGAACGCAAGAAAAACCAAGAAAAATGAGAGGGATAATTAAAAACCAGATTATATAAATAACTGCTGAACTAATTTCAGAGTCTTCCCTTTTAATGAGGAGATGGAATCATCTTACTCATGATAACTATATCTCATCTACGGGAAACAATATCAACATGTGCATAGAAAAGGCGTCGACTACTGTTGACAGATTTAAAAACAGATGGAAATATGATCTCTCTAAAAAAGGGAATTCATCCAAGCTGTATGGCCGTGTCAGTACAACTGTTTGTTTACATCACTTGAACTCTAATGACACACCCGGAGAAAAAAACTAGACGGGAACTTGGCAAGAATGCTTTATTGGATAAATTCTGAAAGTAGCACACTACAAAATAGCAGCTGTCTGGCCACTTACATCCTATCTTTAAACAATCCTGGTAAGGCAAAAAATAAGTACAAAATTCACAAGTGATGTTCTGCTATGGACTTCTATGCACAGATACACGAGTGTTGGCTTACCAACTGAAACTTATATTCATTAACCATACAAATTAAACATACATATATATTGAAAGAGAGAGAGAGAGAGAGAGAGAGAGAGAGAGAGAGAGAGAGAGAGAGAGAGAGAGAAAGTGAGAGAGAGAGAGAGAGAGATGTAAGAGTGAACGAAAAGAAATCATACTGGGAGATAACTATGAAGTTAAGAAACAATGAATATAGAAATTATTTGAAAAGAATAAAAGAGAAGGGATAAAAGTAAAAGATTATATTCTTTCCACATTAGTGGAACCAAGAATAAACTATGAATAAAAGGAGAAAAGAGTTAAGTTTAGAAATAAAGAAAATCATACGAAAGCGAACGTAGGAAATAAAATGAAATGAAATGTGTGAAGAATTGAATACTACAAATTAAAGTGAAAGTGAAAGTAGAAATGGGAAGATTAGTGAGAACGACTTATGCTCAAAGGAAAGATAAGAACAGGAAATGATGACAAAAAGCAAGAATGGCTATAAAGGAAAAGTGGAGTGTATGAGGAGATCTTGAACAAAAGTGAAAGTAGGATGTGACCAGAAAGAAACAGAATCATAGGAAATATCGTTCCACCAATTAAAAGCCATGAAAATAGGAAAACCTTAACGAGAGAAATCAGTTGTTTTAAAAAGAGCAGAAGATTCAAGAACAACTCCCTGTGCTAGCCTATATAAATACTTCTTCAAAATACAATGATAAAAAGGAAACAGCAGAAACAGACTTTCAAGTCTAATGTAATAAAATCAAAATCAATGCAGTGCCGTAAATAAAGACCTTGATGTTACCTCTTTTTGGTTAGATATTATAAGCATAGTAAAACCCCGCTACTGATACTCAATTCCGTATGTAATAAGAGACATAATTTATTAAAGAGAAACAAAACAAAATTATACAAAGTTTTTTCGTAACTTTCTCTACATAAATATAATATATGCACATATTACATTGGTCAACTAAAAAAAAGAATTAAAATGATGTTGAGGTACCAAACATCTATTTTAGTTAATTTAAGGGCGTTAAAACCTGTGGACCCCTTCTCATGGACGAGCAAAGGCAGGACGACCAGCTAGAACCTATATACAACAGCTCTGTGCCAATACAGGATGTTGCCTTGAAGATCTACCGGGAGTGATGGACGATAGAGATGCGTGGCGGAAGAGGGTCAGGGAGATCCATGCTGGTGGCGCGACATGATGATGATGAAATCTGAAAATGACCTAACCTTTTCTGGGCAAGCTACCGTTTTTGCTGCCATTTTTGTCATTTAAGTCATTTTTGGCAAAAAGTATTTTCCATTTATTTTCTATATATATGATATTGACAGATGAGAAGATTACTCCAAGTAAAATCGTAAAAACTAATATTGGTTTTCTTGAGGGGAAATATTATTTTTGCAATAACAATCAGACCCAAAGTCTTTAAAAATAACTCTATTGAATATACCAAAACCAACAAGCATTTTTATCGAGTCATTTAATAAACAAACATCAGAAAGAAAAACTTTGTCAACATAAGAACTATGATAAAAGTTTTCTTTTCTTGATAGTCATGCTCTATATTATTTAAATTCTTTTTGATACTCTCGCAGTAGTCAGCCATTATTTGTTTGTCCCATCGTCCCTGTTAGCGCTCTTCCATTGTTTTGGTATCCTAATGGAATCTCCTAGCTCATCCCTTACATCGTTGCACTTATCCGAAAGTTTATCTAGATGGCTATGTAAAAAAATGAACCATAATACTGATATTAGCGCAAATGTCCTGTAGACTTTTCAACAGCTTTTCTACGAACTCCTTGAAGTTTTCTGCCCAGCTATTACCGAAGAAAGTTTTTCACTACGTCAACAAACGATGTCCAAGCGTATAATTCCAAGTCATTCATTGAATCAATAAATTCATCATCCTTAATGAGTTTCCTGATGTTATGGTGAAATCACTTTCAGGTATTAACCTTCAAATGGCACGTGTCAAAATTTGAGCCCAAACGGATTATTAGTTTACAAATTACAGTTGTTTAAGTGAAGTTACTGTTGCAAATTTTCAAAACAATGGAAAAATCTGAATTTCTTGTGTTAATAAGGCATTGCCTTCTGATGGGAAAAATACTGTTCAAGCAAATGGCTTGATAAGTGTTATTCGGACTCTGCTCTGTCGGAAACAACAGTCAAGATGTGGTATGCTGTCTTTAAACGTGGTCGTGCAGACACAAATGATGCTGAACGCTCAGGTCACCCAAATTCAACAGTTGTCCTGGATATCACCAAAAAACTCCACAAATTCGTTTTGGCCGATCGTAAATTGAAGTTGCGTGAGATTGCAGAGTAGTTGAAGATATCAGAAGGCAGTGTATTCATCATTTGAATATTTGTCAATGAGAAAGCTATGTTCAAAGTGGGTTCTACGTTTGCTCACGTTAGATCAAAACAACAATGCGTCGACGATTCAGAGCACTGTTTGCAACTGTTTCAAAGCAAAAAGGAGTTTTTGTGTAAAAAAAAAAGTGTTCTTTCACCAAGACAATACACTGTGTCACAAGTCGATTGCAACGATGGCAAAACTAGATGAATTACACCTCGACTTGCTTTCACACCCATCCAATTCTCCAGATCTGGCCCCTGCGACCACTGACTGTTCGGAGACCTCAAAAGAATGCTCCAGTGAAAGAGATTTGGCTTCACTGAAGAAGTGAGAGTGGAAACTGGGGCGTATTTTGAGACCAATGACAAATCGTTCAACAAAAAAGACATCGAATTATTAGAGAAGCGTTGGAATCAGTGTATCACCCAAAAAGGAAATTATATTGATGAATAAAGTAGAATTTTGCCTAAAAGTTGTTGTTTTATTAGTTAGGCCGAGGACTTATTTGTTAAATATTCCTATATGTATAACATCTCTATCATTGATATTGAGTACTACGAAATAATACAGCAAAATTTGGTCTAACAACAACTCACCAAGTGCGCTAGTGATATCTATAAACCATTGCCACATACACACACACACACACACACACACGCACACACATAACTATATATATATATATATATATATATATATACATACATATAGTAAATCCAAGATAAGAAAAAGTAAGAGGAAAAGTGTATAAACCAAAATACAAGTCTTTTTGAAATAAAGATGAAATATTTTGAATCGTTGTGTGTGTTTCGGTTTATCTACTTTTCCACGAATACTTTTCACACACACACACACACACACATACGCACACACACACACACACACACACACACACACATATATATATATATAGATATATATAAGTATTTTGTAATTTGTTTGAAGCATTGCACAATTTTTTTTATAGTATTGAATTAATTTAGAGGGCTATTGCAATGAAAAATAATAATTATTTGAGACTAATTGATTTCAAATTAAAAACTTCATCGACAGAGACTTTTAGTTCATTTAAAAAAGTCACTGACGATGAAGTTTTTAATTTGAAATTAATTAGACTCAAATAATTATTATTTCACATTGCAATAACTCTCCAAATTAATACAATACAATAAAATGAAATAATTTGCGCAATATATATATATATATATATATATATATATATATATATACGAGAAATTTGGTGTAATGATTACAGTCGAAGAAATGAACACCAGAACCCGAGTCCAAATACTAAAAAGAAGCTTGTTTGCATTTTCATGTAGCCGTCATAGCCTTGAGAAAATCCTTTATTCAATTATTCTCTCTGAGCATTTTAATCTTGGTATGCCAACTAGTCTAGGGGTTGAGCACTCACGTGAGGAATTACGTGTTGCCATTCGCGTAATGCAAAGCTCCTTCAATGAATTTAGCGCTCCGGTAACCGTTAAGCGCATGTCTAAAGAAACAAAAAAACACTACATATGGGTAAAATTCATTCACTTACGCGATGGCTGTTGATCGCTCTGCGGTAAGATGACTGGTGTAACGTCTTGAAATTCGATCACAGCTAACAGAATTTCACGCGTCTCGCCATACTAATGAGTTGTGATTCAACGAAATAGTCTGTCTGAGGATGACAATATATATATATATATATATATATATATATATATACGAGGTGCATACGATAGGTTTCCAGCCTTTTTTCGTATGGGCACTTTTATTGATAGTACACACATGAAACTCTAGTCCCCGTCGAAGTAGTCTCCTTTGGCTAAAATGCACTTGTACCGTTCCAACAACTTCTGGAAAGCCCCATTGAAGTCCTCATGTGTGAGCGTTTCAATGACCATCGTGACAGCCTCTTTCAACTCCTCCATTGTCTCATAACGACAGCCTGTGAGCTTAGGGAATAACCAAAAGTCACAGGGAGCAAGTTCTGGACTATAGGGAGGTTGAGGAACTGTGTTGATGCCCATCTTGGTCAAATAGTCTGTGACAAGGATGGCGTTGTGGGCTGGTACATTGTCCTGGTGGAAATGCCACTGACCCGATTTGAAGAGTGCTGACCTCTTCCGACGGAATCTCTTCCTGAAGTCCCTTAAAACCTCAACATAGTAACCCTAAGCCTTTGGCCAATCAACTCTGGGGTTCTGACTTACTTACTCCTCCCACACGTCTCATCCTCCCTCACAGACTCCCTGCTTTCCTTGAATCTCTTATGCTACTCAAAAACTGATGCTCGATTCATGCAAGACGGTCGAAAAGCAATCTGAAGCATTCCATACGTTTTTGTGGGATTTTCTACAAGTTCAAAACAGAATTTTATTGCATATCGTTCTTCTAAAGTGTCCGTTTGCATTTTTGAAATTCACCAACTGTGACAATCAGGTGTATTCCAATTGCTGCTGTAGTTGTTCATTTAAATCTTAAATCATAAAAATTGGTCAGTCATCTTATAAGATGTATTGCAATAACATAGTCAATTTTCAAGAGTCTACGACAATTTTAAATGCCCATACGAAAAAAGTCTGGAAACTTATTGTACGCCCCTCGTACACACACACACACACACACACACACACACACACACACACACATATATATATATATATATATATATATAAAATTCAAATAAAAGCTTTTGAATAAAATGTGCTCGATGCTATTTTCCAGAACAAAATATAAAACATTGGTTATTACTTACTTGGTCGAACCGAGAACTGCTCATCAGCCTTTCGTTGATGATTTTGATATTGGGGTAAGAAAAAATGCAATATAAAGAATAAGTTCACTTCCTCTCTCCATTCTTAGAATGATAATGTCTCTTCTCAAAATGACAGGAATTATCTTTTATATTAAGTTTACTCCCGAAAAAAGACGTAAAACAGTGATAATAAAAAAAAAGCATATGATAAAGAACCAGTTTAATAATCCCAACAAATTTTTAGTATGATAATGACTTCTCAAAATGACAGACGGAAGCTATTGGCAGAATAATTCAAAAATCAATACTGTCGATCAAAATGACATTTATATGGATTCCAAGAAATGACAGTAATGACAAAATTCTATTTTTTGTTTTTTATGTAGTTATAACCGTCTTCAAACGGTATTATTCTTTTTAGGTTTTCAACAGTTTTAGAAAATTGTTGAATGAAATTAGTGAACCGAGTTCGAATTCCAACTGAAGTAGTTAATTGTAACGTATTGCCAATACCTTTCGAAAAGGCATGAATCAGTTTACCTGCTCTCCGTACCATGGGCAGATAACATAACATGTATCTCAAAGACATCATCATTTCCTTAACGGAGCGTAAGTGCAGAAGTGTTAAAAATTACAGTATACGAAATGCTCTCACAATGATATGAAGACAAGAAAAATTTGGAGAAACCACTGTCCAATTACTATCGAAAAAGTTGTAAAAGTCAATGACTAAGCTTATCTTTGTTTGACTCACGGTCGGACGTATATAGCACTCCCAGGGAACCTTCTCTCTCCAACCAAGTTATAAAGTAGGGCTGGCTAAACCATTTAATCTTGGTGAGGTAAACAAGAGAAGAAAAAATAGCTAAACTTAGCGTATTCTATGACATGATGGTTGATGAAGAAAAGAAAGTGTGAGAACATGGAGAAACCACTGTTCTATTATTATTCACCCAGCACTGAAAGTAATTGACTAAGATTAGCTTAGTACGTACTACTCTATGAAGACCAAACTCACCCACATTGGATTGCTATCCTTGTGCGTTAACCAATAATCAATTTTTGTGTGATTATGAATGTCAAAGCGTAAAACTCTTTTTGGTTTTTCAATATTTAAGCAAAATTATGGCATAAATTGTTGCACATTGACCTTTGACAGAGCCGGATGATCCAGTTGTGTAAACAAAGCAATTGCAGGATGCACCTGTGTATCACACACACACGTGCGTGCGCGCGCTTGAGTGCGCGCACACGCATTTTCTCAATCTCTCCCCATCACACATTCACACAGAGGCTTTTTTGTCCATTTACTGAGTTTGACGCAAGTTGTATTATGCCAATCTATCAAATTACGCGTTAAGCAGCAAAGAGACTGTTCAGAACTTAAATGAGAGACCATGGTCCGAAGTGATAGCACTTGATAGAGTATTATCTATGGGTTAAATAGCACTAGACAGTATACTTATGCTAAACTGAAGTGTTTGAATTAAAACTGTTTTGACATTAAACTGTGCGTAAACAAAAAACTGTACTTGTGTTAAACTAAATGGTTTGAAATAAAACTGTTTTTGACATTTAAATTGTTTACTTATACAGAACTGAATTATTTGAAATAGAACTGTTTATTGGTATAAAGATATATTTGGTAATAAATGACCTACGATGGTTGATATACCATAAAACAAATAGAGATAAATTACATCAAATCTTATATATGTAATATATGTATAAAGAGGATTTAGAATTGAATAAGCTACAATTGTTGATATGCCATAAAACTCAAAGAATTAAAATCCTATAACCTAAAACGAAAGGAAACGAAACCAAATCCTGTATTTGATATATATGTATAAAGATGGATTTAGCATTAAAGATGGATTTAGCATTAAAGATGGATTTGGGATTAAATAACCTGATATGGTTGATATGGCGTAAAACCAAACCAAACCATATGTTAAACTAAGCTTATAAAGTAATAGAATATCATGAGGCAGGTGCTTTCTTCATATTTTGTGACACTGTAAGGTCTTATGTCTCGAGGTTCGTTTATTTAGTTACAATAATACATATGCATGAAGGTGTGAGACAATTATTAAATAACTCTATATTCCCTGTTCTGAGCAAAGTATATTATCAAAATTAGCAGTAAATTAGTCCCAGGATATGGAGTAGGATCTACTGACTTTACAAGATTAATTGGTGTACGAAGAAAGAATAATGGCAGCATTGACGGAGTTTTCTAAAAGATTCAGTAAGTCATTCCTTTAGAATAATGAAAGAAGTAGTGATATATATATATATATATATATATATATATATAGGACACTCATTGGTGGAGGGGTCTTACCCCCCTGCATAGGTGCAGTTTGTGTATTCTACAGCCCCAGCCGACTGGGCAATCAAAATTCGTGATACTATTTACCCAACCCCTCCGCTCGGGCAGGATATGACACAAGGTCAATTTTTAAGCGGAGTTTAACAGGTTTGAATTCAGAGTTTTCCTTCTCCTAGACTAGTTGCCTAACCAAGGCTGAAGAACCTAGTCTGTCCTACTATTTACCCATAGCTGGAGGGAGAATAATTGGATTCATACCTTTCCCAAGGGTATTAGTGCAATATGAAATGCAATCAGTCTCGTCCAGGATTTGAACTCGTGTCGCCGTGTCCATTTCCTTCGACGATAACGACTACACCACGGGCACCTCCAATTCGTGAAAATCGGCCGAATTTAGCTAGCTGGTAACTCCTGCTAGCTTAGACTTAAGACTAACTTTCATATATCTATTGTCATTATCTAAAAGTGCAGATTAAAAGTGTTTTTACTGATAATATTCATTATTTTAATTTTATCTCTTTTAATCCTTTTTTTTTTCTTGATTTGCCCTGCTGAAATCGGGGAGCGTTTTATACACCCATGGATCTTATATGCCGTTAAATAAAAGTAAATCTGGATGAAAAGCCAAGTAGACATCAACCCCAAAATTATTGAAACAATAATTCAGTTATTCCCGTTTCATCTGCTTTCAATAATCTTTTCTCGTGGGGCAAAAGTCGTTAGTCCAGCGTTTATATTTATCCACGTGATATGTTATCATTATGCAAGACATTTAAACGAACTCGTAATATGTATATATTGTGAATAGTAGCGGACGAAAGGAGCCTAGCATTCTTTTATTTTTAAAAATAATTTGGTCTCCCTTATACAGATGATTCCGCTATTTGTTTGTTTATATAAATTTGCGCGTACCAAAAGCTTAATTATATATATATATATATATATATATATATATAAACAGGTTTGATTAAATAAACTGGAATCCTTGTTATTTTGAAGTTATTTTTTTCTTTCAAGCGTCTTTTTTTATGTTACGATCTTGAAATTTGTTTATAGTTTCTCCAAAGGAGCCATTTGTGGTATACTGAGTACTTTCGGTTCATTTCAGAACTATTATCAATGTAATGTGTATGTTAATTTTTCAATTAAATCTGTTTAGTATTTAAACTAAATTATTATTCTATTTTTATTTTTTATCACCCAAGTGAGGCTTATTTTTATCACAAAGGTAATGCTAAGTGGTAGTGGCAATCTATTTTTAAATATTTCCATTTGGTAAAATAGAATAAAAATTGTTCTATCTTAATATATATATATATATATATAGCATCGAGTTATCTTTTCACGCAGATTTACTAATTTGCTGTTCATATATATACATAGTGGCTTCCACGTCAATGCAGACAAAACATGTGCTCTAACTAAAATCAAAGATGTGACATCTCCAACCGAACAGGTGATTCCTTGAAAGTAGTGGAAAAATTCACCTACTTTGGAAGCACCGTTTCATCTACGGAAAATGATATGGTCAGCTATCGATTGGTTATCGGTCATATAGAAGTCAGACTTATCCGATAAAATAAAACGCAATTTTTTCCAAACTACGTTCGTGTCCAGACTACTATATAGATGCAACTGACTACGCTGACTTAGCGTAAAGAGAAAATGCTTGACGGCAATTGCAAAAGAATGCTACCAGCAATAGTGAAGAAATCCTGGAAGCAACATCCCTCTAAACAGTTGCTGTACGACCACCTACAAAAGCATTCAAATCAAATGAACAAGACATGTAGGACACTGCGGGAGAAGTAAACACCAACTCATAAGCGACGTTCTCCTGTGGACCTCTTCACATGGACGTGCAAATATAGAACAACCAACAAGAACCTATCTACAATAGGTCTGTACGGGTGCATTATGTAGTCTAGAAGACCTGCCGGAAGCGATGGACGATAGAGAAGAATGGCGAGGAAGAATTAGGGAAATCTGTGCTAGTGGCATGACATGATATTGATGATTATATATATATATATATATATATATATATATAACCTTTTTCTTCATTATTTTAAAGGGACGTCTTACTGAATCTTTAAAAAAATCCGCCGGTACTGCCAACTGATATGTACAGCAATTAGTATATATATATATATATATATATATATATGTTTTTTTGTGTTAAAATACAAGAAAATTAGAAATTGTATTCCAAATTTATTTTGCTTTTTAAAGCTTAGCAGATTTATATATATATATATATATATATATATATATATATATATATTTCAAAGGCATCATTTGTTGAATATGGCAGAACACTTTTATTTATAGTTTTTGGTTCTAGTTTCTCGTGTTTTTTTTCCGTTTTTCAGGGTCAAGTTGGGATAAAAATTGTCCCATATATTTCTTTTTTGAATTGAGTTTTTAAAAACAATGGGCGCAACAACTCAATTCAAAACATAAAACAGAACGCTACAACACAATTTAAAAAAGAAATACTTGAACTAAACAGCCACCACAAACGATGACCACTGAAGACGAACAAACTATGGTTGAAGGTTCGTGGGAAAAAGCATGGGACAATTTTTACACGGACTTTTTTACGGAAAAAACACGACAACTTGAGAAACTACTCAAAAACTATGAATAAAATGTGTTCTATCATGTTCAACAAAACATGCCTTCGTTGTAATTTGCAGCCTAATTATACAATATATATATATATATATATATATATATATATATATATATATATATATATTTTACTAATCTAATATCTACCAGCATTCACGGTACCAGAAAAAAACACGAAAAAACCTCGCCAGGAACAAGAGATACAAGTATCTCGAATCACCGCCCGGGGGAAAAAGAAAAAATTATATGTCAAAAAGAAAGAAAAGGCCAACCTCGTCCGACCCCTTGAAAAAAATCAAGGGATACGCAGTCAGTTGGTCAAAAGAAAACTAAAAACCTTCCGCGAATCCTGCAATGCTACAATTACAAAAGTGCTCAACACAAGTGGCGCCAATCATAAAATTAACTTAAATCGCGAGTCGGAAATCTACTAAAGTTTCACCTTATCGGATCATTAGGAAGCCTAACTCCAACTAATGCTAAAGGAGAAAGCGCCGTCTTATATTCACCAAACACCCACCTAGCTTAGAATTTACATAACAAAAAATAAAAAATAAAAAATAAAAAAAATAAAATAAAAGATAAATAAATAAAAAAACCTTACTTTTATTTAAAAAAAAATCTCTGAAACCTATCCCTAATACGCCATTTTGTGTCTACAACTATATATATATATATATATATATAAGTAGAGGCACCCGTGGTGTAATGGTAATAACAGAAAATAGGCTCAATGTCTAGCGTTCAAATCTAGAACAAGGCTATTTGTATTTCAAAAGCGTTAATATTACGGAGAAAGTTATCAATTTAACTATTCTTCCTCGAATTATGGGTTAACCTTGATATAATAACCGATCTAGGAAAGAAAAGATCTGAATTCAAACATCTTAGATTACGTTTAAAAATTGATTTTTTTGTCACATCCTGTTCGTGCGGAGCGGCTGGGTAAATACAAATCTGTAATTTGTTATTAGTCTTTTCGTTTCTTTCAAAAATAGGAATCACAGGGCGCAGTTTGACAGTTGCCTCAAATCGTCTTCAGACCACGGCGGAATGTGTATCAAGTTGGATCTGGTCGAAAGCAAAAAAGTCTTTTGCGTGAATGAAAAGCACGTGGAACCACCATTATCGTGTGATTACATAACATCAAGAAACGGTTACTGTAAGCGCGTAATGACATCAACGGCCGAAAGTTAACGCCTTTTTAAAAATCACAAACTACATTAAAAATGAAGATGAACGTACAATGTAATCTTTTAATTGATCTGGCACATATATATATAATTCATTTAGATACCCTGTCTGGAGCCAGAAGCTACTTGGTAGCTATTGAAATTGCGTTATTACTTCTGCTTGGCAGCTGATGAGTACAGAGTATCGCACGTTCTTTCACAGGTTGTATGATGCAATATATATATATATATATATATATATATATATATATATATATATATTGAAATGATAGGTTATGGTTACTCTAAGAATATGTGGAAAGTTGGATAAATCAAACACTTAACTTTTAAGTTTGTGAAAGTTCTTTAAAAGGAAATAAAAGAACGAAACATTGCACCTTCTAAACCGGTTTTAAGGTTTTGATTTATCTGACTTTTCACACATTTCTATCATATATATATATATATATATATATATATATATATATATATGATAACATTTTCATATTATTCCATAATTCTGACGGTGTGAAAAAAAAATGATACAATTTGCAAATAAATATTCAATTAACTTTTTATAACTATTCAATATTCTGATCGTGAGAAAAAAAACCCAGATGATACAATCTGCCAACAAAAAATATTACACAAACTGATATTCAGGAAAAAAATTCGATAAAAAAAAGGAAAAGACTAAAAACATACATACTGCTTGAAAATAATCAACCATTAACGCATACCTAGCCAAAAGAAAAAAAACATCTACAGAATTCTTTTATCTAGACGTAAGAGTTCTCAATACACTAACTAGAGCGAAATATGAATGCCTACAGAGTCAAAAAATCTACCTAGGTTTCACCTAAACGGATTATCAGAACGATTATGACAAAACAAGGGTTGGACCAAAACTATATCTTATTGATTAAAAGACTGTTAAAAAGAATAAAAAGCTTAACAATAAATAAATAAAAAAATATAATAGATTAATAAGCAAGATAAAATTAAATCGTTACTTATTTACCAAGTAGCCAACTTTTCTTATGGCTACAAACATTAAGTATTTCCAACCTTTGATTAAGTAATTAATTGGGGTTATTTGTGGGTAGCTATGGCAAGTTTCTCCTCCATACATAAATTACAATATCCATCCTCCGTTTTATATTTACGGCATTTTTTTTTACTATCTCGCATTTTAATGTAAGAAATGTTCAAAGGTTCTTCATAATTTCTCACACATAGATAAACTAGTTTGATGTCTACATATTTCGTGTACAAAGCTACTTCTATGGTTGTATTACCTTTTTTGAAGGGTCTCTGCACGAAACCCACATATAATTGTTTTAACATTTTTACTAACGTTACTATCGTTAGATCCAAGACTACGCACCTCCACCTAATACTCGAACTGACTCCTCCTTTTGAGGGGGCTTGTAGAATACATAGACAGCACCATTGCTGAGGGTTAACCCCCCAATGAGTGTCCTTGATATAACACTAAACCAACTGATGGTGAGTTTCCATTGTTGCTGGGTCTTTGGGGAATGCGAACCACCCCTTCATTGCCATTGCTCTTAGGTCCACTCTGGTCCGGAATGGTAGCACCTGATTGGGCCCTATCTATGGGTTTAATAGAACTAAACAGCATCCTAATGATAAAGTGAATTGTTTGAATTAAAACTGCTTGGATAAACTAAATAGCTTGAAATAGAATGTTTTTGACAATTAAACTGTGTACTTACATTTAAATTGCATGCTTACGCTAAACTAAATTATTTGAAATGGAATTGTTTTTGACATTGAATCTGTAATTCGTGTAAACTAAACTGAATTCTTTAATAAAGAACTGTTTTGACATTTAAGCGTGTGCAAACAAAATCTATACTGATACTAAATTGAATTAGCTGAATTAGAACTGTTCGATTAAACTGAATAGCTTGAAATAGAAATGTTTTTGACGATTAAACTGTGTACTGATACTAAACTGGTTTGTTTTAAATGGAACGGATTATTTGTATAAAAATAACCTACAAAGATTTATATGCCCAAAGATCCAACCAACCAACCAACTTTGAGAGGGCAATTAGTTTTATCAGTACAATTGCATTTACGAGGCTTCGTATGTTGACTATTCCTAAGCTATTTAATGTTACTTTTCTTAAGTAAACTAGCTACATTAGGCATTGTACTGTAACTTTTTAATCGTGTTCCTATTAAATATTTTGGATGAACTATTTGATGGTGGAAATCTTTCTTAAATAATCTAAAGAATTCTTTCTCTGTCTTATTAGCAACGACCATATTGCAAGGCGGTGTAAACTATAAAAATTTCCCTGCTCTATTACGTACATCTGCTGCTTCATCCCTAGATTTATAGACAAGTTTAGCCTGAGAGCCTCCGTTTTTTTAGCGCCGCCTCGAATTCGTGTTTGTTCTGTGCGAATATATTGATATTAGAAGAATACGTGGAAAATATAACCATAATATCACTAGGAATACGCTTGAAAACCTGTCTAAGATGGTGAGAACCTACATGAATATAACATGGGTATTGGTTGTTTTTACTAAATGGGGACACGGTACCTTTATACAAGTCAAGTGTAAGATCTAAATAATTCGTCATTTTTAAAGTACTTTAGATGTTGTTATAGTGATATACCCCATGACATCATTGCATAGACCCCCTCCCAACACGATAAATAGTGACTGACTTGATAAACGCGTCAAGCGAGTCTAATCAGTTATCGCTAACCGTTACTGTCTGTATTTCTGTGAATATATACTGCTATACACTTTATATGTCTTTGTGCTATTCATTTCTGGCCCTTCAAGGCCACAACAGACTCCAGCTTTAATTCAATCTTATTGAACAACCGAGGTACTTTTTTTCTTATCATATCCCCTTTCCTAGGCGTACAGTCATCCACAATAATCAATCAATCATCCCGATAAAGGCCATGGTTGCAGGGGTCATTAATGCTATTGAGGTTGTATAACAATAAGCACCCTATAAATTCGGTCAAATAGCCCAGTCGAATAAACCCATGGTATTATTGAAGTTAACCACTAACATCCTTTTTAATCCAAAATTCCTCATTATGGTACCGTATCAATCACGACAATGCTTTATGATATTAAACTTATCCTCTGATATCACTATTTACTCCTTAACCAGACTTAATGTATCTATGGCCTTTTCTATAATAGACAGGTAAAGTTCCCTAGTATCATATTTGACACAGGAGCATTTATTATTTTTATCATTATCGATAAACCACTTGATACAGCGATTTGTGTTACGCCATTGGTTTATATTTAACGCTGTTTTAAGCATAGCACCCATATCTTGCAAAATGACCTTACTATATATATATATATATATAATAGCATTCATCACAAGTATAAACATACTAAACGTATTTAACAACTAACCACCCATCCTATCGGAATGAACCAACCCCATCCATAATTCATTATTAAAAAAAGCTACCCCGAATGAACAGAAAACTTACAATTTTCCCAACAACAAACGGTTTATCACTACCCCTGAAGATGACCAGCGAAATGATCGAAAGTGCTTGGGCGAATATTGTTTTTTTTTCTCCGCAATCCCGACCTGGAAATACGAAGAATAGTAAGAAGACTTGAATGTCTTGACTTGAAGATCAAAAAAAGAGGCAGTCCGTGGTATTTCATCATCATCATCATGTCGTGCCGCTAGCACGGATATCCCTGACGCTCTCTCGCCACTTCTCCCTATCGTTCATCGCCTCTGGCAGGTCTTCAAGGCTACATCCCGTATCCTCACATAGCTGCTGCATGTATGTTCTAACTGGTCGTCCTGCTTTTGCTTGGTCATATGTGGGGGTCCATTGGAGTACATCACTAATGAGCTCGTCCCTGCTTCTCCAGCAGTGTCCTACGTGTCTAGTTCGTCTAACTTGGATAGTTTTCATGATGGGAGGCAGGTGGCCGTATAGTTGGTGCCTCGTGGGGTGTTGCTGCCAGGACTTATTCAATATTGCTCACAACACAGCAATTACGCAAGAATGTTGCGAGCAATATTGAATAAGTCCTGGCGGCAACACCCCACAAAGCACCAACTATACGGCCGTGGTATTTAAGAGACCTTTTCTCTCTCTCTCTCTCTCTCTCTGTGAATATATATATATATGTAATCGAAAGAATGCCTGTTTATAAATGTAAGTATTTGCTGTTCTATTTTCACTTATTATTGGATTTTGTTCTGATAATAGATAGATAAATAGATAAGTAGGTGACTGAATAGATATGAACTGACTGAGATGATATATAGATTGATAGATTGGTAGTTTTGTAATCATGTATATAAAGGGACACACACACACACACACACACACACACACACACACACACACTTATATATATATATATATATATTGGAAATCAAATGATTTCCATTCTAAAATAAAGTGTTAATTTTTGGTCCAAAAACAGGCTCAGAAAACTGTAAATTTTGTTTCTGTATTTATGGACCAATGAACGTGTACTAAATAATTTTAAAATTTCTTCGAGATTCACAGACGACAATATTTGATGTGCCGCGAAAAATTTGAAGGATCAAAAATCAAAAAAAATTTAAGGAATTTTTTCCTTTTTAGAATGTTAAAATGTTTTTTTAACCAATTAGAATCATATGTAAATGATCAACTTTTTATAAACCCAATTTTGAGCTTACCACAATCTTATAATAGCGAAGAAATAAATATTTTATTTAATAGGATCGAAAATTATTCTGTATATACTCAACATCTTCCCGTTTATTTCTTTTGAGGGAAAATTTAACATTCTTTTCCTTCAAGTTCACTTAATCATCTTCAATTAAACGAATATGGCATTGTTTAGCTAGATCTATAGGTACTGTAATAACAGCTTTCGCTTGCTGATTAAAAAATTTGAGCAGAATCCCTCACATAGTGACAAATTCGCACAAAGATCTTTTACAAACAAAATTAATCCATTAGTTTAAGACTAAACAAAACTGCTTTATTTTATGTATAACATTTACTTTCTCTCTTAAAATATTTACGCTCTAACTGATATTATCTTTCCTTATAAGAAAATACTTTACAACTTTTGGTTTTCAATAAAATTTTCACTCAATTTAAAAAAAAATAAGATTTATACATTTGTAGATCGGTATTTTATTTAATCCTTTTTACCTTTATTCAATATACGTGTTTATATATATATATATATATATATATATATATATATATATATATATATGAATCCAATTGCTCCCCTTCCAGTTATTGGCAAATAGTGGGTCAGATTGGACTTTTAAAACTTGGTATAGTAACCGATCTTGGTGAAGGAAATCTCTGAATTCAAAGCGGTTGAACTCCGCAAAGAAATTGATTCAGTGTGTCCGAGTTAATATATATATATATATATATATATATATATATATATATATATATGTGTGTGTGTGTGTGTGTGTGTGTGTGTATTTTAACGAATGAAAATTCATGTGTTGGTATTTGTAGTTCTATTTTCATTCGTTTGTATTTGACTTACTTCTGACATCTTCCATCAAGCAAGACTGACCCCTAGAAAGAAGAAAAATCTTTCTTATTTTGGTATCAGCGTTTTTCTTTTCTTTCTTTTTCTTTCTGGTAGATCATCTGTCAGCGATTCAAGTTTTGCCGTGAGCAGATGCGTCACCCCTAATACCCCTTCCCCCCTTGTAGTAATCTACATCTTTTTTAATACTCACGACGGGACAAATTTTTAGCATTCGAAGTATGATCAAAAGAAAGCGATGACATGTTTACTGTATTTAACGTTTCTTTTTCTTCCATTTTTCTTCTCTTTATAATTTTTTCCCTTCTAAGTCTGTGATTTAATCAGTGCAGAAAAGAAAATAGAACCGGCCGGGTACACAAAATTGGGATAAGAATAGAAATGGTTCGTAAGAAAATAAAGAAAACACTAAGTTTACAGGATGTGTGAGTTAGATAGATAGATAGATAGAGAGAAAGAGAGATTCTGATGTTGATATGAATAAGGTTACACAAATGTTTGGAACATGATATAGATAGATAGATAGTTAGATAGAGGGTGATTGATATGACGATGCTGATATATATATATAGACAGAAAGACACGTTGGTATAAACAAAATTAGAAATGCGGCGAGATAACGTAGATAGATGGATAGATAGATACACGTGATGAGACAGAGTGATATAGATAGATAGAGAGTGAGAGGAGTAGGGAGAAAGAGAGAGAGAGGGATAGAAAGAGAGAGTGAGAGGGAGAGAGAGTGACTGAGGTAGATATGCATATGTTAATATATATGTGTTGAAGTTGACATAGATACACAGATATGAAGAGACTTTTATATATATATATATATATTGTCATCCACAGACTGACTGTTTCGTTGTATCACAACTCTTCAGTGTGGTTAGACTTGTAGGACGCTTGAAGCTGGGATCGAAACTCGCCCAACTGTACGTTAGACTTAATATCAGACCGTTCGGCCAACAAGCGAACTACGTCAGCTCGGGAATTATAAGGTATCAAGTCGTAGCGTTCGTTTGTTTACATTTTATACCTTACTGGATCCCAGAGTGCTCAATTCCTTCGTAGAGCTTTGCATTATATATATAAGTAAAATGTCCGACCGTAGTCGAGGGCGACTTGAAGGCCCCTTTTCAACAGATACTGCACGGGGGAGGGTGCTATTCCTTTCTCCGTTTTGTTTTACTGTCCTTGATCCGTACCTTATAATGCTGAGTGTTAAGCAAGGAGGCATCAAGTACCATTATGCTAATAGGCCGGTATTGTATATATATATATATATATATATATATATATATATATATATATATATATATAAAGAGTAGGATATATCTTAAATAGATGTGACCAAACTGAGTCAGATAGATCAAAAGATAGAGGCAAAACTGAGCCAGGTTTAGGGTTTGATGCTTGAATGACCTCTTAAAGAAAATACCAACGGAAATGAGCTAATGTTTTGCGATTGCCTATGTAGCAGTTTCTCTACTTGGTAGGGTTCCTACGTTCAACCGACCTTGTGTCCTATTCTGCCACCCTTGTGGGTGAGGATAAATTTATTCTTGTTCTTTCTAAATATCTGGCATTCGTGTAATGCAGAATATGTATTAATTTATGTGCACGTAAACCTAATATGAATTGTGTCAATTAGAAGGGACTTCACAGTGAACATAAACGCTGCTTTTGGTGGGCTTTAGGGTAATAGGACGAAGGTATTAATGTCCGGGAGACCTGGGTTTAATCCCAGGTCACGTCATACCAAAGACTTTAAAAATGGTACTTGATATCTCCTTGCTTAACACTCAGCAATATAAGGTACGTATCAAGGGTAAAGTGAAGCAATCCAGAGAAAGAAGTAGTGCCCTCCCCTACACCTCAGTGTAGAAGCTATAAAAGGAAGCCTTCTGGTCGCCCTCGACTACGGTTGCCAACTTTACTTTTTCATTGCTGGAATACATAAAAAACAGAAAACTGTGTAAAAAGGTAGAAAGAAAAAGAAAAGAAAAAAGAGAAAGAGAAGGAAAGATAGAAATGTAAAAGGAAAGAAGAGAATCGGTTTGTTCTTAGTTTCGGGTTTGGTTTGGTTTGGTTTGGGTTTGGTTTGGTTTGGTTTCTTTGTTTAATGGCATATCAACTCTTTATAGGTTATTTAATGCCAAAGCCATTCTCCTAGAAGAACAGTAGTGGTACTATTTAACCCATAGCTGGGAGGATAAGCGAGTTCATACCTTTCCCAAGGGTATTTGCCCGAAAGTGAACGTAATAGCGCGACTGGAGTATGAACTCGTGTACTACGATTCCGCAGTCCATCGCTTTCGTCGTTTGCGGTTGATGGCATATCGACATTTGTAGTTTATTTAATACCAAATCCTTTTTATACGAATAAGCTGTTTTATTTCGAACAAATCAGTTTAGCCTGAATACACAGTTTAATTGTGAAAAACATTTCTATTTGAAACTATGCAGTATAGTCAAGCAGTTCTAATTAAAACAATTCATTTAAATATAGTTTTTGTTTACTTACTGTTATATGTCAAAACTGTTCTATTTCAAAAAATTCAGTTTAGCGTAAGTACAGTTTCCATTTCAAAAACGCTTCTATTTCAAGCAATCCAATTAAACATGTAAGAACAGTTCAATTTCAAACAATTCAATTTAGTACGCAGTTTAGTTCTATTTGACCCATAGATAGAAGCCTATCGGGTGGGAGCAAGAAAGGGGTACTCTGCATTCACCAAAACTCCAGCATAAGTGGAACTTCACCATCAGATTGTTTAGTGTCATATCTAGGAGACGTGTTAAGGAAGTTTTAGTCTTCTGCAGAGAAGCACTTGGTGTATTCTACAGCCCCAGCCGACTAAGTAAAAAAGATTTGGTTTGGTTTGTTTGGTTTTATGGCATATCAACCATTGGTGGTTATTTAATGCCAAATCCTGTTTTTACATATATATTTAATATATGACTTGTAAACACATTTTCTAGATACACACAGTTAAATGATGAAATAGTTCTATTTCTAAAATTCAATTTAGTATAAGTCAACGAAGTTAAATGGTTCCAAGTATTGTCATGTATCACCAACGGTTCAATTGAACATCAGTTATTTATGAGTTGGTTGGTTGGATTTTTTATGGCATATAAACCTTTGCAGGTCATTTAATGTCAAGTCCATTTTTATATAAATAACCAGTTCTATTTCAAACATATCAGTTTGGCATGAGTACATAGTTTAATTGTCAAAAACATTTCTATCTCAAGCTATTCAGCTTAGTCAAACCGTTCTAATTCAAACAATTCAGTTTAATATTAGCATAGTTTTTGTTTACACACCGTTAAATGTTAAAAGTGTACAAATTAAAAAAAAATTCTGTTTATCGTAAATACGGTTTCAATGCCAAAAAAAGTTCCATTTCAAACAATTCAGTTTAGCATAAGCACGAAGTTTAACTGTAAAACATATTTCTATGTCAAGCTATTTAGTGTAGTCAGATAGTTCCATTTCAAACAATTCAGTTTATCGTAAGAACAGTTTCAACGTAAAAAACAGTTCTGTATCAAACAATTTACTGTAGCATAAGTACGCACATTAGTTCTATTTAACCCATAAATAGGACCCTATCAGGTTCTACCACTCCGGGCCAGAGTGGAACTAGGAGCGATGGCACTGAAGGGGTACTCCGCATTCCCTAAAGCTCAAGCATCACTGGAACCTCATCATCAGATTGGTTAGTGTCATATCCAGGACACTCGTTGTGTGTGTGTGTGTGTGTGTGTGTGTGTGTGTGTGTGGTTTACCCCTCTGCAGAGGTGTAGTTGGTGTATTATACAGCCCCAGTCGACTGGACTTGTTTGTTTACACTCAATTAAATGATCAAACAGTTCTATGTCTAACAATTCCATTTAGCATGTCATTTGTTTGTACTCAATTTATATGTCAAACAGTTCTATTTGACCCATAGATAGGACCCTAACAGGTGCAACCACTTCAATAGCGATGGGAGCGATGGCAATGAAGGGTTACCCCGCATTGCCCAAAGCTCCAACGTTACTGGAGCCTCATAATCAGATTGTTAAGTGTCATATCCACGACACACTTTGTGGGAATCTTACTCCTCAGCAAAGATGCTGTCGATGTATTGTACGGCTCTTGCCAACCGGACCAGGAACGAAAAGAGTTTGAAATGAATAAATTGATAAATAAATTAACAAATAAATAAAGAATTGGTTTAAGAGGAAGGGAATAGAAAGGAAAGCACTTTGAAGAGGAGTTGTGTGAATGACAGTAAAATGGTGATCTTAGTCGAGGGTGACTCGAAGGCTCCATTTTCAATAGCTACTACACCGAGGTGTAGGGGAGGGTGCTACTCCATTCCCTGGATTTATCCACTTTACCCTTAATTCTTACCTTATAGTGATGAGTGCTAAGCAAGGAGGCATCAAGTACCATTTTTTGAGTCTTTGGTATGAATCGACCTGGGATTGAACCCCGGTCTCCCGGAGAATAGGCGAAAAAATAAAAGGAGGAAAACATGAAAAAAGAAAGAAAAGAGCCTAAAAAGTAAGACAATAATTTTTGATAAATGAAACGAAGGCAGGAAGGAAGAAGGGAAAAAAGAAAGAAGGAAAAAATGAAAAAAGTAGTAAGAAAAAAAGAAGAAAAATAATGAAAATAGAAGATAGGAATAAAATAGATGGAAGAAATGAAAAAAAGAAGAAAGGGAAAAAGGAAGGAAGGAAGTTAGGAAGAAATGAAAAGGAAGAAAAGAAAAAAGAATGAAGGAAGTAAGAAAGAAAGAATGACAGGAGAGAGGAAAGAAGAAAGAAACATAAAAGATGGAAAGAAGGGGAAAAAAAAAAGAAAAAATGAAAGTCGGTTAAATTAAAAATGGAAGGAAAGTAACGAGAAAGAAAAGAAAAAGAAACACAAGGAAAAAAGAAAAAAGTAAGGAGTGAAGGAAGAAAGAGAGAAATACAGAAAGAAATGCAAAAAGAAAGAAAAGGAAAGAACGGAGGTAAGAAGAACAGAAGAAAGATAGAATTGAAGGAAGGAAGGAAGGAAGGAAGAACGGCAGAAACAAACGAATGAACGAACGAACGAACGAATAGAATAAAGAATACAAATCAAAAGAAGAAGAGATAGGATATAGAAAAAATGTGAAGAAATTTGAGTGGAAAGTTGGAAGTCAAGAAAAAAAAAAGTTAAGAAGGTAAGAACAGTCGGGTGGAAAAGCGTCCGTACGGGCTGACAGGTACCGCTTAAGTGAGGTTGAGTTTCTCTTTAGCGCAGAGAGGCTTGTCTTTCTGGCAAACGCGGCTCCTAATTCTGTTAGAGGCTTCTGGGAACTGCTACACTTTTGGATTTATTTTATTCAAATTTTTCTTTTTTCTTTCCTAACCCCCACAAAAGTAAGAAATAAAGACATATGATAAGAAAAAAAAAGATAGAACCGAATGAAAGAAGAATAGTAAGAAGAGAATGAATATAGAAGGAAAAAGAGGAAGGAAGGACAAGTGAAAGAGGAAAGAGAAAAGGGAAAAAGAAGGAAATGAAATAATAAAGAAATTAATGGAGAAATGAAGGGTAGAAGCAAGGAAGAAAAGGTAAAAGGAAGGAAGGAAAGAAGGAAAGAAGAAGGGAGTTGGATATAAAACACTGAGGAGGGAATGAGTGAATAAAGAAAAAGAAGGAAGGAAAGAAAGAAGTAAGGAAGGAAGGATCTGAATATAAAATACTGAGAAAAAAAAAGAATAAAAGAAGGAAAGAAAGAAAAAAGGATACGTGCTGTAGAGAAGAAAAAACGAAATGAAGGAAGGACAAGTGAAAAGAAAAAGGGAAAAGGGAAAAAAGAAGAAAATGAAATAATGAAGAAAATAATGGAGAAATTGAGGGCTGAAGCAAGGAAGGAAAGGAGGAAAGAAAAAAGGAAAGAAGGAGGGAGTTAAATATAAAATACTGAGGCGAGAAAGAACGAATGAATAAATGAATGAATGAAGAAAAAGAAGGAAAGAAGGAAAAAAAAAGGAAGGATTTGAATATAAAATACTGAGGAGAGAATGAATGAATGAATAAATGAATGAATGAAGAAAAAGAAGGAAGGTAGGAAAAAAGGACGGATTTGAATATAAATAATGAGGAAAGAAGAAACGAATGAGTGAATGAAGAAAAAGAAGGAAAGAAGGAAGGATTTGAATATAAAATAATTAGGAAAGAAGATATAAAATAAGGAAAGGAATAAAAAAGAAAAAAAAAGAATATTTGCAGCAGAGAAGAAAAATGGGATGAAATAAAAACAAAAGAAATGGGGGGGGTAAGGAAAAAAGAGAAAATGTAAAGGAGAAGTCATTAATGATAAAAGTAGCAAAAATAAAACAAGAATTTTTTTTCCCGATAATCAACTGTATCAAAGAATCAATAAACAGTGAAAAAAAAAAACGAAAATAAATAGATAAATAAAAAAATAAATAAAATAAAAAAAATAAAATTTTAAAGAATTTTGACATACATAGAAAACAACGAGAGAAACCAACACACTGATCAAGCATAGAAAGAAAAAGGAAAAAGAAAAAGAAAACACGAATTAAAGGGAATGAAAATATAAAAAAAAAGAGAGAGAGAGAGAGAGAGAGAGAGAGAGAGAGAGAGAGAGAGAGAGAGAGAGAGAGAGAGCGGGGAGCTGAAAAAGAAAACTCTCCATGACAAATAAACAAAGTGGATAACGAAAAAAGAAAAAAAAAAGGCAAAAAACAATACATACAAAATATCTATTTACTCTGTCACTAGTTAATTTTTTTTATATGTTTACATATCAAAAATAAAATTCTCAAATTAATACTTGAAAAATGATATTTGTTCTTTAACAAGAAAGTTTTTATTTTATTTTTTATTTTTTAAAAATTGATTCATTCATTTTATCTGAGATATTTATTGATGTATAATGTCGTGTAAACACCGGAGAGAAAAACTACCTTATAAAATAGTCACCTCCACTATATATATATATATATTGTCATCCACAGAGAGAGAGAGAGAGAGAGAGAGAATGATATCGAGAAATATAGAAGCTGGCAACTTTGTCGTCTTGGAATTTTTGCTGTCACCATGCTTAAGATTCACAACAGAACTACTGAAATAATCTTAAAAGTGAACTAAAAAATGAATATAAAAATAAAAAATATTGAATTAAAAATGAAATTTTCACGCTTTAACGATTATCACTTGATGATCGTGAAAACGTGAAACTCATAGTTCAGAGTTTTTTTTATTACACACACACATACACATGTTTATGTGTGTTTGTGTGTATATGGATGAGAGAGAGAGAGAGAGAGAGAGAGAGAGAGAGAGAGAATGTTAATAAAGCATGTACACACACCTATACATTGTGTGTGTGTGTGTGAGTCTATGTATGTGTATGTTTCTACCACTCTATTGTTTGATTTCTGTGAGTGAAATCAATAGACGAGATAATACATTTTGAGGTTTCTTTGTTTAATGTCATATCAACTCTTTATAGGTTATTTAATGCCAAATCCATTCTCCTAGAAGAACAGTAGTGGTACTATTTAACCCATAGCTGGGAGGATAAGGGGGTTCATACCTTTCCCAAGGGTATTTGCCCGAAAGTGAATGTAATAGCGTGACTGGAGTACGAACTCGCGTACTACGATTCCGCGGTCCATCGCTTTAACCATTACACCACAAGGACGAAATCAATCTATCTATCAATCGATCTAAGTAAGATCCCATACTCACGTGAACACACACATGTATGTATGTATGTATTTTTCTTCCCTTGTTCAGCGTCAGCGTTCACAGTAGATAGGATGATATATTTTGAAAAACTCACTCTCAATCTCACTCTCTGTCTCCTTCTATTTATTTTATTTTCCTCAAATATGTCTGTCTGCTTTTATCTATCTCATGCGATATCTATCTATCTATCTATCTGTATATATATATATATATATATATATATATATATATATATATATGAGTGTGTGTGTGTGTGCGTGTTTGAGTATATATATATATATATATATAGTCTTTCGAGGGTGTGTCCTCAGAACATCGAATTGTCATGACAAAAATACGACTGAGTCTACATAGAAATACGGCCCTAACAATAAACATTGTACACTATGACTGGTCCCTGCTTAATATCAGGGATGTTAGAGATAAATGTGCATGAACACTAAGAAACAAATTCGATGCGGTACTCCGAATGACGAATATGAGAATTTCGTCAGTGCCCACTTAAAAACGACAGAAGAATGCATACCAACTAAACAAAGAACTAAACCAAGAGTCCCACGGGAGACTTTAGTGATTAAAAAAAGGGAGAAGACGTGAAAACTGCCTCCAAATGCAATAGGAAGCCCCAACCAATACCAATGCTCTGAAACTTAAATAGGCATTAAATGAATTAGCAAAAGAACAAACAGAATACATACAAAATCAGATCGATGAGATTAGAGACTCGATTGGGCATAGACAATGTAGGATAGCATGACAAACGGTATAAGAAGTTAGCAGAAGGAAGAGCCTGCAAAAGTTAAACTGAAAGCTACCAGCCAACAAGAACGAATACAACAATGGAAACAAAATTTCGAGAATTTACTCGGAAACATTCTGATAGTTACACATGAACCAATCACGAAAATTATTAGTTAACAACTAGACATCAAACTAGGACAGTTTACGCAAGAAGAATTCAACTCAAAACTAAGAATAATTAAAAATAGAAAAGCAGCAGGGCTTGATAAAATACCCCCAGAAATATGGAAGACCAGGGAATTTGATGACACGCTGTAATGGCGTATATAATCAAAACACAATAAACAGATGGAAAAAGGGATGCCTCCTCCCCTTCTCTGAAAAGGGCTACCGCGGATTAGCCAAGAACTACCAAGGTATAACCCTTACATCCATAGCAGCCAAAGTATACAATGCTCTACTACGCAACCACATAAAACCCAAAATTGAGAACATACTTAGGAAGAACCAAAATGACTTTTGGAGAAATAGATCTACGTAGTCACAAATTTTGACTATCCGTCGATTTCTTGAAGGGGTACGTGCAAAAATCCTAGAGGCAACAATATTATTTGTTTACTTCACCAAGGCCTTTGACTCCATACACAGATGAAAGATGGAGCAAATACTACTCGCCTACAGCCTACCCAAAGGAACCGTCGCAGCGATAATGATGCAATATAGAAACACGAAAGTAAAAGTCCGCTGCTCGAATGAACGCTCAGACTACTTTGACATTGTAGCAGGTGTGCTGTAAGTAGACACAATAGCCCCATACCTCTTTAACATCTGTCTAGACAAAGAGCTTAGAACGTCTATTGATAAAATAAATGACAACTGTTTTAAGCTGGCAAAGGAAAGAAGCAGAAGATACCCCGCACAAACAATTACGGACTCGGACTACATCGATAACATAGTTCTTCAAGCAAATACGTCCGCCCAAGCCGAAACCCTACTACATAGTCTGGAACGAGTTGCTGCATGCATAGACCTCCATGTCAACGCATACAAGATGGAATACATGTGCTTTAATCAAAGAGGTGACATCTCCACACTAAACGATAGCTCTCTTAAACTAGTAGACAAGTTCATCTACCTAGGAAGCAGTGCCTCATTAACCGAGACACGCATCAACAAGCTACAAGCAAGGCCATGGACAGCTATCAATAGGTTATCGGTCATATGGAAGTCAGACCTGACCGATAAAATGAAAGGCAGTTTTTTCCAAGCAGCGGTCGTGTTGATATTGATATATGGATGCACTACATGGACGCTCACTAAATGTATAGAAAAAGCTAGACGGCGATTACACAAGAATGCTGCAGGCAATATTGAACAAGTCCTAGTGACATACTTCTGTGGACCTCTTCACATGGACGAGCAAAAGCAGTACGACCTGCTAGAACCTATATAACAGCTCTGTGCCGATACAGGATGTCGCCTTGAAGACCTATCGGAAGCGATGGACGATTGAGAAGGGTGGAGGGAGAGGGTCAGGGAAATCCGTGCTGATGGCGTGACATGAAGAATGATGATGATATTTCTTCAGCTGTTTTATGACTGGTAAAGTGGTTAATATAGAACTTGATATATTTTCACGATATCTATCTCTCTATCAATCTATCTCAGTTTATTTATGCCCAACTGCTTATATCTACCCCATTCTGTTTGTGGTTTTTGGGACCAATCGAATGTTGGGCTTATTTTAATAATTTCCTGAAATGTAGAGTTATCCATACATTAATTTCTTGGTTTATTTCGAGCTTATTCCATTTCCTACGACGATAACCGATACGGTTATTTCTCCCAAAAGTATTTTTTAATAGGAGGATGAAATTTAAGAACTCTCACTTTTCAAACTTCAAGAAGTGACCGGTCTACGAGAATGAAGTTAATCTTCATCAGTAATAAAAAAAAAATAAGACACTCCTCTAAAAACAGCAACAACAACAAAAAACAAAAAAACAAAAAAAAAAAGCAACAAAAACAAAACAAACAAATAACCACAAAATGTGCTCTGTACAGAAGTTAATTTCCATTAGAACATTTGGGTTTGTTAAATGTTTCTGTCGATTTTTCCAAAGCATGAGCGTATAATTTCATTTCATGCCCTTATTTAACGTAAACTAATCGAGGCAAACAGGAAATTAATGTTTTCACACGGCTTCTAAGTCATATTCTCTGATATCTATCTATCTATCTATCTGTCTTTCCCACTCTCTGTTTATATCCATATATTTCAGTCTGTTCATATCTATCTATCTATCTATCTATCTAAGTCGGATTACACACACAGACCCATTGAAACTTACCGTAAGATGAAAAGTATTCTCTGATGTTGACGGTGAAAGAGAACCAAATTCTAGTTCAAATCCATCTGAAGAGCCTGTCAATAGACGGGTGAAAAAAATTATAATGGGGTATATTAATTAATTTTCTTGTTCTTAATTTTATACATATATATATATATATATATATATATATATATATATATTGGCATAATATGAATATATATATATATATATATATATATATTGGCATTATACATATATACATATATATATATATATATAGTGAGAGAAATAGAGATAGAGAGAGAGAGAGGGGGGGGAGAAAGGGAGAGAGAGTGTGAAAAACAAGCTAATCGAAAGATAAGAATTTAATGTAAAAGAAAGTCAACAAAAGTCCCTCGCCGATCTAACGTCATTAAATATCATTCTGATGATGGTTCATTAGAACCGAAATGTCATAGCGTTGACTTTCTTTTACATTATATTCTTCTCTTTGGATTACCTTGTTTTTCAATTTTTCTTTATTTTTTTTCATTCATTTCCATCATTTACTTCTATACACACACACACACACACACACACACACACACACACACACACACACACACATATATATATATATAAGTATATATTATGAAAATCATCTATCTATCTATCTATCTTCTTTTCTTCATATCTACAAATTTTCCAGTCTATTTCGATCTCATTCTGTTCCTGTCGATATTACTGTCTACCTTCCTATCAATCTAATTCTTATATTTATGTGTATCTATCAATATCAGTCTGATCACCCCGCCCCATATATATATATATATATATATTCATGTCTGTGTATGTGTGTGCAAATACACATGTGTTTTTGTGTATGTCTGTGTGAGCGTTTGAATGTATCTACATACGTGTTTTTCTTCTACTGTTTGGTCTCTTTTGAACATATCTATCTATCTATCTATCATTTTAATCTTTTTATTTTATCTGTGGTTTTCTGCCCTAGGAATAATACTATCATTTTGGATGTCATATGTCCACGACTTTACTTACAACACAATGTGTACAAAAACGTAGGAATCTTCTTTTTTTAAAAAAAAAAACAAACTTTTTCATCTTTTTCTTTCTGCATATAAAATTTTTGAGTCAACCTTTGTAAGTCGGTGTGTCAAATTTTTCCTTCTTTTCTTTTATCTTGACCGCTTTTGAATGTGTACGGATTCACGATGGAAGGTCGTGTCAATCTGTATCAACGAGACAAGGTAAAAAGAAAGAAAATAGAATTAAAAAATAGAAAATAATAATTTTTGCAAGAAAGATAAAAAAAAATGAAATGAAAATAACGAATTGACAGGAAATCGATCACGTTTTCCCGCAACTAATTCCACATGACTTGTTGCCTAATGCAGCAACTGCAAATACAACAAAGTCAGTTTGATTGCAACACCACCACCACCACCAACAACAACATCAACAAGTACTACTACTACTACTACTACTACTACTACTACTACACACACACACACATACACATAAATATTATAAATAAATAATTATATATATGAATATGTAGAGTATATTGTTGAGTATGCACTAAACCTTTTTTCATAAAAAGTTAATTTTCGTTTAAATTAAAGTTTTATGTAATTTACTATTTCTCAGGAAAGGTTATGCAAACAAAAATATATTACTAAGCATAATTTATTGGTAAACTTGATACCCGGGTCGGGTCATACCAAAGACTTTAAAAATGTTACTTGATACCTCCTTACTTAACACTCAGCATTATAAGGTACGTATCAAGGGTAAAGCAGAGCAATCCAGGGAAACGAGTTGTGCCCTCCCCTGCACTTCGGTGTTGTAGCTATTGAAAAAGAAGACTTAGGGTCACCATCGACTAAAATCACCAACTTTATTGATCGCGTTAAAAATATGCAATAAAAGATATGTACATGTAGCAGACCAAAAAAATCTAACCCTATATATATATATATATATATGTGTGTGTGTGTGTGTGTGTGTGTATGTGTGTGTGTGTGTGTGTGTGTGTGTGTAAATTGATAGTTGTAAACTTATTTACACACGTACACACACATATTTATACGTGTTGTATAGCCACAATACGCGTATACAAATATACACGGGAACATAATCAACCAATAATGACGATTTCAATAACGAACGAATACACTTCTTTATAGAAATATATCTCAACACTTTATTCTCGAAAGGGTGATGTTTGTTGTGTGTGAGAGATGAGTCGGAGACAGGGACAGACCGCTATATTGAACTAAGTTCTTCCTCGCCAATAGCAGCACTTCTTTCGCATCTTGGCTGGGTTGCTCAACCGTGGGTCACTAAGGGTCCAAAGCCCTCTGTCTGCCGCTGGTTCTCACTTCGGTATCCTGTCTCCAACTAACTCGAACCGTCTGGGCAACTAGTTATATTATTTTTTACGTTCACCTACGTCCGCTGTTCTTCCAATTATTTACACAGGTGCATGTCTTGATTGACGGCTCGGTCGAGGGTCAATATATGACAATCATCCCATTCTTATTTTTCAAAATTCTACATGTGGACAATTTCTTCACGTCCCTTTCCATCCCTCTAACACACGCATCTTATAAATAATGCTCAAGAACAATAACAGCAAAAATACAAAAAAAAAAACTTACTTGAACAGCAGCAAAGTACAAAAATCTTAATTAGAAGGCGACCTTCTCACTATGTAACACTTGGCCAGGCTCATTATTATCTAAATTTATTTCATACAATTCTTTGCGTGGTTGGCTATCCTGATATGCAGGCGTCAAAGTACAATACAGATGCATCTTTCATCCTCCTAAACACAATAGGGCCCTCTGCAATTCCTTGAAGAATCTCAAAACCATAGAAGGATCATACTCTGGTCCCAGATCCTGGTCACAAACCTAGTGACCCTGGTCATTCCAGCAATACATTTCGCCTGGATTCCTTATGACCACGTTCCAGTCCTTCGCTCAACAGGTTCCTACCTGGAGTAACTGGAGAATTCCACCAACTAAAAAACAATATCTTCAAGGCCCAAAACATTCCTCATAAATCTACAAAAATCATGACCCCAAAAATTGCATCAAAATTCTAAAAAATAACAATACATCTAAATGTATCACAATCTGACACGTATGCAGGGAACCACCTAAAATAGACCACGCAAAATATTTATTAGCAATGTGTTACTCATTTTTTCCATTATTAAATTTCTGTTACCGTGCCTATTGGTCTGTAAACCCTTGAGGAACATGCTTTACTTGATCCCACCCTCGCCGGGTTGCTTTTCAATTTAATCTGGAACTCTCGTGGCTACTAAGATATAGGCACCTCGCCATTCTAGATTCATTTCACTTCGCCAAATCACGCACAAATCCTTTCCTTTATTCCATCAACTTGGAACTCCAATCTGAAAATGCTGGCCACCACAAGCCTTCAACAAATCCATGGGACGGTGAATTCCTCTATAGAATTACTTCTTGCCGTATGCCCAAAACAATTTGTAACACAACTTGGATGAATCTTTGTCCTAATCTCGAGTCAGTCCACGATTCGCTCAAAAATAGAAACCTAATAAAAGTATTTTCTTATTCCACGAAAACTCAGTACTCCAAATTTTTTTAAAAATCAACTTAATTTTAAAATCTTCATAAACTTAATATCAAATCCCCTGTTAATGGTTTTCGTTAAATTTTATAATATGAAACAGAAAAAAGAATTTCTAATGTCGCCTTTAAATTCAAACAAACTTTTTTTTTTTTCCTAATTTTTCAACCATTTTGAACAAGTCAAAACAATATTAATAATATGTCCACAATTAAAGTTCACAAAGTTTAAACGAATGTTCGGTTTTTCTTTTGTTCAATCTATGCACCATCTATTTTTCGAAAAAAATGTTCGTTTTTTTTTTCTTTTTTTATGCTGTATTCAACAGCGTTCAAGTTTCTTTCCTTCTTTTCTTTTTTTTTCTGTCTTTTCCCTTTGTCCTGTTATCCTTTTTTTTTCATTAATAAATTGCTCATTTCCTATTTTTTAAAACCTTATATCTGCTTCTCTTTGTCTTTACCTTAATATAATAACTATTGGTTCATGCATCCACATTTATTCAGTTTCTAACAGGAATTTCCATAAAACAAGCATGGTTCGTTAAACAAACTTTTTTCAGTAATATTCTTTCTTCTTTCAGCAAGTATCTCTACATAAGCATGGCTCGTTTCCAACCATTATTTCTTCATTTTTACTTGTTCCGAACACGACAACACAATACTAGTTTCTTGCTTACTTCCAAAGATGATTAAAAAATATCCCGGGAGGTCTCTCCTAAGCAATCCAAAATTCACACTGGCTCTTTCAATAGTTAACGGGGTACTTTATTTATTTATCCATTTGGTCAACCATATTTCTCCCTCAAGAACAATCCAAAACCGAGTCCACAAATTTTCCGGAACTTCATCGAGATCGTCAAGATTTTGCACACATATACTTAATTCTCTAATCTCCCATCCCGTTTCAAATATACTCTTCAATAAAAATTTCAAACCCTATCATAGGGGGACTTTCACAACTCAGTCTGGTCACTAACCAGTCAGTACTTCAATAAAATCTCAAACCCATTCTTAGGGGAAATCACACTCTCAGTGCCACGAGACTCTCAACTCCTCTCTTGGGGAAAACCTTCACAAAATCTGGCATGCTTCTACCAGTACCCAAAATATCGATCCCATTCTAGGGAGACTTCATAGAACACTTCCAATTTCCACAACTTTTCCAAACATCAAACCCGTCTCACAGCCTTAACTACGGATCCAAAGGTATATGAGCATTCTCCAGACAACATCACTGATGCCCCGAAATCCACCCAGATCTCGGATTAAAATCCTAATTTCAAATTACTCTGCGTTAGGACAGCATTCACAAGTTACTATAAAATTTAATTCTTATAAATTTTGTTTACTATCAAATTCATTTATAAAACTTAAAACTCAAAACCCAAGTGGAAGTTTACATTATGACCCGTCAATCATTTTAACCTAGGGACAGTATATCTTTCTTTCTTCTCTTTTCACAGCAACCTGCTTGTATGTTTCCCTCTTTCTCTCTTTCTTTCTCTCTCCCTTACTCCCTTTTAAAATTAAATATAGTAGTTTTCATCATTTTTCAATGCTTCATATGTAGGGCTCAATCGTTTTTTTTTTCTAAAAGTATTTCCGTTTTATCTTTTAGAAAAACCAAATAACATTAACATAAAAGCCAACAAAACTCATTTTACGTCCTACTTGTCATTATTACTTTTTTTATAATCATTTTAAATTATTTCTGCACAAAACCCTAATATAAACGTCAGAGAAAGCAAATTACAATATTCGAATGAGCAATTTACTTACAGTCTTTGAAGTGTTTTTTTTTTTTTTAATCTTTTCTGTTTTTCTTCTTTGTTTTCGTGTCTCGTTTGTTCTGTTTCGCCATGATATGTCGAATTCAGTTTCCGATTTTCTCTTGGTTTCTCTTTTTTCTCAAAATCTTTATCAGCCGCTTCCTTGATCGTCTAGGTTCAAACTCAGGTTCGATACTACGCCATGTGAGCGTGAACTGGCTTTCGGCACCAAATCGTATATAATGTTGTATACTATATTACGACGACACGTGTACATATACAAATATACACTTACATGCGGAAACATCATTAACGACTTCAGTCACGAACGAATACACTTCTTTATAAAAATATAAATCTCTCACACTTTGTTTTCGAAAGGGTGATGTTTGTTATGTGTGAGATATGAGTCGGAGACAGGGAGAGACTGTTATATTAACCCAAAATTCTTCTCTCGACCATAGCAGCACTTCTTTCTCATCTTGGCTGGGTTGCTCAACCGTGTGTCACTAAGGGCCCAAAGCCCTCAATCTGCAATTGGCTCTCTCTTCGGCATCCTGTCTCCAACTGTCTCCAACCGTCCGGGCACCTGGTTATATTATTGTCTAATGTCTACCTGCTTCCACTGTTCTTCCACTTATTTACACAGGTGCATCTCTTGATTTACAGCTCGGTCGAGAGTCAATATATAAAATACGGATTATTTCTTATTTTTCTATTTTATGCAGAGTCCTCCATATTTTTGAATTTTTAAAAATTTTCATTGTCAACAAAAAAAAAAAAAAAAAAGAAAAAAGTAAAAGAGAACCTGCCGAATAGCAGATTTCACCGTTTTGGCTAACCACTGGGTAAAATTGAAAGCGAAAATAGCGATAAGTTCCTAGACCTTACTAGAGAACTGAAAAACTTTGGAATGTGAAAGTGACGGTGATACCAATTGTATTTAGCGCGTTCGGCACAGTCACCAAAAGACTGGAACAGGGAGGACTTGGTGATAAGAGGACGAGTGAATACTATTCAAACTACGGCATTGTTGAGGTCGGCCAACATACTGAAAAGAGTCCCGGAGATTTCAGGAGACTGGCTGTCACTCAGGCTCTAGTGAGAAATCATCAGCTAACGCTGGTGTGAAATAACAATAATTATATTAATAATGACAAGGAAATTGATGACGATACATAAAGCCTAATAATATAGACAGACTATATGCTCTAAGAAATGACACAGACTCGATGAATTCAGAAAAAATTGCAAAGAAAGATTAATTACGGCAGCCAGTAACCGTATTGCCAACATTAGTAAAAACAGAGAAAACACAACAAAAATTAAAAAAACAAAAAACAAAAACGAAAAACAACTTCAATAGGAGAGATTACACACATGACCTGTACGTGGCTAAGAAATGGAAACCTCAAGAGAGAAACTGAATCTCTTTTAATTGCAGCATAAAATTATACCATCGAGACCAATTATATTAAAGCGAAGTGTGGTCTTATAGCATATCAAACATTGCAGATTATTTCATGCTATGTCTTGATTATATATAAGAGTGTGCGTGTGTGAAAATAAGTAGAAAAGTGGATAAACCGAAACACAGACAATGGTTTCAATTAATATTTCGTCTTTATTTACCCAATGACTTCTTCAGAATCTTGGTGATTTCGTAGCGATTAGAATAGGAGGAAATAGCTAAAAAAAAAGAGAAGGACAGAAAAAAAGAGAGACAGAAAATTGAAAGAAAGAGAAAAGAAAAAAGAAGAAAGATATAAATAAGAATGTGAGTGTTGAAGGAGTGTAGCGACGGCAGGTCAATGTTAGTTACTCATTTATACATTAAAAACATCTGGATAATTAGTAAGCAAAAGGAAAAAGCACGACTCAACAGCGACATATCACATTCACCAAAACTTGGTTGCCAGAATAACACATCCAAATGAAAACCACCCAGATGTATGGAGGTGTAGGAGGGAGATAAATGTTTTAAACATATGCATATGATTTATTAACACATATTTTGATTTTTTTACAGACAGTTAAGTGGTTTCAAGTATTGCTATATAACCGTAACAATCTAACATCAGTCATTTATTTCCTCTCATAACTTGTTGGTAATTTCATTTTAAAATGAGTTAGAAATAATTTCTTTGTACACTAGTTTTGCTATTGTGTCTACATGGTTGTTGCAGGCGACCGTATTCGAGAGCGACCCGAAGGCTCCCTTTTCAATAGCTACTACAACGAGGTGTAGGGGAGGGTGCTACTTCTTTCCTAGGATTGATCCACTTTACCCTTGATCCGTACTTTATAATGTTAAGTGTTAAGCAAGGAGTCATCAAGTAGCATTTTTTAAGTCTTGGTATGACTCGACCTGGGATTGAACCCCGGTCTCCCGAGACATTGGCGAACACTCTAACCATTATGCCAATGGGCAGGTACACAGTTAAATGGTTTCAATTATTTACCATCTAACACTAATAATTCTATTCAATATTAACTAGGCGTCTCAATTTCTTAGACGAAGCTTGATGATTTTTATCATTCAGGGTTTTTGGACTATTATATTCATCTTTATTGTTATTTCCAAACGTTTCGGCTAATATGTCCTCCGGCCTTGTTCAGGTATTTGTCGAACTCGGGAACCTTCGCGGAACTTCGAACTACGTCTTTTATTGAATCCATGGAGGTCACGTGTTCTGATTCCGTTAGCCATAACCGGGTACAAGTGTTAAATATTCCTGTATTGTTACTCGCTTGCAATATGATTGCCTCCTTAGAAGCTTAGGGACCCAATGCCTATAACCGTTACGCTATGTGTCCTGCTGGAGAACAGAGACGAATACTTAACACTTGTTAACAAACCAGGTGTTTGTACATAGGGAAGTGATTATAAGTATTGTTATTAACACTAATTAATCTAGTCAAGAGTATTCCTTCGTTTGCACACAGTCAGATGGTTCTAAGCATTGCTATGTTATACCATTAATTCAAATTAGGTGCAGAGTCTCAAGTGTTGCTATCTCACGCTAATAATTCTGTCCAACATTACTCTTGCCGAGTCGGCTGTGGCTGTAGAATACACCTACTGCACTTCTGCAGAGGGACAAGACCTCCCCCCAACGAGTGTTCTTGATATGACACTAAACAATCTGATGGTGAGGTTCCAATAATGCTTTGGGTAATGCGGAGTGCCCCTTTATTGCCATTGCTCCCAGGTCCACGCTGGTCCGGAGTGGTAGCACCTGATAGGGCCCTATCTATGGATTAAATAGAACTAACGGTATACTTATGATAAACTGAATTGTTTGATTAAACTGAATAGCTTGATATAGAAATGTTTTTGACAATTAAACCGTACTTACATTTAAACTGCGTGCTTATGCTAAACTGAATCATTTGAAATAGAACTGTTTTTGACATTGAAACTGTATTTATTCTAAACTGAATTGTTTAACATAGAACTTTTTGACATTTAACTGTGTGTAATCAAAATCTGTACTTATACTAAACTGAACAGGCTGAATTAGAACTGCTTGACTAAACTGAATAGCTTGAAACAGAAAGGTTTTTCACAATTAAACTTACATTTAAACTGCATGCTTATGCTAAACTAAATTATTTGGAATAAAACTCTTTTCGACAATAAAACTGTACATACGCTAAACTAAATTGTTATATATAACTTCTAGAATAGTTTGAAATAGAAATGTTTTTGACAATTGAACTGTGTACTCATGCTAAACTTAATTGTTTTAAATGGAACAGATTATCTAAATAAAAATGGATTTGACGTTAAATAACCTACAAAGGTTAATATGCCATAAAACCCAACAAACCAACCTTACTCGTTCATTTGCTCTCAGCTGAATGGTTCCAAGTATTGCTAGGTATCCCGAACAATTCAATTAAACATCAATCATTTATTTACACACAGTTAAATAATCAAACAGTAATATTTCTAACAATTTAATTAAGCATAACTTGATGGTTTAAATGACAAATAGTTCAATTGGACAATATCAGATGATACCACTCAAGATTATAGTGGAGCTAGGAGCAATGGCAATGAAAGGATACTGTATATTTACCAGAGGTCAATGACTGGAGCCTCACCATCAGCTGGTTTAGTGTCATTTCAAGATGTATTATATGCTTCTGCAGACTGGGCTGTATAGCAAGTGTTGTTAATTAGGAAACAAACATAAACTGTTAATCAGATAATAAGGGAATGCTGTAAACAAGCACCAAAGTAGTACAAGACTAGACACGACTGGGTGGGAATGGTGATTCACTGTGAACAGTTAAAGATATTAAAATTTCACCATAGTACCACATGGTATATGCACAAACTAAATGCGTCCGAGAGAATGAGACACATAAAATTCTCCGGGATTTTGAGATACAAACGTATCACCTTCACACAGCCAGAAGATCATAACTCGAGTTAATTAAAAAAATATACCTATCATCTCGCGTGTTTGGCTGTTCCAACAAAATCAAAAGAAAACGGAAAGATAGACAAATACTAGGACCTTGCTCAGTTGCTGAAAAAAAAAAAGACGAAAGTAAAAAAAAAAATAAAAAAAAACTTGAAGAAAAAAGATAAAAACTCTGGAACCTGAAGGTAACAATGGAACCAAGTGAAGTTCTGGAAGGCTTAGAAAAGGAAATGGGAATTAGAGGAAGAATCTGTTATATAGCGGCTCGTACCACATAACTTCCGGTATCTCAGAGGAATAAAAGATGTCGTGTTTCTTTAGCACGGTCAGTACTGAAAGAGCTCTGTCAGTCGTAAAACCAACTTCGGGCGTAACACAATCAGCGCGAGACTTACAATATTTGTTGGACTGTATGATTTCAATTGTCTTTAATTGGAATCATTTTGAGATGAGGCTTCTTAATCTGAGAACTAATTTTTTCATTTTTTTTTTTCCTATCCAAGGTCGCGGTTAATCACCTGAAGAAGGCCAGAGATGAAATTTGGCCGAAACGTAGTGAAGAAGAAGCAACACAAAAAACTACCAAGATGAGGAAAAAATGTCCGCAGTAAATAAAAAAATTAGTCCCCAGTGTATTATTTCTGTTAATAAATAGTTAACTCTATTTCATTGCGTATCTCTTCCTTACTACGATACTACAGAATCGAAACTATCTAGACCGATAGAACACTCTGAAGAATCCAGGAGATCTGAGAAGACTCCCATGAAAGACCAGCAATTAAACCTGTTTGTAAAAATTCGTAAGGATTGAAACAATAACAACCACAGCAACACCATAATTGATAAAAACAATAATATTAAATCTGTGCGTGTAATTCAATATCATTTTATTATTCAATATTATCTTTTTGATATTACTTTATGAAAAACAGTTACGTGCCATGAAAAGAACGGAACTCTATTGCATACATACATAATACATGGATAGATACAGTGAATAACTGTATTGAACACAAAGCAGCTGTCATAGACCGTCAAATGATAAACATTGATTATATTTGATTATTTATAATTAATCATACATTTTTGAGGGCCGATTTCTTTTGAATAAAACTAATGTAACTTTATATGTATATAAATGTCGATTTGTCTACGAAGAAATACACACATACACTCACACATACATATATATATATATATATATATGTGTGTATATGTTTAAGATCTGAGTGTGATGATCGGCAGGTGTTACCTGGATAGCCATCGTGGGGATCGGATCAGCGTCCTGAGAATTTTGTTCGAACAGTTACTTAAACATCAACATAAGCAACCACTCAGTCTGAAGCATGCAATTACCCGACCACTCTGTCACTAGCTTTATGAAACAGAAAGTCTATTTTTAAGCGAAGTTTTATAAATTAGAATTCAGATCTTTCCTTCTCTAAGACCAATTGCCAAACCAATGTTAAAAAGCCAAGTTTGCCCTACAATTTATTCACAGATCGAGGGAGAATAGTTGGATTCATGCTTTTACCAAGGATATTAACACTATATGAAATGCATACAGTCTCATCCAAGATATATATATATATATATATATATATAGATAGATAGATAGATAGAAAAGGCCTACTACTGGAGAGAATAATTAGCGCAATGTAAAATGCTAACAAATTCGTACAGAATTTGAACTCGGGTCGTCAAGTCCATTTCCTATAACGATAACCATTATACCAAGAGCGAATCCGTGACTATAGTAGTTATATACGAACAGACTGAAGTAGATACATTAAGACAAGCATATATTTGATGGTAACATCCTTTGATCCTTTGCACTTGTTTTTATTTCTACTTTTTTTTTTTGTCATTTCCGTTATAGAACAACGTAAATTGTAATTGGATTATCTCCCTTTGTTGAGATCTCAGCAACGATGGCCACCATTTTTGTAAGCGAAAAGAACATTGTTTGATGATTACATAGTTGAACAGACATAATCAACGTTAGGAAGAAGAAAAAAAACGACGAGCAGTGCCCAGTGATTCCTCGACGGAGAATTGCTTAGAATGGCAATAATATTAACAAAACTCGTAATGAGATGAGAGTAATTGAGAAGAGAAGGAATCGGCAGTAGAAAAGAAGGTTTTCTTTACTGACCTTTTTTTGTGTCAATTTGTTTTGGAATAATAGAAGGTTTTATTATAACGACGATGATAAGAAAATGAAAAGATGATGATTATGATCATGATGAAGAAGAAGAAAATTATAATTATGAAAAAAGAGAAAAGCATTGTAAACAAGAAGAAGAAGAAGAAGAAGAAGAAGAAGAAGAAGAAGAAACAAAAACGGGGATGGCCCAGTTAGCTTGGGCTGCATGATAAACTAACTGCATCTTAGCAGAGGGGTAAGACTCCCCCAACGAGTGTCCTGGATATGACACTAAACACTCCGATAGTGATGTTCTAGTAATGCTGGAGCTTTTAGGAATGCAGAATACCCCTTAATTGCGATCAATACCATATATATATATATATATATATATATATATAATTTGAAACAGATAGATAGATAGATAGATAGATAATAACAACCTCGTATAGATATACAGATTAAACAAACTGTAATAGATCAATAGATGGATAAAGTGACAGATTCGAGGATTGTTCAAAAAGCTTTAAGCTTAACTCAAAAAGAAGAGCCATGACTGAATATTTTTGTTGTTGCGACACTGTACCTCTTCTTATAAAACCAGTAAAACTAATTCAGATGTATGTCTTATTTTCGGTGCAAATGAGGCTCATACAAATGTGAGAGAGGTGCAATAAGTTTGAATACTCAGCAAGGCCTTAAAATTTTTTTGCAATCGTCCTAGATGGATTCATTAATGAAGGAACTATAACTACATGATTACATCCTTTAGTAAAAACACAATTAGTATTTGGGATCTTAAAAAATCATCCACAGTTTGCATCTAAAAATTATCAATTTCAATTTCAAAAAATTCTTTTCTTGGTTGGAAGCCCTAGATGAAAACATTGAATCTATGACCAGCATTGTCACCGGGTTTCGTACCAGGAGACTTAACAAAGACGAGGATAAATTTATATCGCACCGAGTAATCCTAGGACCAGCATTGACAAGCAGCGCACGAAGCTCTGCTCGTGCCCGATCTTCCCCTTCCCCAAATCCGCACTATAAAAAAGAACTTATGTCAAATCCTGCCTGGTGGAAGGCACGGAAAAATATAAGCACTGAATGAAATCAAGCCGTTCAGTGTCAATTTAAAAGAAGCAGTTTAAGAATTTAATTTTTTTCTCTTAAGGTGACTGGAGATACCAGATAACAGTAGTCGTGTGGGCGGGCAGCACTTTGACCATTCACAGTCACTGGAAGAACTGGTTTCTGCTAGAAGGGAGAATCCACCCTACATATTTTATCTGTTATCCATTTATTCATACTTCTATGGCCTCAGAAAATGAACGGGAGTAATAATAAAACAACAAAGGTTCTAATATTTTTGGCGTGTTGCGTTTTCGAGTTTTCCTTCCCCATCAATAAGCCATCACCAACATAATAATCATCGATGACAAGGCAATATAATGGCCTCGACCTTTGACATATTTTTGTTTCAATTCTAGAAGTGACCGGTCGAATAGAAAATTTTTAATTCCCACTGTCCCAAAGGAATTTCTGTTTATAGATTTGTATAAATGACTTGAGAAATGTAATTTTTACTGATGAGTAAACTAATGAGTATTGCGGCAGGAGTAATGAGTATCGTCGTGGGAAAGAGAATATCAGGAGAAAATGTAAACCATTTAGGGCAGATTTTCTGTAAGAAGTGGTGTGGTATTTCAAAATCTTTTTAACGATTCAAATTCTCTGAGGACTTATCTTTATCAGAAATACCAAATTTTCCGGTGCAAAAATGTTTTTTCTAAGAAAATTTAGAAAATGAAATGAAATGAGTGGTAACATATTTTTAAAGAAGACATTGTTCTGAAGTTTTTTTCTTAAAGAAAAAAAGTTTTTAAATAGTTTTATTTATGAATAAATTTCGAAAACGAAATTAATCATAAATCAACAATTAATTCAATTATTAAGGAGATATACGCATAAATGATGAAGTTTGATTTGGTTTGTTTTCTATGGCATGTAAACCTTTACGGGTTATTTAATGCCTAAATCCTATGTATATATATATTTTTTCTTTTTGTTGGTCCAAAAAGAGAAAAGGAAATATATAATAAATAGGCTCACAAGAGAATTAGGTATTTTTTACTTTTTTTTATAACTTTGCTCTGCACGTGTTCCAGACTTCATAGTCGTCTTAATGATCCTAATAATTGTTATATATATATATATATATATATATATATATATATATATATATATATATATGAAAACGGGAAAAATCCGACATAAGAGATGATTAATTATGAACCGCTCCACAAAAAAATAAAAACAACATCAAAACAAATTGTTTAGAGGATGATTTTATTTATAGTTTGAATTATTTTCCAACCTTAAACCTTGAAGTTTTTGAATATGTTAACACGATTCCATCACTGGGGCGTATGAATTGTTAGATGAAACGAAAAAGTCAGAAAGTTTTAAAATATTCTATTTCTGTTGGTGACGTTCTGTTTCAAGTCCATGTGATGTAATTAATTAGCATTTGAAAATTATTTTAGGAAATACGTTTCATTTTTTAGAATGAATTTTCGGACTCTAATTACATCACATCGATCTGAAAAAGAATACCCTTGAAGAAAATAAAATGTTGAATATTTTCTCAATTTTTCGTTTCATTTAACAGTTCATACTCCCCGATGATGATTTAACGCTTAAAAACCACTACGTTTAACGTTGGCAAATAATTCAAACTACTAATAAAATCATACATGCATACATACATACATACATACATACATAACTAAATATGATTTGTAAGCGAATAGTTTGTTGGTAATATTTTTAATCGAGCCAATATTTTTAAATGAGCCAATATTTTTAAACGAACAAATATTTTTAGATGAGCTAATATTTTTAAACGAGCCAATATTTTTAAATAAGCCAATATTTCTAAACGAACCAATATTTTTAAATAAGCCAATATTTCTAAACGAACCAATATTTTTAAATAAGCCAATATTTTTAAACAAACCAATATTTTTCAATGAGCCAATATTTTTAAACGTGCCAATATTTTTAAATGAGCCAATATTTTTAACGAATGAATATTTTTAAACGTGCCAATATTTCTAAACGAGCCTGTATTTTTAAATGAGCCAATATCTTAAAACGAATCTATATTTTTCAATGAGCCAATATTTTTAAATGAGCCAATATTTTAAAACGAATCAATATTTTTCAATGAGCCAATATTATTAAACATGCCAGTATTTTTAAATAAGCCGACGCTCATTTGTTTGCATACATATATATGGTTTCAAATATTGCAATCTAATACTTGTAACTATTCAATGGGAATTATTTATTTGCACACAGTTAAATGTTTCAAGTATTGCTACCTAATACTAATAATACTTAATATCAGTTATTTGTCTGCACATAGTTAAATGGTTTAAAGTATAATGAATGATGGAATAGTTCTTTTTGACCCATAGCTAGGATCCTAATAGCTATTACTACTCCGGGTCTGAGTGAATCTGGAAGTAAAAGAAAAAGCAAAGAAGGGACACTCCACATTCCCTAAAGCTCCAGGACAGTAACTTCCGATGGTTTAGTGTCACATAAAGGACAATTTTGGGAACAGATCTTAACCTTATGTAAACATATCATAGTAGTAGTCCAAGACGACCCGAAGGTTTCCTTTTCAATAGCTACTACACTGAGGGAGGGCGCTACTCCTTTCCCTGGATTGTTCCACTTTACTCTTGATCCGTACCTTCTAATGCTGAGTGTTAAGCAAGGCGGCATCAAGTACCATTTTTTGAGTCTTTGGTATGACTTGAACCCCGGTCTCCTACACCATTGGTGAACAGTGGCCCGGTAGATACAGTCAGGTGTATTCTACAACCCCAGCCGACGAACAATTATAATTCAGAAAATGCAACAAATAAGGAATAAATATGCAATTATTAAGGAAATAAAATACAATTTTTCAAATTTATTGTCAGTATTCAATGAACAAAGAAGTCAAAAGTTTTCTTAAATTTCCGATCAATGCATTTTGAAAGATAGAGAAGTCAAGGGAGATAACTGTAATGGTTGGCTCTGGTATTAAGTAACCCAAGAAGGTTGATTATCCAATAAACAAATAAACCAAATCAAATCACTTAAATATGAATTAAATAACCGGAAAATCAATATGAAACATTTAGTGGGTGGTTGTGATTATACATTTAAATTTATTTTGTCCATAGCATCGAACGCAAACAGAATAATTTACTGGACACTTTATTCCAAGAAAGGCAAATGTTCATTTAAAAATTTCTCAAACTCTAATAAGATCTCAGATAGAATATTGTACTAAGCTCCAGTGTCTAGTCATGGAAATTGACGTGCAACATCAAACAGAGTGACAAAAATTATAAAAGTAAATAAAGTTGGCGACCCCGTTGATTGTGATCCAAAGGCTCCCTTTTTCAATAGCTACTACACCGAGGTGCAGGGAAGGGCGCAACTACTTTCCCGGGACTGCATCATTTTATCCTGATCCATACCTTATAATGCTGAGTATTAAGCAAGTCAGCATCGAGTACCATTTTTTGAGTCTTTGGCATGATTCAACCTGGGATTGAAACCCGGTCTCTCGGGCCTTTAGGCGAACACTCTAATCGCTGGGCCAATGGACCGGAAAAAAGTATAAAGGATTACAGTTACAGGGAAACATTAGAGAAATCAGAATTAATTACTTTTCTAGAAGAATGAGAGGTGATCTAACTGAAACTTTTTGAGATTTAAAAAAAATATTTCTCCTCAAAATGGAAATTTTTACTGTTAAAGAAGATTTAAAAAGAAAATAGGACTTTTTTTTGGCTTAAAAAATAATATATTTGTCGAACAAATTGTCTAATCTGATCAAAAACAGCAATTGCGTAGAAAAAATAATCAAAGATTAGATTGAATGAATTAAGAAATAATGGTAAGAAAAAGAATTTCAGAATTAATTTTGAAAAACTATCGGATAAATTACTTGACAGAATATGATCAGTATAGAATTGGTTGGTCTCGGTTTTGTTGGTTATTGGCATTGTCATATCCTGTTTATACCTATTAAATTTAGGATTTGAAAACGTATAGTTTGTAGATAACATTTTTAAACGAACCTGAGTTCTTTTGTTTGCTCAAAACTATTGTTATTGTTTGCACACAGTTAAATGGTTTCAAGTATTGTTACATAATACTAATAATTCTATTTAATATTAATCATTTGTTTGCACACAGTGATATGATTTCACGTATTACTCACACTAATAGTATTATTTGCACACTGTTAAATGGTGTCAAATATTGCTATGAATGACCAATAATTCAATTTTTGCTCAAAGTTAAATAGTTTCAAGTATTCCTATGAATAATATTTTTTAGAATTGATCATTTTTACACACACTTAGATAATGTCAAGTATTGCCACATAACACTGATAGTTTTATTTGCTAACAGATAAATGTTTTCAAGTATCGCAATAAAACACTAACTATTTAATTCAACATCAGTTATCTGTTTGAGCACAGTTAAATAATTAAACAGTTCTATTTGATCTAAAGATGGGATCAGAACAGGTTCAGAGTGGACTGGGGAGTAAGGGTAATGAAGAGGTATTCCACATTCCTCAAAGCTCCAAGGCAGGAGCCTCACCATCAGACGCAGTTTAGTGTCATATCCAGAACGCATGTTAGTGGGGAGTCTTACTCCAATGTAGGGATGCAGTCAGTGTATTTCACTTTCCAAGCCGACTGGGCTGGATCTCTATATAGATATTGTATTAATTCTGTATATGTTCTGTGCAAAGTTTTTTTTTTCAAAGTTGATGTGAGAAGATAGTTAAAAGGAGCGATACCCAAGAAGGCATTACAAACAAATGATAGCAATTATATTCAAGTAAACAGTGCCAAAAGAATATCTATTCTATTAAAATATCTAAAATATTTTTGACACACCGTAAATATGATGTGTACCTAAGTAAATTTAGCGATCTTAGACGTGAGCGACCTGAAAACTCCTTTTTCATTAGCTACTACACCGAAGTGTAGGGGAGAGTGCTACTCCTAATGCTGGGTGTTAAGAAAGGCGGCGTCAAGAACCATTGCTAGAGACTTTGGTATGACTCGACCTGGGCTTGAACCCCGGTTTGCCATTGGCGAATATATTCAATACATATTACACATGCATACATGTGTATGCACGTTTGTGTACGTAACTCTTCGAAATTACACGAATGTATCCCGCCCAATCAGCTGAGGCTACACAATACACCGACTTTATCTCTGCAGAGGGGGTAGGGCCCACCCCAAACGACTGTCCTGGATATGAAACTAAAAAATCTGTTTCTGAGTCTTCAGTCTTAGAGCTTCGAAGAATGTGGAGTACCCCTTTATTGCCATTGTTCCCAGGTCCACTTTAACCGGAGTGGTAGCACCTGAGAGGGTCCTATCTGTTGGTCAAATAGAATTGTTTGACATTTAAACTGTGTGCAAACAAATGACTAAATTGAATTGTTAGTGATACATAGCAATACTTGGAACCATTTAACTGCGTGTAAACGAATAGTGCTGAATAGAATTATTTGTGTTAAATTGCAGTATCTGTAACCACATGACTGTCTGCAAGCAAATGATTAATACTGAATAGAATTATTAGTGTTAGATAACAATAATTAAAAATAATTTGACAGTATAGAAACAAGAGCAATACTATTGTGAAAAAAATATTTATAAGTCATTTAAAAATGAAATTACCGACAAACAAATGACTGATGTTTGATTTCTTTGTTTAATAGCATATCAACGTTCACAATTTATCATATTTACCAACCCCTCCGCTCAGGCAGGATATGACACAAGGTCAATTTTTAAGCGGAGTTTAACAGGTTTGAATTCAGAGTATTCCTTCTCCTAGACTAGTTGCCTGACCTAGGCTGAAGAACTCAGTCTGTCCTACTATTTACCCATAGCTGGAGGGAGGACAATTGGATTCATACCTTTCCCAAGGGTATTAGTGCTATGTGAAATGCAATCAGTCTTGTCAAGGATTAGAACTCGTGTCGCCGTGTCCATATCCTACGCCAATTACCAATACACCACAGGCACCTCCATTCACAATTTATTTAATGCAAAAGCCATCCTTCGAGAAGAATAGTAGTGGTACTATTTAGCTCATATGGAGGAGAGCAAGGAGGTTCATATATTACCAAAGGAATACAATGAACGTAATAGGCAACATGCGTTTGAACTCGCTCACTTCGATTTATAGTCTAGTATTTTAACCATTACACTACGAGGACATGACTGATGTTAAATTGCTGCTCTTATACAACACTATTTGCAACATTTTAACTGTGTGCATTGAAATGAGCTCAAGCTTGTTGAAAAATACGATCAACAAAATGTGTTTATAATCATATTTTTGATATATGTGTATAGACAGTAAAGTTGTCTCCCTTTAGTCGAAAGCAACCAGAAGGCTCCCTTTTCAATAACTACTACACCGAGGTGTAGGGGAAGGCGATACTCCTTTCCATGGATTGCCCCACTTTACCCTTAATACGTACTTTATATTGCTGAGTGTTAAAAAAGGACACATCAAGTACCATTTTAAATAATGCAGCATGGTATGATGTAGCATGGTATGATGCAGCATGGGATTGAACCAAGGTCTCCCGGATCATTGGCGAACACTCTAGCCACTAGGTTAATGAGCCGGTTATATTGACAGTACTTGGCATTAAATAAACAACAATGTTTGATATGTCATAAAACGAACCAACCACCCAGCCAACCAACCCACCTATGAATCAACTAACACATGCATCCATGCATGTTTCGAAACATTAATTATTTACCCTTGTTTTTATGCTGTAATAGACGCTTTCATCTGAGTGACAGACTCGCATGAATGTAGAGCAAAAGGTGAAAAATAGATATTAAATAGAATCAAAAGAAGACAACAAACAGATATTAAATAGAACAGAAAGAAGATAGCAAATAGATATAGAATAGAATCAAAAGAAGGTAACAAATACAAAGCAGAAGAACCAGTGAAACATTGATATTTTTTCTTTTACTTCTTTTCTCCTTCGAGCGTTTCTTTCCTATCCAACAAACATCGATAGGAAAGATTTGGTCGAAGTCTTTCCTTGACAAGCGATACATCTACGATTAAATGTTTATTTGTTTTTCTCTCTTTTCTTTGATGAGTGTGTATCAAAAGTATCTTCGTTTAATGAAAAGCTTTTTATCTGACGCTTATTTTGTCTATTCTTTTGCGGAATTCAGCTTGTCTGAATCTGGAGTTTTCCTTCTCCGTGATAATTTTCCATACTAAGGTCAAAGAGAACAGTCTGCCCTACTATCTAATCATAGCTAGAGTAATATTCATATTTTCCTAATAGTGTTAGCACAATGTGAAATGCAAACAAACTCGTGCAGGATTTGAACTCGTGTCCCCATTTCCATTTTACACGACGTGAACTATTGCACAATTTTCAGTGGATCACTTTTCTCACCCAATCATCTATACTCTGGTATTCCTTTTGTGCCAATTAGCTGGCTTCGCATATTATGTGTTTTCGTATCTGTAACCGCATAAACTGAACTTGTCCTTCAACGTATTATCAATTTTCGCTGTAAAATAATTATTTCTTTTTTTATTTGTGCGTGGTTGTGTTATATAATTAAGATAATGATTAATTATGTTAATCATATTTTATTATTTAGTTTGGTAAGGTTTTGAACTACTCGGTGTCTCTTGGTTCAAGTGTTATAGTCAGACGGTGCATTCGCACGACCGCGCGGAAAGGATATGACAATCATCATCTGTCATTATAAACTCCCAGACAGGAAATAAGACTGGACATGCTGTGGGAGGAAATTGAGTCGGTGGATGACGTTACGCCAGGAAGAAATGGTCTGAAAATTTTAGGATTTTGAAGAAAACAGGAGTTTAGGTACGGCCGTTGAAGGTAGCAGTTGAGTTTTTCGGATCTGTGCTGATCAGATCAGTTTGGGTCTCGACTGGCTGAATTGAGTTGAGATCTTAGACACTGCAAGATACACTGCGCGTAGTAGTGGTGGGTCAGCATAGGCCCCTATGATTTGTGTCTTTCCCCATGTTGCCAAAGGCTGAGAGCAGAAAAAATAAGACGGTTTGTATCAAGAGTCCACCTATATTATTATTATTATTATTATTGATATCATCATGGCTATAAAACAATAGCTTTTACTGAATTCCAAGTGTCAGTCTCTTCAACTCGCCAGGATTCATCTTAGTAATCTATCCAATTTCCGCAGTGCTTTTACCTGAACAGTTTTCGGATCTCTAGCTTCCCTGTTAATTTTCTAAGTTCTTGTGGTTCCTTCCAAGGAATCCAAATATCATAATTGAATTCAGACTTCAGAATTCGTTAAGTTTTCTGGCAAATTCCAGGTATTTTCTTTCTTTCACTTTTATCCTGTGATGTACTGGAAAGGCAAAACCCACTTCACCTTTTCCCGCTAGTTTCTGGACTGGATTCGAAAATCCGTTTGTATCACAAATTCCCAGAGAAATTTTGTGTAACTTATTTTCCAGAACAAATTTACGAGGATCATTAAATATGTTTCCAGACTTCTTTAATATGGGCACTTTTATTAATAGTACACATATGAAACTCTAGTCCCCTTCGAAGCAATTTCCTCCGGCTGCAATGCACTTGTTGTACCGTTCCAACAACTTCTGGAAGGCCCCATGGAAGTCCTCTTGTGTCAGCATGTCAATGTCCTTCGTCACAGCGTCTTTCATCTCCTCAATTGTCTCATAACGACAGCCTGTGAGCTTAGGGAATAACCAAAAGTCACATGGAGCAAGTTCTGGACTATAGGGAGGATGAGGAATTATCTTGCTCAAATAGTCTGTGACAAGGATGGAGTTGTGGACTGGTGCATTGTCCTAGTGGAAATGCCACTGACCTGATTTGGAGAGCGCTGGCCTCTTTCGTCAGAAATTCTTCCTGAACTTCCTTCAAACCTCAACATAGTAATCCTAACCCTAACCCTTTGGCCAATCAACTCTGGTGTATTGACTTCCTTACTCCTCTCACACCTCTCATCATCCCTCACAGACTCCCTGTCTTCCTTGAATCTCTTATGCCACTCAAAAACTGATGCTCGATTTATGCAAGATGCTCCAAAAGCAATCTGAAGCATTCCATACGTTTCTGTGTCATTGTTTCCAAGTTTAAAACAGAATTTTTTGGCATATCGTTCTTCTAAAATGTCCTCAGGTCCAGATTGCATTTTTGAAATTCATCAACAGTGACAATCAGGTTTTAGTAGGGTGTATTCCAATTGCTGTTGTAGCTGTTCATTTGAACCTGAAGTCATAGAAATTGGTCAGTCATCTCATAAGATGTATAGCAATAACATACTGAATGTTCAAGAGTCTACGACAATTTTAAATACCTGCAAAAAAAAAGTTTTGAAACCTGTTGAATGCACCCCGTATATATATATGAGTAAGTATCTATTGTTATGTATATATGTATATATATGTACTTATTTACCAACCCCTCAGCATGAGTTGGATACAACACAAGGTCAATTTTTAAGCGGGGTTTAACCGATCTGGATTTAGAGTTTTCCTTCTCCCAGATCAGTTGCCTAAAGTGCCTAATCTGCTTTACTGTTTTATTCATAGCTGAAAGGAAAATATTCGTATTATTCCCTTTCCCAAGGGTATTAGCACAATGTGAAATGAAAGCATTCTAGTCCAGGATTTGAACTCGGGTTGCTATGCCCATTTCCTACAACAAACGCCTCCTATTCTAATGGATATATATCCATACATAAGCATATATAGGTGAGCATGTATGTATTTGAATGTATATGTATGTATATATATGTGTGTGTGTGTGTATGTATATATATGTGTATATGTATATATGTATATTTACATAAGTGTATACATACATATAGATACATATGTATGTATTTTAACGTACATGCGTATATACACACGCATATATATATATATATATATATATATATATATATGTGTGTGTGTGTGTGTGTGTGTGTGTGTGTGCGCGCGCTTATTTATGAACATATACATGCATATGCGAACATACATATATACGTACATAAACCTACATATCCTGGGCACCTTGGGCAGAGTATTTATTTGCAAGCTAAACTAGAAAACCTTCACGAGTGAGTTCGATTCTCGTTGGGTGCCCCATTCATATGGCTTTGTGCCACATCTTATTAGAAATATTAGTACATTTTTACATACATACACGAACCTGGTCTTGTGCTTCGTTGGGGCAAAATTGTTGCATTCGTTTATTACGTGCTTTAATGTGTGTATATACTCAACTACTCTTTCACGGGCAGGACGGGATCCAAGGTCAATTTTTAAGTGGAGTATTGCTGATTTGAATTTTCCTTCTCCAAGGTTTTTTTTTCTCAAGGCTAGAAAACCAAGTTTGTCCAACTATTTATTCATAGCAGTGGAAAGAGCACCTGGACTTTCCCTAAATGCATAAGCGCAAGCAACCTTCTTGATCTGAACTCGTGTCATCATAACTAAGTGGGTCACGTGTTCGTCAATGCCTCGGGAGACAGGGGTTCAATCTCGGGTCGAGTCACACCAAAGACACCAAAAATGGTACTTGATACCACCTTGATAATTACTCAGTATTTTAAGGTACGTATCAAGGGAAGAGTGTAGTAATCCAAGAGAAGGAGTTGCGCCTTCCCCAACACTTCGGTGTTGTAGATATTGAAAAGGGAGCCTTTTGGATCGACTTCGACTATAGTCATCAAGTTTACTTTTACTTACTTGGATATTACATATTCTTTTTCCACAAAACTACACTTGTCAATCACTTGTGCCTTATCAATTCAAGGTTTTAATTTATGTTTCTACTACATAAGTATTGGCTACTATTGCTTGAGATTTCGTTTCTCTTTTTATGAGCGCTATGAAAGGTAAGACAAAGAAGGTAATTATGGTGTAACAGTAATCATCATAGAAAGTTTACAGGGTGACCCGAGTTTAAATCCTGGACGAGGCTGTTTGCATTTCACATAACGCTAATATTATTGGGAAAGTTATGAATCCTATTATTCTTCATCCAAATGTTGTATATTGACCAACGACCCGGCCGGGCTGTCAAAATAGGAAATGCACCTGTGTAAATAACAGGTGCATCCGGTCGAGGAATATCAGAATTATAACCTTGACCGTGGATGTGTTGAATGAGTGCAATTGTGACGCCCACAAGAAGAAGGGGGCGTTTAACTATTATATAACTCGGTGAAGACAGGAAGTCAGTTAGTTGGAGATCAAATCAGTTTGGAGACCAGACCCGTTGGTGACAAGATGCAGTAGGGAAAGCTAGCACCCAGCAGAGTGGGCCCCCATGTCCCCCGTTGAGCAGCCCGGGAGAATGGGAAAGAAACGCGGTTATGGCCAATTGAGTGAAGGGTCAATATGTTGCAGTTCTGTTCGGTCTCCAACTCCCTCTCACACACCGTCAAGAACGGATGAAATAAATTTATAATGGAATATACTAATTGATTTTGTTGTTTTTCTTATATATATATATATATTCAAATGAATATATACGCAAATGAATCCGAATTCTTACCAAATTTAGCTTCATCTGCGGACCTATTCATTTGAAAATATATACTTTTCTTGCGTTGGACTAATAGCAATCTTTATATATATATATATATATGTGTGTGTGTGTGTGTGTGTGTGTGTGTGTATGTGTGTGTGTGCTTGTGTCACTGTATTTGTATTTTTAACAGATTTTTTTCAGTTCCCATTCGTTAGTATCACAGAGCCATTTTCCGATCTGACACTTCCTCAAGACGAACACGTTGGAGTGGTTGAAAGGTCATTTCTGTACAGAAGTTTTTGTGCATATATATAATACATATATATGTGTGTGTGTGTGTGTGTGTGTGTGTATGTTTGCGCGAGTGTGGGTGTGTTACTGAAAATAAACGACATTGTAACCTTTTCTAGAAATGCACTTCATAAAGTTTCGGTGCTATCCAAAGACCATCCTGCTTTTTGCATCAAATGGATTTTTTTAAAGTTCTTTTGTGATTTCCATCAATCTTTCAGTCTGTCGGTCTATGTGCCATAGCCTTTCCGTCCTCATCTATCTATCTATCTATCTATCTATCCAGGCTTTCGGTTTGAAAACCATACTCTACATACTTTACATATCTGCACACTTAAAACTTGGTTCAGTAATTCATTGATAATAAAATGATGATTTAACTAAAGAGAGATACAGCAGACCTCATGGCCCCATTTTTTCCAGCAATTTTGCAGTGACATGTATACTTCTGATTGCTAAATAAGATTGTCATATAGACAAACTCATTTAGGAATCAGAAGTATTCATACAGTGTTCACATCATCATAATTAAAATACAGTTTTCAGATTATCTTAATTAAGATACAGTCTTCACATTATCATAATTAAGCTCTTTATCGCCCAGGTTTTTTTCCCACATTTTTTATTTTGTTAAGGTCAGGCATTCAAATCGCCACAATCCAGGAGAATCAGGAATATTATAAATAAGCCAAGGAGCAATAAAAATATAATTGGCAGTATTTGTATTATTACTAAATTCAATAGATACGTTTTTCTCCCCATCAATTAAATATCAAATTGATTGATTGATTTTAAAGGTATATCAAATTGTCTCGTTTTTTAAAATATTTTTGGGCCAGGGAATCGCATTTTTGTGCGTTTATTATTGTGCTCTTAAAATGGATAAAATCAAACAAGGTGATAGGAAAGGAACTATCAACGCAGAATAAGAAAGGGTTGTATTGCAAGAGAGATACAATAAGACTGACAATAATTAATCTCCGAAGCAAGGACAGTTATTTGTCTGTGCCTCCCTCCAGACAGGACTTGACACAAGGTCGAATGAGCTGAAGGTTAGATTATAATGGGGGGTTAGGGGAGAGGAAGATCGGGCACGAGTCGAGGTTCGAATCCTGCTTGACTATGCTGCTCATCGGTCCACTTATTGCAATGTGGGCCTAATGAGCCTTGCTGGACATGGACCCAAACAGGGGTCCTGGCACGGATAGCTTAAACTGGACAGCAAGGTCCAGTGCTATACAAGGGTTACAAAAATATCAATGCTGAAGCTCGCCCACATTAGCCCACATCCCCAACCGAAGCCGGGGGACTTTGGGCCTCAAGTCTGCCTTTGCTGGACAGTTCCCGCTAGCGTAGAAGCCATCAGAAAATTAATGCCGTCAGCTTCACCCCCGGAGCAAGAACGGGTATAATACTGTGCTCACTGTATATATAGTCAGTCCAATTCACTGGGAGGGGGTGTAAGATATTTCATTAGAACATTTATATATATATAACATTTATGAAATTTCTGCTTCGTTATTTCTTTAAAGTTTTTTTTGCACATGATTTTTATTTTTATTTTCAAGTATTACAAACAAATAAAATATTTTCCACTCATCTCTATGACTTCAGGTATTACTTATCTAATAATTCGGTTTGGTTTGGTTTAGTTTTACGGCATGTCAAAAATTGTTGGTTATTTAATACCAAGTCCATTCTTATATGTATAGACAGTTCTATTTCAAACAATTCACATTAGCATTCGAACAGTTTTTTGTTAACTCACAGTTTAATGTAAAACAGTTCTGTTTGAAGCAATTCCGTTTAGCACTAATATGCAGTTTAGTTCAATTCTACCCATAGATAGGAGACTATGAGGTGCTACCATTCCTGGCCAGAGTGGACCTAGGAACGATGGCAATAAAGAAGTAATCCGTATTCCCCAAAGCTCTTGCATTATTGCTGCCTCACCATCAGATTATTTAGTGTCATATACAAGACACTTGTTGAAGAAGTCTTACCACTCTGTAGATATGCACACGGTGTATTCTGCACTCCCAGCCGATTGGGACATCCTATCTAATACAAATAATTAATACAATCTAATGATAATCATTTCTTTGCACACTGTTAAGTGGTTTCATGTAACTGATAATAATCCTTAATAAATGATTTTAACTTCAAGTAACTATTCTTAATTCAAATAATTTGTAGTGATATGGTATCAAGTATTCTTATCTGTTACTAATAATTTTTAGTTCTACCTATAACACACTCTGTTACTAGAAAAAGTTTTGTTGGCCTGGAAAAAGAATAGAATATTTTCTTTCTTCTATTTGTATATTTCTATTATTTTTTTTACAAATACCAGTCGAATATGAATAATCTGCGGACAGATCGATTTGACTTGTAGATAGGATCCTAACTGGTATTATGAACCCGGATCAGAGTGGACCTGAGAGTAATGACAATGAATGGGTAATTAATACTCTCCAGATCTTTAAAGTTGGTGCCTTGCCATCAGATTCAGTTTAGTTCCATAATCAGGACACCCTTTATTTAGTGAGTGGTGTAACTCCAGACCAGGAAATACCGTGTTTAAGTCTTTTAGTATTTCACATTGTATGAGTATTAATTTGGATAGGAATGGTTTTTGTTTGCTTGTGCTTAATGGCATATCAACCCTTATGAGTCATTTACTGCCAAATGCTACTCCATTAATTAAATTGCTCCATTTTAACCCTGATCCTTACTTTATTATACTGAATGTTAAACAAGTAGCATTTTTTGAGTCTTTGGTATGACTCGACCTGGGATTGAACATCAATCTCCTGGACTCATGGCGAACACTCTACTCATCAGTAACAAAATGAAATGGTCTCAAATATTGCTATCTAACACTAGTAATTCTGTTTGATATTGATAATTTGTTTGCACACAGTTGAATTGTATCAAATATTGGTATATTAGTGCATTTCACTTAGTAACTGACTTTTTTCACCTTTAAGACAAAATAACGTTGGGTACTTGTTTGCTACGATCACGACAATCTCATAGGTGCTAGATATTTCCCCGCCTTCGTGTGGACCGTCTAGCATTCGTGTCGGATAGGGAGTCAAATCAACGATAGATTCGTTGCCAAATGGCATCCGGCTCCAGCCGGACAACCTTCGGGTGGGCGAAGAATCAATGACAAGTATAGTACTAGACCTTCGAGTTTAGTTCAAGATATGACCAGTAAGGTCACCTGGTTCGTGTCAGGAGACTTAGCAAAGGGTTGCATAGTTCCCATGACAACCAGTGATCCTATAACCAGCATAGTCAAGCCGAGCTCGAGCCGAGACTAGTGTCCGACCTTCTCTTCCCCAAAATCTCCATGATAAAAAAGACCTTGTGTCAAATTCTGTCCGGTGGGAGGCACAGATAAATAGCTTACTGGTGCTAGGGTTTGACATGTCTTGCCGATTCAGCATATTGGGCCTCTCCGATCATTGTTCTTGTCCAATAAAGGCAAAATAAGAGACTTTCATATCACTTGACTGCTTGGTTGAAGGGTCAAAGACTTCTCAACCACCAGGATCTCATTCCCAAGGATTACGGGTCGCCTTACACAGCCAAAAAGAAGGACTTGTTGTAGGGGTCGGGGGTTTACCACTCTGCAGAAATCCAGTCAGTGTATTTTACAGCCTCAGACGACGGCGGCCAGGGGAGGAATTGAGATATCATGTAAAACTTATGTACAAATGAATGATGGACGAAAGCTTTTTGTTCACAGGGTTACGTCTTTTTTTCTAGTCTCTAAAAAATCCTGCATCATTGCATGAACTCTCCGTTGCTCGAAAGTTGTGATTACAGTAAAAGGTCATATGAAGAGTCTGTATCTTGAAATGGCGTTCTAATGTAAAAAAAAAATCCTACCATGTCTTATGGTATTATCAGACAATGCTAGGTGATTTAGATTTGGGATTCATAATGCTATCGTCTTAAAACCAAGCCTAATCCATGAGTCAGTTGTTTCTAAAATATTTTTTTACTGTATGCTACCCTCGTAGCATACAGAAATACCGGGACATTGGCCCAGCGGTTAGAGTGTTCGCCAATGGCCCGGGAGACCTGGGTTCAATCCCAGGTCGAGTCATACCAAAGACTTTAAAAATGGAACTTGATACCACCTTGCTTAACACTCAGCATTATAAGGTACGGTTCAAGGGTAAAGTGGAGCAATCCAGGGAATAGAGTAGAGCCCTCCCCTACACCTTGGTGTAGTAGCTATCGAAAAGGGAGCCTTCGGGTCACCCTCGACTATGGTCGCTAGCTTTTTTATGCTACCCTCGTGGGTTGACCGCCCAAGTGGGGAATTGCCGGCTACCACATAGTCGAGACTGATTGCAGTTCACATAGCACTAATACCCTTGGGGAAGGTATGAATCCAATTATTCTCCCTCCAGCTATGGGTAAATAGTAGGACAGACTAGGTTCTTCAGCCTTGGTTAGGCAACTAGTCTAGGAGAAGGAAAACTCTGAATTCAAACTTGTTAAACTTCGCTTAAAAATTGACCTTGTGTCATATCCTGCCTGAGCGGAGGGGTTGGTAAATAGTACCACATAGTCGTAAATGCAAAGCTCTTCTCATGAATTGAGCACTCCGGTAGCCTAGAGCGTATATACAAAAAAAATGTATACGTAAAAAATTCCCTCGCATACCCTGAGATGGACGATAGCTTTAGGGTAAGATATCAGACTGACGTAAATTTAGCCGAGTTTCGATCCCAGCTTGAAGTATCCATCTTGCGTGTCTGGCCATACTGAAGAGATGTGATGCAACGAAACAATCTGTCCATGGATGACTATATATATATATATATTAAGAGAGAGAGAGAGAGAGAGAGAGAGAGAGAGAGAGAGAGAGAATGAGGGAGCGATATATTCAAAATAGAAACAGATATACATATTCTTATACATACACATACATCCATAGGAATATTGCCCAGTCGGCTGGGGTTGTAGAATACACTGAATGCGTCTCTGCAGTGGGGTAAGACCCCCACCAACGAGAGTCCTGGATATGACACTAAACAATGTGATGGTGAAGTTCCAATGATGCTGGAGCTTTGGCAATGCTTGGAATAGAAATGTTTTTGACAATTAAATTGTGTACTCATGCTAAACTGCATTGTTAGAAATAGAACAGTTTATTTGTATAAAAATGGATTTGGCATTAAATAACCTACAAAGGTTGATATGCCATGAAACCCAACCATCCAACCGTTGGAATAAACGCATACATACATAGAGAGGCAAATTAAGCCAATAAAAATATGCATTTGCACGGATAAAATTTGGAATGACTTCAGCTTTGCGATCAACAAAGCCCTCCTCCGATGATGACGTAGAGCCATGCAGGGATTTGAAATCAAAGAATCATTAAAGAGAGCCCGAGCATTATCTTACAAATCCACCAAACTTTGTTGTTATTTTTAGTTACATAGCGGGAATGCCATGCCAACATGCTGCCGTTTCATATTTTTCAAGCGACGAAGCGCTAATTCAATGATCTAATATTTGAATTTACTGACTGATGATGCGTCATTTCACTGAACAAGAACAGACTAGAATGGAATTGAATAAGGTAGATAAATTTTTGTAAAAAAAAAAAAGAGATAGATAGGAAATCCAGTCAGATAGGGACAGGCTGAGAAACACGCAAACTTGAACAGATTCTTCACTTTTATTGGAGAGAGAGAGAGAGTGAGAGTGTGTGAGAGTGAGAAATAGATGAGGAGAAGAAAGAACCGGAATAGGCCAATAGATAGAGAGTATGAGGCTTGCTACATTTCAGTGTTTTATATCTAGAAATCTGTTTTATATAAATCTCGTTGTTTATATATTCAATCGGACCTCGGTTTAATTCACGGAGCCCATTCATATATATTTATTTCTATCTGTGGTTGTCCTTATTTTCCACTCTGTCAGCCCAGCAGAGTCAGATTTCCTTTCTTTTTCTTTTCTTTAACTTACTTAGGATTTTGCTTCCAAAAATGTGATTCATTTCCATTATTTTCGTTCATCAAATCTGACAGGTCCGTATCCGCTGTAGACACACAAAAAAGTATCCAATCCTTATGACGTCAGTTTTTCCAGTTCTTTTACTCTATGTACTCGACTACAAAATATACAAAAAGTTAGATATATACAAACTTTGAAATATGGATAGATAGATATGAACAGACTGAAACACATACACACATACACACACGCACACACGCACACAGAAAGAGAGCGAGAGAGAGAGAGAGAGAGAGAGAGAGAGAGTTAAAAAGATAGGTAAATAGGAACAGACCGAAACAGATACACATTCACACATACACAGAGAGAGAGAGAGAGAGAGAGAGAGAGAGAGGAAGAAGAAGAAGAAGAAGAAGAAGAAGAAGAAGAAGAAGAAGAAGAAGAAGAAGAAGAGAGATGGATATAGTTAGGTAAAGAAATAAATAGATAAGGAAGTGATTGATAGGGAGATAGATATAAAGATTAATAGATATGTACAGACTGAAACACATACACACACACACACACACACACACACACACACACACACACACACACATATATATATATATATATATATATATATATATATATAATGAGTAAATAGCTAGAAGATAGATATAAACTGCTGACTGCTAGAGACATACGGACAGACAGAAAGATTGATAAACATGAACTGGCTCAAAAAGATAGATGGATAAATCGATAGATAATGATAAAATTTTGATCGATAATTTGATTGACTGATAATAATAAAACTAACAGAAAGATAGATCGATCCATCCAACAATCCATCAAACAACAGCACTTCTTTTTATTAGAGGGGACAAATATATCCATAATCAGACACTTTTTCATCAAATTAATTTTTCCTGAAATCTATGAGTATTATATTCATCATAAGATTAAATGCATTGACAAATAGGGCGATCTTTTTTGTTGTACACATATTTAACGGTTTAAACCTTGATATTGCCCTGTTTTAATAATCCTAAACCTAAACCTATTTGTTCAATTTCCTTCAAAGAGATTTTTAGTGAATTTCTGTGGGTACCAAACCATTTTGACAGCTTTCAGAAACCCGGGAAATCCAATCAGATAGGAACACGCATATATGAGCAAATTCTTCGCTTTTGTCGCATTTTCATGAGTTTGTGCAATGACCAGCTAACCGAAAAGGGGTTCAATTTCCACGGTATACAAACCTTCTAAAAATAACTTTTTGGCCTAAAAACTTATAATTATATCTTCTTAACAAGAGTAAAATGGGTAACATTTCAATTACCTGATGTACAAAAAATAATTTGATCATTTGTGCTATGAGAATGCATGTTATTTAAAGTACCATTGGTGATAATAACTATTTTTTTAGCATTAATAATCACGAGTACATTGAAATCTTAGATAGTTTTTTCCGTAGGAAATTGATTTGATGACCATGAAGTCATTTTCAGGAGGATAATGCGTTTTGTCACAGAGCAAAGAGGATTAGAACTTCAGGAAAAGCCGATAAAATCAAAGACATGGTCAGCGAACAGTTTAGAATCTATGACAGAAACTTAAAAAAAATAGTCAATGGGAAAACTTCAACATCTCTTAACTGCCATTTAGTAAATTTGGAACAACTTTGATATATGCATTTGTTTTTAATTAGTGAAACCGATACATAAAAGAATTGAGACGGTCATAAATGTTCAACGAAGCGTGAGAAAATATTATTTCTAACTTTTTCCTTAATGAATTTTGTACATTTTTATTTAATTTCTCGTTATCGAATTATAATTTCTTTTTCATGGCTTTTAAAAAATATTATTGATTTAAATAATTTAGTTTAGCTTGTTCAGCAATCAAATGAAAAATATTTCACGTCTTATTTTTTATTAGTTATTTACTGTTAAACAAAAAAATAAAACAAAAAGAAACCCCAATGTGAACTTATTCTAAGTCTGCGAATTTCATGTGAATGAGCTGGGTATATATATATATATATATATATATATATATATATATATGTATGTATATGTATGTATGTATGTATATGCGTATGTTCTCGCACACGCACGTGTGGGTGTACATAAAATTAAATTTAAGAGGTGCAAATAAATGTACACACTCTTTTAATTTATTACCCCCACACACAGTCCTATACACATAGAAAAAATACGTAGGTAAAACCTTACACACATATAGACACACATAAACATATATATATATATATATATATATATATATATATATATATATATATATATATATATATATATATATATATATATACCCTGCTCCACCGCACCATGGGGATAGGGCATTTTTTAAATTCAGAATTTTCATTCTCCTTGACCAGTTGCCTACTACAGTTATTGAGGCCAGTCTACCCTTCAATTTACTGAAGTGAGAATAGTTGGATTCATACATTTCCCAATGGTAATAGCGCTAAGTAAAATACAAATGGATCTATATATATATATATATATATATAGAGAGAGAGAGAGAGAGAGAATAAGGGACAGAGATCAATGTTATGCATTCATATGAAGCAATATATGCATTGCTTACCCAATATGGAGTATTCTGTACGGAATATAGCGTATCTTTATTATTTTGCATAAATTATTGCCCATTTTACATATAGCATTAGGTGCTTTAGAGAGACTCACTTAATAGTTACCTATTGTGATAAACACTTGAACCAACTGTGAAAATCCGTAAATATAAAGCAAAATTTTCTATTTCTAATAAATTATTTCCACAATAAAATCATATGACATTTCCAGACAAAACATGGAGTGAGTTTGGGCAAGTGCAATATGCTTAGATAATTAATCTTTTAAAACATCTCAGAGTTAAACGCACATCTGGTCAGGGGGAATAAAAGATAAAATGGGAAGAAATTAGTAAAAAATTAAAATGAACAAAGCACATCACGGCGTAGGAAATACAGCAATAATAGCACACACACACACACACACACAGACACACACAGACACAGAGAAAAACACACACACACACACACACACACACACACACACACACACACACACATATATATATATATATGTGTGTGTGTGTGTGTAATATATATATATATGTATTAAACACATATATCTATATGCACTTAAACATTATATATATATACATTATATATACACATATACATACATATATTTGTATATATATGCAATATATATATATAGATAAATGTATATATATATATATATATATATATATATATATCCCAACATTTGAGTACGTGATGAAAATTAAAATTTAATGACATAGTAAAAAAATTGAAAGCATATCAAGGGGTAAGAAATATAACAAAAAATATATATCAGTAATATATATATATATATATATATAAGTAACATGTAAAGGATTTTAAAATTATTTAGAATTTACCACTTGTTAATAAAAGAGTAGAGGAAATGACGTGAGGCTTTTGAACAGCCGGAAGTTATATAGCTGTCTAACGGAAGTCATCAAGCTGGCTGAGCTCGAGATAAATGAAAGCACGGCGGAAGCTACAGCGGTCAATTTCAAATTGTTCGAAGGCTGCCAGGGGGGTGGGGAAGCTGACAATAAAAAATGGGAAGAGAAGAGAAAGTTTGGGAAAGACTAAACAACGGTGAAGAAAGGGGGTTTTGTTACAATATCTATTCATGGGATAAAATTAGAGGGAGCAGTAAATGCAGACAAGAATGCAGTATTGACAGCGAATGTGAAATTACTTTAGTTTATCTATCGGAGGCCACATAGATTTGGCAACCGTGACCCACAAATAGAACATTTTTAACATTACACTGATCTTCTTAAAAAATGAATATTGATTCATATTTGCATTGTCTGGCACAGGCTTATGAATATGTGTCAGTGAGTGAGAACTATGCATGTTGTTTGCATGGCAAGCTGTTTGTTGTACTGTGAAGTATGAACTGGGTTCATGCCTTTTCTGTAGGTGCTTCTGGAGGTCGATTTCCGTAAATTAGAATTACAACAAACCACACACACACATACACACGCGCGCGCGCAAATGCAGAGACATGCACACACATACACACACAGATACACACGGAGACACAACACATACATATATATATATATATATATATATATATATATTTTTTTTTTTTTTTAGACGAGCAAGTAATAACTAACATTATACGCAGACACATCAAACCCACCGAACCTCAAAAACAAATAAAACTAATTATTTATTACGCAAAATTTAAAACATACAACCTCATCGTTAAGAACAACGCAAACACCCACCAAAACCTCCGTAATTCAAACTAATGTAGTTTATAAATTTACATGTCCATTTCGAGAATGTTTCTTGGAAAATAATACAACACTTAATACTTACATTGGTCATACAACAACCACACTATCTTGTCGCCTTACGTATCACCTATTTGACATAAGCGCCAAAAAACAGCATTTAATGACAAAGCATAAAATGAATAAAATAGCATTCACTACAAGTATAAACGTATTAAATAACTAACCACCCATCCTAACAGAATGAACAAACCCCATCTATAATTCATAAAACAAAGACTCTCTTAATACAAGTCCATGAGGAAGCTCTAAGGAGTTCCTTCTTGGTTTTTTAATTTTGTATAATTCTCTTCAATAATATTATTTACATATGCTGTTGGACGGCCTTTAAAAATAACAAAAACAGAACGACTTTTATGTGGCCCACAATTTTTACATCTGTTGATGACTTTTGGTTTTGGTTGAGTTTTGCTACCAATGAACCGTATCCACTCATCAAGAAAATCTGACCATTATTTTCAAATACTACAAGATTCAACTTTCCGCCACAATGTTGGAATGCCAAATCAATATGCAGCGACTCCGGATAATCTTTTGTTGTTTTTACACATTTCTAATTACAAAGGGTTAATTCAATGCTATTAGATTTGAATAAACTGACAATATGACAGTGGAATCAAACGAGGAGAGAATTCCCGTGAAAGAAAAAAAAAAGATTTAAAAAAACCTGGTTGAAGTCTGAGTACAAAATTTCAGTGATGAATCGTTAATTCAATGATGTTTATTAAATTTGTATAACGAGATGATTACGTCATTCGAAAGTCGAGATAACGTTCTACATAGTTTGAGTTCAAACAAGTGATTTTTTAAAACTGGTAATCCAAATTATTAATCAAAGGAATCATGTATAAAGTGGAGTAACTTCTGACTCTGGATCCATTCAATCGATTTACAATCTCAGTATCATCGCTTCTAGCGACGAACATTTTGAGGAGGCGCTGCGTTGTTTTCTATGTATGCATATATATATATATATATATACAAGGATGGGCTGAAGAATTCTGTGGCTGGAAAATTCAAATGACGGCATTATATCTGTTTGTCTAGATTTTTCTGATAAACCTTGATAATTGTTATTCCTTAGAATATTCGGACATTGACCTATCTTTATTGTTATACTCACGCCGTTTCTGCAGATAAGTTCTTCGGCCTTCTTCAGGTATTTCATGTTGAACTCGGTAGTCCATAGAGTATCTTAAATTGAACACTTTTTTTGAACCACTGGAGACAACTGTTCCGATTTTGTTAACCGTGACTGGATACAAGTTATAGTAAGTACTCCTTGTTATTCTTACCTGTTGTTGGGATTGAACCTGCAACCCTTAGATGATTTCACTCTGAAGCACTTTCCAACCAAATGCCTAATCCACAGCACTATATTTACCATGTCTAACAGGGGTAGGATAAAAAGGCTCCCACATTTCATTAGAGTATTCATCCAAAAGTGAAAGTAATTGCGTTACTAGAGTTTGGACTCGCTTACATTGTGCCCACAGTCGAGCACTTTTGCCATTACTTAACCTGGACTCTTCCGAGCGGAATTAGTTAGTCGACAGCTAGGGAAACTGTTTTTAAAATAAACGACACTTTGACACATTGCGTAAGAATATTCTAGTCCGCCTATGAACTTTTATGTTGACATTATTGGACTCGTGGGTAGAGTATCGTCAATGGCCAGGGAGACCGGAATTCAATTACAGGTCGAGTCATACCAAAGACTCAAAAAATGGTATTTGATGCCACTTTGCTTAACACTCAGAATTAGAAGGTAAGTATCAAGGGTAATGTGGAGCAATCCAGGGAAAGGAGTAGCGCCCGCTTCTACCCCTCAGTGTAGTAGCTATAGAAAAGGGAGCCTTTGGGTCGCCCTCGACTTCGGTCGTCAACTTTACTTGCATCACTTATATATACATATATATAGTTTGTGAAACGCATATCAGACGTGTTGATAAGTTAAAGATAGAGAAGTATAAGTTGACTGAAATCTTTTAATTGCCCGATGAAACAAAAAAAAAGAAGAAAATAAATAAAGTAATTATATTTGTCTCTGCCTTCCACCAGACAGGACTTGACACAAGATCAAATGACCCAAAGGTCGGATTATAGCGAAGGTTAGGAGAGAGGAAGGTACTATTTACCAACCCCTCCGCTCGGGCAGGATATGACACAAGGTCAATTTTTAAGCGGAGTTTAACAGGTTTTGAATTCAGAGTTTTCCTTCTCCTAGACTAGTTGCCTCACCAAGGCTGAAGAACCTAGTCCGTCCTACTATTTACCCATAGTTGGAGGGAGAATAAGGGGGTTCATACCTTTCCCAAGGGTATTTGCCCGAAAGTGAATGTAATAGCGCGACTGGAGTACGAACTCGCGTACTACGATTCCGCAGTCCATCGCTTTAACCATTACACCACGAGGACACCCCAAGGAGAGAGGAAGGTTGTACCCGAGGCGAGGCTCTAGCCCTGCGGGTCTATGCTGGTCATCGGCTCACATTGTGTAATGTGAGTCGATGAGCCTTGCTGGACATGGACCGAAACATGAGTCCGGGCACAGATGCCAGGTTATAGCTTAATCTGGACAACGGGATCCAGTGCTATACAAAGGTGTCAATAATGCAGCTTCCCTGAAGGTAGCCAAACAAAAGTCAGGGACCTGTCGGCCTCAAGTCTGCCTTAGATGAACAATGCCCCGTCCGACAAGAATGCCAGACAGTGGGGTCAAAGCCAATAGTAAATTAATGTAGTCGGCCTTATCCCCAGAACGAATAAAGAAGTGAGCACAACAATATATACATATATACATATATATGGAAGAAAATAATGGATAGTAATCCGACAATTTGTGAAGAAAAATTGACAACAAGTCATCCAAATAGAAAGTAGGGATTTATAGAGAAACAAAGTCAGTCGACACTATAGCGTTTCGTTTCTGCTGAACCATCATCAGGACTGAGAGGGGTTTTATTAGTGATGTTAAGTGTAGATGGATGTATAAAAATTGTAAAAATATATAAAAATTTGGAAAAGTTGTACAACAAGTAAAGTTGGCTGTTTATGACAAGAAAAATTGGCCGTTTGATCAATGAATCAGCGTTCGTTTCTTTAAAATACGTCACCTGATATTAGAAACATTGTGCATAATCCACGTTCCGTTAGTTCATCGAGAGATTTCGAACCATTCCTCGTTTTCGACGAAATTCAAATTATATATATATATATATATATATAAAACAGAGCCATCAAACCACATATAAATACAACACATTGCAATAACATATTAATTCAGATCTACTGAAATACGAAAAACCTTCATTATTAAAACCAAAAACATATAAAAAAATAACGACAAAAAAGAGCCCCTTACAAATTCTTGAAGCCGCTACTATTAAGAATACAAAGATAAAACCAGATAAAGAAAAAAGCCTTTAACACTGGCACAAACATATTAAACTTCTTTAAAAACTAACATGCTAACTAAAATACCCCCACCAATAATAATTAGATATTCAACAATGTAAAAGTTGTTGGCTATCTTTGTCGAGGGCGACCCGAAGGCTCCCTTTTCAATAGCTACTACACCGAGGTGTAGCGAAGGGCGCAACCTCATTCCCTGGATTACTCCACTTTAACTTTTATCAGTACCTTCTAATGCTGAGTGTTAAGCAAGGCGGCATCAAGTACCATTTTTTGAGTCTTTGGTATGACTCAACCTGAGATTAAATTGGCGGACATTCTACCCATTAGACTAATTGCTCGGTTAACAACAATGTAAAAGTCACCCCCAAACAAAGCCTAAAGCAACAATACTGACAAAAAATCCCCAGGGTACGAGCAAAAGCGTTTGGAGGCAGAACCTTGAATAAATTCTTTATCAAGTGGAGCCTGTTAAAAAGAAACTAACAAAAAAGCAAGAGAAAAATATATAACAAGCTCATTGTAAAGGACATTTTGTCTTTAATCAAACATTTATAGACGATATCATCAAGTTGTGTTGATAGTACGGAGACCCTTGACTCTTTCTCTCTCTATCTGTCTCTGTCTGTCAGTCTGTCTCTGTTTATCTCCCTTCTGGCTAAGTCACTATCTCTCTCTGTCTCGCTCTGTCTCTCACTGTTTCCTCTGTGTGTGTCTCTCTCTCACTGTTTCCTCTTTGTGTGTGTCTCTCTTACTGTTTTTGTTTGTCTCTGTCTCTCTTTGTCTCTCTCTCTCTCACACACTGTATTTCTTTCTGTGTCTCTCACTGTTTCTGTTTGTCTCTGTCTCTCGTTCTGTCTTTGTCTGTCTCTTCCTCTGTCTCTCTCTGTTACTCTCTCTCTCTCTCTGTATTTCTCCCCGTCTCTCTCTCTCTCTCTCTCTCTCTCTCTCTCTCACTGTTTCTGTCAGTCTCTGTTTCTCAGTCCCTGTCTCTCTATCTCTGTCTGCCTGTCTGTCACTTTCTGTCTCTGTCTCCGTCTGGTCTTCGTCTGTGTGTCTTTCTCACTCCATCCATTTCTATTATTCATCCTGGGAGGTCTTTTAGACCACATCCGGTTACTGCACAGAGTTGAGGTATGTAGAATCTTCCTGGTCGGCCAGTACTAGACTGTCCATGTTTTGGAGTCTATTTGAGAACGTCTCTCCTGAGTTCATCCTGACATTTTCCAGCAGTACCCTGAATACTTTTTTTGTCTTACTTGGATGGTTTATGAGATGGGAGGTAAGTGGCTATGTAAGGTTCCATAAGAGAACGTCTCTCATGAGTTCATACTTACATTTTCCAGCAGTACCCAGTATACTTTGCTCGTCTTACTTGGATGGTTAGTGTGATGGAATTCGTTCAAAACAGCACGAAGCATTCTTGTATTCTAGTTGGCATTTTACTTCATGAGTTTCGTTATAGTCCAGGTGGTGAGTCCATACAATAGTACTGACGCAGACACAGTTTGGAAGAAATCCTGTTTAATTTTATCAGAGAGATCAGATTATCATATTATTGATAACCTGTCAATAGCAATTGACGCTTTTTCTCGGCATATGTTAATATCGTTTTCAGTAGATGAGATATAGATTTCGATGTATGGAAAATGGTCTACTAATTTCAGAGGCATACCATTGAATGCAAAGATGGCTTCATCTGATTTAAATCTTATGAAATCTGTTTTATCTGTGTTCACTTAAAGGCCAATGCAGCTTGCCGCCTGCTCCAGGTTACGCAGAAAAGGTTATTCTTGGGCTGGTGTATTTAGAAAAGCACAAAATTCTCTGCATAGTCTGCTTTTGTCATAGTTTCTGCAGGATATCGTCTGTTTGTTGTATTTTTAAATATGAAACCATTTTCTTTTATTAAATCTATTGACGTTCGTAGTAAGTAATCTTGGCATATTTTAAACCGACATGGCGCTTTTGTATCACTTTGCAAAATTCCAACGACAGTATGGAAGAAGTCTATGTTACCAATGGTCAAACAAAGAATTGCTTTCGTGTTTTTGTAAAGCATTATAGCAATGAGAGTTTCCCTGGGGTGACTATATGCTTGTAATGTTTGCTTTACTATTCAAATGCTTAGGTTCTGTCTACGAACAAGTGATGCCTCAAGTGTTTTGGCACGTACTCCTTTGATGATTCGACGGATAGTCAGAATCTCTGAAGATGTGGATTTATTTCTCCTCCTGATTTTTCCGAATAATTTTTTAAACTTCTGGTCGAATACGATTGAGAAGCATGGTGTTATAAACTTTAGGAGCTACAACAATAAGAGTTATGTCTCAGTAGTTCTTAGTGATTCCGAGGTCGCCTTTTTTGGGAAAAGAGTGGAGATACAGCCTATCGTCCATTTCTCTATTGTGTTTTGATTAAAGACAGCGTTGCATAATCGAGTGAGTATGTCATCAATTTTCATTGTCTTCCATTCTCCTGGGGTATTTCGTGGAGACTTGCATTTTTTCTACTAAAGAGTCAAACTCTATATATAATGATGCATTGGGCACAAAACAATGCCTGAATTTAAATTCATTATCTTTTGAATACTCTGTTAGCCGCACTATTGTATTGTTTTTTTTTTTCAGTTAATTAAGTTCATATTTAATTAACATAAAGAGATATGCCCTATGCCTGATATGTAAGAAAAATATCTCTAAAACTAAGCGAATAAGTGAACAAAGAAATCTGTGTGCAGATATGATAGCAGTTGTCACCTTTATCATTTGCCCCTGATTGGTCAAAGAAAGAAAATAAAATTATTGGAAAGAAAATTGGGAAAATGACAGAAGACTTAAGAAAATTTATCGACAGAGCCAAGAGAAAAGAAAAGCAATGTTTTTGATGAGTAAAAAAAGTCACGCAATGTCTTTGAGTATACTCCGGTTCTGTCCACTGATACAAAAGTTTAAACTAAATCAATGTTAAGTCAGAATATTGAAAAAAATTGAAAAGGAATAAACTTGATCAAACTACAATAGATTTTTCTTCTTAAATAATAATCTAATATACTTTACTGTGACCTTTTAATTCATCACTTCCTATATATCATTATATATACATTCTATCATCAAAAAGTATATCTATTCACATTTATTCATACATATATGCAGGCATATGTACAATTGCACACACACACACACACACACATACACACACACACAGCACTAACACACATACGAGGCAGCCCAGTCAGCTGAGGCTGTAGAATACACCGAATACATCTCTGTAGTAGGGTAAGACCACTGACGAGTGTCCTGGGTATGACACAAAACTAACTGATGTTGAAGCTCTATTCATAGAGCTTTTGGGAATGTGAAGTACCCTTTCATTGCCATTAGTCCTGGGTCCACTCTAACCCGGAGTGGTAGCACCTGAGAGGATGTTATCTATGGGTCAAAAAGAACTGTTTGACATTTAAACTATGTGCAAACAAATGATTTATGTTAAACTGAATTGTAAGAAACAAAAGTTTGATCCTTTTATGGTGTGTGACAATAAATGACAATTTAACCGAATTGTTTGTGCTGCGTAGCAAAAGTTGGAACCATCAAACTGTACAAAGAAATGTGTAATATTGAATAGAACTATTAGTTTTAAAAAGCAACATTTGAAACTTTTTTACTGTGTGTCTAAATTGGAATATTGATATTACGTAGAAATACATGGAACTATTTGACAGCGTGCAAATTAATGAATAGTGTTAAATAGAAAAATCAGTGCTAAATAACAGGACTTGTAATCTCCTACCTGTCTGCAAACTAATGATGGAATAAAATTATTAGTGTTGCATAGCAATAATTGAAACCATCTAAGTTATTTAAAAATGAAATTATCAACAAATTAGTCTCTTTCATATCCTATATGAATATCTATTTAAATTTGCGCAAAGAAATGACCGATATTAAGTTGTTGTTGTTATATAGCAATACTTAAAAACATTCAAATATCTGCAAACAAATGATTAACAGTAAATCCATATTAGGTAGAAATACTTAAAACCTTTTAAATGTGTACAAAAAGAGCTCACAGCCATTTAAAATGTTATCAACAGAATGTGTTTACAAAGTATATATATATATATATATATATATCGAGAGAGAGAGAGAGAGAGAGAGAGGAAGGATTTTGCATTAAATAACTTACAAGGGTTGATATGCCATAAAACCCCCAAAATTAATCAACCAAAAACATAGGAAGGTCATTCAACAAGTTCTAAGTGTCACCCAGAAAAAAAAGGAGAGCCCTTGTTAATATTTTAGTTGGACTCATAAACACATAAGCCTGAAAAGCAACGTCATCATATTCATGTGATATTTGATGAAGAACAAGTGCTTATTGAAAGCTGTAAAATTATGTAAGATATGCGAACTTTTTCTGTAAATACAAAGTTATTGATGTACTTGCTAAATTATGTTTGTTTTCACATGAAAGTGAGTGTATCGTTATATGAAATATGTTTCTGTCCTTTAGTGTGCCTGTTCATGAATACACACACACACACACACACACACACACACACACACACACATATATATATATATATATATATATATATATATATATACCATAAGAGATGTACTCTTATGGATCCCCACACACGGCCGCGCAAAAGTAGGACGACCAGCACGAACGTACATTCAGCAGCTATGTGAGGATACAGGTTGTTGTCCTGAAGACCTACCTAGGGCGATGAACGATAGGGAGGAGTGGCGAGAGAGGGTCAGGGATATCCGTGCTGTCAGCACGATATGATGATGATGATATATATATATATATATATATAGATAAAATAGTAGTATCAGTAAACCTAGGTTTCATGCTTTGCGCATTCATCAGACAGAGTAAAATGTTTTCAAAAAGACGGATTAATATAGTTAATTTTTGTATGAAGGAGAATTTTGCGCGTGTGTGTGTGTGTGTGTGTGTGTGTGTGTCTAAGTTTGTGTGCCTTTAGAATGTTTGTGTTTGTGCTGTCGCTTGTGCGTAAAGCATGAAACCCAGGGTAACAGACACTACCATGTAATATATATATATATAGTGGTGGAAATAAGTATAAGACACTCCATTAAATTGTCAATGATTTTCTTATCACTCCACAAATTCTTCTAAAAAGTTGTGTGTAGTACCTAGATCCGATGCGTATTAGTATACATTTTATAGCAACTTTCCAACAAAAAATTTTATTAACAAAACTTCGTTTTTGAGGGTGGAAATAATCATAAGACAGTTTTGAAAAATTGCATATCTGGTTTACTTCAGAATGCCAAAGGAAGAATAAGTGCAAGCGTAGATTATAAAAAGACTATTATCATGATTTTAATCCATGTGAGACCTATTTAGGCATTTCCTAATTTACAGCAAAATGCCAAGAACTCCCCTCTTAATGAAAATGAAAAAAGACAAATATCTGGCTATAAACTGGAAGGAAAATCTATAAGTTTCATTGCGAAAGAACTGTTGAGGTCTCGAACAGTTGTATGAATTTATCTAAAGGACCCTGAATCGTATGGCACCAGAAAACGTACCGGTCGTCCACCTAAATTTACAAATGCAGCCAGGCATTGACTTTTTAGTGAAGCTTCTAAAGGAAAATCAAGCTCAAGAGATCTGCAAAAATCTTAGAATTTACCCATCACTCAAAGACAAATCTCGTATATTGAAGCAGGCAAGAGCCCCTGCTTAAACTGCTTAGCACAAGAAGTTTGGATAAAGAAAAAAGTAACACGGACAAAGGAGAAATGGGAAACCATGGTGTTTTCTGATGAGAAAAAGTTTAATTTCAATAGGCCCGACGGCTCCCAGGGTTATTGGCATGATTTAAGAAAAGAGAAGCCGCTGTTTTGAAAAAAGAGTATTTGGAAGAGGATCTTTTATGGTTTGGGGAGCTTTTTCTGCATCTGGAAAGGCTGATTTAGTAGTGATGGAAGGGAAACAAAACTCTTCTCGATATATCAACATGTTGGAAAAAAGTCTTTTCCCATTTATGAATGGTCTAGACACTAATAATGCCATTTTTCAGCAGGACAACACTGCCATACATACTTCTAAGCTCACAAAAGACTGGTCTAAAACAAGTTTTGGACTGGCTCCCTAAGTCTCCAGATTTAAACGCAATAGAAAATTTCTGGAGAATTTTGTCAAGAAGAGTATACAAAAATAAACTTCAATTTGAAGATAGAGAAACTTGCATCAAACAGTATTGGTATGAAATTCTATCTGAAACTTTCTGAAAACTTATTGATTCAATCCTAAACGAGTGTGTTGAAGTTTTACTATACAAAGGGAATAAATTTAAGAATTGAATTTTGTACAATATTACTGTTAAATATAAATTTTCAAAACTCTCTTAACATTATTTCCACCCTCGAAAACGTATTTTTCTAAAAAAACTTTTCTTGGTGGAAAATTGTTATAAAATTGAATATTTATACTAATACCCATCGAATCTAGGTACCGTACACAAATTTTCAGAGTAATTTGTGCTGTAAAAAGAAAATTATTAACAATTTAATAGGGTGTCTTATACTACTTTCCACCACTATATATGTATAAAAGCTCTATTTAATAGTACTGCAATATTTGGTCGTCCATTAACTCACCAAGTGGGCTAGTGAGAATCATAAATCTTTAATATATATATATATATATATATATATATATATATATATATATATATATATATATATATTTGTAGTCATTATGTGATCCATGAGAAATATAAATTTTCTCTTGTTACACACACACTCCAACACACATATACATTTATATACATATACATATATGTATGTATGTATGAATGTATGTGTGTGTGTGTATGTGTGTATAAAGAAGAGAATGCAAATTTCACAAGGCTCACATAATCGCCGAATGGATATATATATATATATATATATATATATATATATATATATATATATATCAATCCGAGAAAATTGGAATTAATCCGAGAGTATGTAGAAATAAAAATCTGAAAAAAAATATTGAGGATGAGCTGGAGGTATAAAATTGCACATCAACATTGATCTGATGATGGTTTAATTAAAAACTGAAAGACCATATTCAATCATAAATTGACTCATCCTCTAAATACTTTGTTTCCTCACAGGCACACACACACACACACAGTACATCGGGAGAACTGGTCAGCGATTGGACGCACGACTTAAGCAGCATGTTCCTACTAAGATACGGTTTGGAAACTACTTTGTTGGCTATATCAAAAACATATATGGGTCTGCAATAGCGGAACACCTTATAAATAACCATGATTGTGCCTCAACCGAAAGTATGGACCTGTTTACTATTTTAAGCAGGTCCCACTCAGATTTTCAGCTTAGTGTTAGAGACCATATATATTTTGACCCATAAACCTTCCCTCTGTAAGCAGAGGGAATGCTTATTGGGTCTTAATGTAATTACAATTTAACATTACCCTCCCCGTCATATATTTAAATATTTTTTCTTCTCAAACATTACAGAGTCTATTTCTTCCATTTGTCTTAATTTTTCCTAGTTTAACTGTGACCAGGTAGGACCGAAACCATTTAGTTGCTTATTTTTATCTTTTTAACATGATTAATTTTGGTCCGTTTATAAGTGTCATAAAATTTTGTTCGCCCAATAACACACACACACACACACACACACACACACACACACACACACACACACACACACACACACACACACATATATATATATATATACCCCAGCCATCAACTTTACGAGCATGGCACAGTCATCTGAGGCAACAGAATACACTGATTACATCTCTGCAAAGCGGGAAGACCCCCCCACTAACAAGTATTCTGGATATGACACTAAACAATCTGATGGTAATTGTTAATGCAGGAGATTTGGGGATGCTGAGTACCTTTTCATTAACATCACTCCTATGTCAACACATGCCTGGAGTGGTGACACCTGTTAGGGTCCCATCTATGGGTCATATAGACCTAAACTATGTTTAAGCAAGAAAACTATTTATGCTAAACTAAATTGTTTGAAATAGAACTGTTTGATCCTTTACCTGTGTGCTAACAAATGATATATTAAATTGAATTGTTTGTGATACAAGGCAATACTTGGAACTATTTAAGTTTCCTGACAGGCTAAAATGAATTGTTTGAAATAGAACAATTTTTACATTTATCTGTGTGTGAACAAAAAACTATTTAAACCAATATGCGTAAACAAGACTGTACTTATGCTAATCTGAATTGTTTGAAATTAAGTGAAACCATTTAACTGAGTGCAAAAAAAAAAACAAAAAAAAACAACGGATCCAGGCTTGTTTTAAAATGTTCTCTTCAATACAAAAACCTGTATTAGGTTGAAATAGAACTGTTATTGATATTAAAAATGTGCCCTTACACTAAACTGAATTGGTTGGTTGGTTGGTTGAGTTTTTAGGTTATTGAATGCCAAATCCATTTTGAAATCATTTCAATTTCAAACAATTCAGTTAAGCATGAGTACACAGTCCAATGGTCAAAAACATTTCTATTTCAAGCCATTCCGTTCAGTTAAACAGTTCCAATTCAAATAATTTAGTTTGATATAAGGATAGATTTTTTACGCACAATTAAATGTCAAAAAGAGTTCAATTACAAAAAATTCAGTTTTGCATTAGTACGGAGTTTAGATGTCAAAACAGATCTATTTCGAACAATCCAGTTTAGAATAAGTACGCAGTTTAGTTCTATTTGTCACATAGATATGACCCTATCAGGTGCTACCACTGCAGGCCAGGGCGGACCTGGGAGCGATGGCAATGAAGGGGGTACACCGCATTCCCCAAAGCTCCAGTATCATTGGAACCTCACCATCAGATTGTTTTGTGTCAAATTAAGGACACTCATAGGGAGGGGGTTTTACCCCTATGCAGAGATGTAGTTGGTGTATTCTAGACTGGTCAATAAACTGAATTGTTTGAAAGAGAACTGTTTTTTGTATTAAAATGGATTTGGCATTAAATAAATTACAATGGTTGATGTGCCATAAAACCAGACCAAACCTTGACGAGCCGGGTATGACACAAAAACTAACTTTTAGATTTGCTGTTTTGATTATAGAGTTTTCTTTCTTCAAGATTGGTTTCCGTACCAATCAGCTTAACAATGTACCCATAGTTTCTGGGGAGATGAATGGGTTTCATGTCTTTCCAAAAAGCATCACCACGAAGTGAAATTCAAAAATTTCGTCCAGTATTTGAACTTAAACTCTATCTATCTATCTATCTATCTATGCGTGCATATGTCCGTGTACGTGTGTGTGTGTATGAGGGGTGTAAACGCATATTGAGAAAAATATATCTGGATTATGTGGTAATTTCTAATTACGACAATTACGAACTGGAATTTAGAGCTGCCATTTTTCGCCTGCTACTAATGTCCCGTTTTCTCTTTGACACAATTGCTAATATCCCACAATTTACCAATAAGAGACAAATGATCTTTCTTTCTGCCAAATTCTCCCCTAATTGGGCCGTCAACATCAATATTAACGAATTCTTTCATTCAGTGATATTTGCCATTGTTATTATATCAATAAGATGAACTTGTTGTCGACATAAGCCTCTCAAAGTGATTACTGTCCGTCGAGGTCGATTACGGAGGTAGCAGCCCTTCTCTATTTTCAAAGCGAGTTTTGGGGTTTTATCATGTTTCACAAATTCTTATTATCTACGTCTGATTTATTTTGACGGTATATCAACCTGTGTAGGGCTATTTTATGCCGAGAGGTTAGGGAATAGCTTTCATTGTTGTTTCTATTTAGTGTGTCAAAGGTTTTACAATATTTTGGGTACGTGAGACACAATTAGGCAGCAATAAATACTTTTATTGTGAATTTATTCGTGAAGGTTACGAATCACACTGGATGTGAGATACCGGGCTTGCCTGATACTCTCCGTGTTTTACTCTATGTATATGTCTCTATAGCAAAAAACCCTCAGGATCTACGGTTTTAAGCCAACTTGAATTTTCCTGAACGCTGAGATTCTTGCTACTCAAATTCTTGAGCCACTTGATTTCTGTGTTGTGATCAACTGCGCCTCCATCTTTCGTGCAACAAATTGATTTTGTTTGCTTCCATAATGTTATGGCTTGGCTCCATATGTATTAGACTACCTTTCACGTTCATCTGTATGGCTTTCAAATCACTCACTGAGGAAACCAATGCACAACATGGCGGCGCACTGACTACCTCAATTTTACTAACCACAGCGAATACCTTTCATGGTAGTAGTTAATACTTCGATTACGTGATATTCACGCCACAGATTAGTACGTACCAAAATATGGCAAAATATCTAACAGTATTTAAATTTGCTGTCGTTGTTTCTTATTTGCATAGTTATATGATATCAAGTATTCCTGCCCAATACAAATAATTTGTACATAGCTGAATGGTTTCAGGTATTCCAATTCAATAAAAATAATTTGTACCCAGTCGTATGGTTTCAAATATTTCTATCCTAAACCGAAAATTTGTACACCGTTGAATGGTTTCAAGTATTCCTGTCCTATTCAAATAATTTGTCTACAAATGTATGGTTCCAAGTATTCCTATACTATACAAGTAATTTATCCACAATTGTATTGTTTCAAGTATTCCAATCCTATACAAGTAATTTATCCACAAATGTATGGTTTCAAGTATTCCTATCCTATACAAGTAATTTATCCACAAATGTATGGTTTGAAGTATTCCTATCCTATACAAGTAATTTATCCACAAATGTATGGTTTCAAGTATTCCTATCCTATACAAGTAATTTATCCACAATTGTATGGTTTCAATTATTCCTATCCTATTCAAATCATCTGTCCACAATTATATGGTTTCAAGTATTCCTATCCTATACAAGTAATTTATCCACAATTGTATGGTTTCAATTATTCCTATCCTATTCAAATCATCTGTCCACAATTATATGGTTTCAAGTATTCTTATGAAATGCTAATATTTTAAACACATATTGTAACATATATAGGTCCAAAAATATACGCACAAGATACGAACACATGAAATAGACATGTTCCAAGAATGTTCATAATGTTCATAAAATGTTCATAAACGTATAGGAATCCGAAAACGCGAAATTGGTTCAGGTACGAAACTTTTATTTACCTTTTTGAGTTTAAGAGTTTTTCAACATGAGGAGAGAGAGACACAATTTCTTTCAATGCTGACTTTTCCATCTGGCCCCACCACATGCGGCCCCCGCCCCAAACTACTGGTCTGACCTCGGTGAGCTCCGAAAATCGACTTTCTTCGTCCAAGCCCAAATCTCAACTCTCTGACGCAACCAACGCGCGGGCATCCCGTAAACCCCAACTGCGAGACCAAAAATCCCATGGCGAGACCAAAAATCGACCACTTTCATTTAGACTCGAATCTCAACTTTCTCGTTCGGAGTTTAAATCTCAACTAACTATTTTTTTTTCAAATTCCAAAATGCTCAGCGCTTCCGAGCATGACGTCATTCACGTCCCCGGTCCATCTTTACTATCTGGGGTTTTTATTGTGACATCTCTGATTGTCACATCCACCCCGCACGCGCGTGAACACCTGCACTCAATGTGTGCACCTAACTAACCCATGCACTAAGCGGAAGGTTCTCAGCCTAACTAAACCGATAAGCAAGATATAATAATAATATTTAAAAAAATCCCTCCGCAATTATATTACAATATGTTTTCATGGAAACATTTCTGTTTACCTATAATCATTTGTTTGCAAATAGTAATACAATTTCAAGTAACTAATTATAATAATCCTTAATAAACAATTATAGCTTCAAGAAAAGTAACATTTTTTTCGAAGACGTGGCCCTGGAGGTGACTGTGTCCTCTGTAAAGAGTACGTATGTAACTTACAAGACACATTCAGGTTAATTGGCTGCGCAATTGCCATGACTACTTAATTTGGTAACGCTCGTGTGCGATGTGAACAAGTGGTCAGAAGTAGAGTTTCGGCTCTGCACTTGTGGTTGCCGGTTCGATCTCCTAAGGGTTAGATCACGATATACACTGCTGATGAGACCTAATAGGTCGAAACAGCTGTCCAGTGTTTCCGTTTGTCGCGCGCAAGTGTTTGCCGGATTTTCTGGTCATGGTAATTCAATTTGCAACTTCAAGTAACAATTCTTAATTCAAATAATTTACATAGTTATATGATATAAAGTTTTCCTATTTAGTGCTGAAAATTTATGCACTGGTGTTTGGTTCCTAGTATTTCTATGAGGTAGAAATATTTCTACACAGTTACATGATTTCAAGTAATTCTTTCTGTTTTTATAATCATTTCTTTACGCTCTGATATATTGTGTCAAGTAACTAATGATAATCTTTAGTAAATAATTTTAACTTCAAGTTACTATTTCTTAAACAAATAATTTGCATTTATATCACATCAAGTATTCCCATCGAAAACTAATAATTTTAAACAGGTTAATTTGATTCGTAGATGGGAACTTGAAAGATACTTCCACTCTCGGGCAAAGTGGACCTGGAAGTAATTACAATGAAGTGTTACACCCTGCATCCCTGACATCTCGAGAACACGATGCTCGCCATCAGATGTAGTTTAGTGTCAATTATATGGTTTCAAGTAACCGTTCCTTTTTTAAAATAAAGATTATTTCTTCACTCGTAGTAAAGAAAGAAAGAAAGAAAGAAATGAACATGATTCGAAAAAAAGGAAGATGAGAAATGTAGTTTCAAGTATTCCTATCTAATACTGATAGTTATACACAATTGTATGGTATCAAGTATTTCTACAAAAAATAAATATTTTCTGTACAGTTATATGGTCTCAAGTAACTCTTTCTATTTTTTTTGATAATTATATGTTTGCACTCAGATATGTTGTGTCCAGTAACTAATAATAATCTTTAGCCTCAAGTAACTATTTTTGATACAAATAATTTACACACAGTTATATGGCATCAAATACTTCTATCTAATAGGAATAATCTTAAAACTGATCTATGTGACTCATGGGTGGGACCTCGACCTATTCTACCACTCTGGGTCTGAGTGAGCAATCTTAATGAAGGTAAACTCCACACTCCCTAGTTCTTCAGAATTGGCGTTTCATCATCAGATGAAATCTATTTTCGTACCCATTACTCCTAGCTTAAAGTCAGGATCATAAGAACAGAAATTACTGACGAGCAATGAATGGAACGGGATGATTCGAATATAAGTCGATTCTATCAGCATAATTATTACTTAGTGATATACTGTCCCATCGGTGTGCCTTAGAATACGGTGACTGTACCACCAGAAGAGGGGTACGACCTCCTCCCTCCAAGAGAGCTACCGGGTATTACACTAAACTGTTGGTGAGGATTAAATTCTAGAGCTATGAGGAGTGCAGAGTACTTCCTAATTACCAATATTTCCAGGTTCATTTTCACCCGGAGCGAAGTCTGAGTGGCTGTAAGTCCACTCAGGTCTCCGGCATTCTTTTTAAGTATTTCAGCTGATTTCCACAAGACTGTTGTCTGGGTGATCTCTATTCTTTCTCTGATCTTTAGTTTCCCCAGCCTCTATCTGAAGTGTTTGGAGACTGTTCCAAGAACTCTCACTATTATAGGTATCACCGTCACCTTCATGTTTGGATACAGTCAGCATATTTTAAACCTCGGCGACTAGGCGTTTACCATTTACGGTATAATTCATAAATAAGTACACATCTACCTTTGCAAACAGGTAAATGCTTTCCCAGTATTGCTATCTAACACAAATAATTCAATTTAACAATGATAATTTGGTCACACTGAGTGGTTTTAAGAATTGCCTACACTAAGAGGTTTATTGGCACACAGTTAAATAGTTTTAGTTATTGCTATTTGACAATAATTCTATTCCATACGATTCATCTCTTTGCTTTCAGTTAAATTGTTCCAAATATTGCTATGTAATACATAGAATTCAATTTAACACCAGTCATTCTATTTGACCCAAAGATCAGCTAGTACAATTCTCGGTTAGATTAAACCTCGGAGTAATGTCAGTGAAGGAGTACTCCACATTCCCCAAAGCTCCAGGACTGGAACCACACCACCAAATAGTTTTGTGTCATATCCAGGACAGTCGTTGGTTGAGGTCTGATCCCGGTGCAGAGATACAGTTGGTGTATTCAAAAGCTCCAGCAAAGGGAAGTTGTGGTAATCAGTAAAGAAATACAAATATCCCAAGGGGAACCAGAATAATTTTTTTAATAAAAGATTTTTTGATTAGCAAAATACGATAATACTCATAACTGAAACCTTTTGTGGCAAATATAATTTACGAAAATCGTGCATAGTGACATTTAGCATCGTTAATAGCATAGTTTGTGGTTTCCGTTCCGCTTGATGCATTCATTTTTTTATTAAAAAAAAAGGTCTTCAAAGCATCTGAACCACGCCTTGAATATCACGTCTACATAATACCCGTAAAAAATTATGGAAATATTTGCACATGGGTCGGCATTTTGCTGAGTATGAGAGTAATACGACGATAACGAACGTTTACTTATAGGCGAGTAGAAATTTCAAGAAAAACAACGCAAAAAAAAAAAGGAAAAACAAAATACATAAAAAGCAATAACAACAAAAAGACAAGCCCCACGCCCACCAAAAACAAACTCTGTTATTATTGTTAACTAAGTTGAGCTTAGTTTGGCACAATTTCAGAAGTGTGGGGTGCACAGTGAGTATCGAACTCAATGAAAATAATTTCCCAACATAACTCGTTTACCAATATTTTATATTGTATCGTTTAGAAAAAAGTATACTTTTAATTTAAGTAGTTTTATCTTGTACATTTAAAATATATTTTCAGAAGTCAGAATAGTCTACTGTTTAGTAATTGATAGTTTACCTCTTATCTGTAATTAGTTTATTTACTGCTTATTGTAACCGAACAAAAGGTTACTGAATGAAAAATAACCACAATGGAGGTTGGAACTGAAATGTAAATCTTTATAGCATTAACAAAATAATACTCGCCAGCGGCGTGAAGATAGTACCCACTGCTAATGGTGTCTATTTCGCCCGCAAAATTACGCTATTTGTCAGACGAGTATGGCAAAAGGACTTTTTAAAGGTTGGTCTACGTGCTGGGCTCTAGCCACGCCCGGCGGCTCCGAAATTCCGTGGGCCCTATCGGCATTCCTCTAAAAAAGGCCGCCTCAAGCGCCAGGCGATAAACCTAGCCCCTCCGAGGAGGGTAAGAGCCTGGGGTGAGGACCTCCTGTAGCTCGAGGAGGGTCGGCCGCGTGACATGAATGCTGAGTTTCTCCAGCAATCACCTCTGGCAGCCTCAACCGAGTAACCGCCGCCGTCAGAGAAAGTCAGCAAAATTGCGCTTTTTGTCACGCACCCCACCAAACGGGAGAGTGTGACACTGCCTTTTTTATGGTGGGTCCGGACGCAGGGCCGTAGATCAGACACGTCCAGTGGCTCCAAAATTTCCTCGGGGCCCGTCATCATTTCCCCCCAAAATGGGCGCCTCAGGCGATTAACTTTGATCCTCCGAGAAGGATTAACCGACGACGTCAGGGACAGTTAGCAAAATACACGATATTTGTCTCTGCCTCCAACACTTAGTGCAATATAGGCCTGTTGAGCCTAGATGTACTTGAACCTAAATCTGGGTCCAGGCGCGTATACTTGATTATAGCTTAAACTGGACCACAGAGTCCAGTGCTCTACAAGGTTGACCAAGGTGTCAATGATGCTGCTTACCCACCTAAAGGTGGTCCAGTAGAAGCCGGTCTCAAATTTGCCATGGAGCATTGACCGTCCAGCACGGATGGCAGACAGTCCACTGAACAATCAGCGAAAATTCCCGATATTTGTCTGCCTCCCATCAGACAGGACTTGAGACAAGGTCGATTATAGTGGGGGTTTAGGGGAGGGGAAGCTTGAACACTAGCCGAGGCTAGGGCCCTGCTTGACTATGCTAGTCATCGACCCCCTTAGTGCAATGTGGGCCTATTGAGCCGAGCTGGACATGGACCCAAATCTGGGTCCAGGTGCGTATGCCTGATTATAGCTTAAACTGGACAGCAAGGTCCAGTGCTATACAAGGGTGACAAAGTTGTTAATGATGCAGCTCGCCCACCCGAAGTTGTCCAAGCCGAAGCAGAGGGCCTTTCGGCCACAAGTCAGTCATGGAGCATTAACTGTCCGTCACGAATGCCAGACAGTCCGCTGAACAGTCAGCGAAAAAACCCACCCTCACAATAGTGTCCAATGTATTTATGAGGGATGGGACTTTCCCGTTACTATTCACTTGTTGAGTATTCAACACTGCTTAATAAAAAGCCTAAATTAACACCTTATTTATGTGCTAATTCCATATTTTTGTCCAAGTGTATAATTCTTTAGTTTAGTTCTAGCGAAAAAAGGATTTATCTTAACTCTATTGTAAGAACTATGTATATTATTACGAATTTTGATACAGATTCACAATAGTTGCTTTGCTTTGGTTTGATTTTATGGCATAGCAACCGTTATTGGTTACTTAATTCCATATCCATTTTATACATATTTACAGTTCTATTTGAAACAATTTAGTTTAGCATAGGTTCACAGTTTAAATGTCAAAAACAGTTCTATTGAAAGCTGTTCAATTTATTCAACAAACTTAAATGGTTCCAAGTATTGCTATGTATCACTAACAATTCAATTAAACATCAGTTATTTATTTACGTAGTTAAATTTCAAAACACTTCTATTTCAGACAATTCAGTTTAACTCAAGTACGCAATTTGAAAAAACTGTTTTGACATTTAAACTGTGTGCTTATGCTAAACTGAATGGTTTGAAATAGAACAGTTTTGAAAGTTCTATTTCAAACAATTTGGTTTAGCATAAGTACACAGTTTAACTGTCAAAACAGTTCTTTTTCAAGCTATTCAATTTCGTCTACAAAATTAAATCGTTCCAAGTATTGCTATGTATCACTAACAATTCAATTAAACATCAGTCATTTATTTATACAGGTAAATATCAAAACGCTTCTATTTCAAGCAATTCAGTTTAGCTTAAGTACGCAGTTTATATGTCAAAACAGTCCTGTTTCAAACACTTCAGTTTAACATAAGCACACAGTTTAGTTCTCTTTAACCCATGGATAGGACCCTATTAGTTGTTACCACAGCGGGCGAGAGTTGACCTGGGAACAATAACAATGAGAGGGTACTCAGCATTCCCCAAGGCTCCAGCATTATTGGAGCCTTACTATAATATCGTTTAATGTCATTACTTAGACACTCGTTGGAGAAGTCTTATTCTTCTGCAGAGATGCTCACGGTGTATTCTACTGCCTCAGCCGACTGGGCCACAATGTTGTATATTGACCTTCGACCCGGCCAGACATGCCATTCTAAATACGCGTAAGTTGCATATTCCATTGGCGTAGGCGGGCTTGGCTGACAATATGGGACAAGGTAAAATCCCATGGTACAGTCATAGACTGATGCACCGGAAGAGAGTGACCTGTGAACTGCATGACACTTATTTCCGCTCGATGACAATCAAACATGCCATTCCAAAGACAGCGGAAGTGACACGTCCCGATCGGCAGTTATAGGGAGATATTGAGTGGACGGTTGAACTATCATATAACTCGGTGAAGACAGAAAGTCAGTTAGTTTGGCGACCAGACCCGTTGGTGACAAGATGTGGTAGAGAAAGCCAGTATCTAGCAGAGAGCTGGGCCCCCGGGCCTCCGGTTGAGCAACCCTGGAGAACGAGAAAGATACAACGCTGATGGCCATAAGAGTGGGGGTCAATATGTTGCAGTTCTGTTCGGTCTCCAACTCCCTCTCACACACACAACCCATTCAAATAAAGTGAGAGGTATATTTTTTTGAAGAAGTCTTCGCTCGTCTTTATTGAGTCGTTGTGTTCTGCATGAATCTCCATATGAGTATACAACAACACAATATTTGGATTATGATTTTCAATGGTGTATATTTTATTCAATTTTTTATCCTGACGCTTCGCGTCTTTCGACTTATTATGTTTTTCTTTTTTAAAAATCACATATCTTTTATATATACGCTAAATTTTTATCTTAGCTGACTGGGAACAAATTGCTCTTTCCGTCTCATACCTCTGTAGATTAACTTCTTCAATGAGTTCTACGCCTTTTTTATCGCTTTCAATTGACATTTCTTTGTTTGAAGCCATGTTTTATTTTAATTAGATATGCCCAACTGTTATATAATTGCGGAAGGATTTTTTTTATATCATCTTTTTTCGTTGGTTATATCATATTTACCAACCCCGCCGCTCAGGCAGGATATGACACAAGGTCAATTTTTAAGCGGAATTTAACAGGTTTGAATTCAGAATTTTCCTTTTCCTAAACTAGTTGCCTCACCAAGGCTGAAGAACCCAGTCTCTCCTACTATTTAGCCATAGCTGGAGGGAGAATAATTGGATTCATACCTTTTCCACGGGTATTAGTGCTATGTGAAATGCAATCAGTCTCGTGAAGGATTTGAACTCGTTGCTTTTATCTTATCTTTCGGTTTAGTTAGGCTTAGAACTGTTCGGCTTAGTGCACGGGTAGGGGCATACATTGAGCGCAGGTGTTCACGCTCGCGCGGGGAGGATGTGACAAGCACAGATGTCATAATAAAAACCCCGGGTAGGTTATGGACTGGGGTCGTGAATGACGTCATGCCCAGAAGCGATGGGCTGAGGATTTTGGGTGATTTTTGAAAAAAGGCAGTTAGTTGAGATTTGAACCTAGACGAAGCGAGTTGATTTTCGAATCTGGGCGAGGCCAGGCGAGTTGGGTCTACGAGATGCGCCGTGCGTGATGGGGTCAGATGGAACTGTCAGCATATTAAAAATTGTGTCTCTCTCTCCTCGCGTTGAAAACCTAAAAGTAAAGAAAGTAATAAAAGTTTCGTACCTGAACTAAATAAAGTCGTCAGTGTTATGAGTGTTTTTCGGATTCCTATGCATACGAACGTTTCACGTATCCGTATATGTCACATATTAATATTCTGGCAATGTTACACAACCACTTTTGAGATCAGCAAGAACTGTCTTTTAAATGTAGACTTTCACTATAGGCTTCTGCTGTCATTTGTTTTGGGAATGAAAATTACAAAGTCATTCTATAATTTTTTTCTTCGATCATAATTTCTTCAATATGTTTTTGCAAAAAAATATCGTACTTATTTAAATAGAGTCAAGTTTGTTTAAGGTATATTTTCTGAAGCCAGAATATTCAGCTATTAACTAAAAGAAGTTTAGCATCTTATCTATTATTAGTTTATTGACGGCAACATATCATAATTTTTGTTATGAGTCGTAATATTGAATAGGAGTATGTAAAATATATAACTATACAAAATAATGGTTAAATAGAATTATTAATTTTTGACAGGAATAGGCGAACCAATTTACCTGTATGGAAATTATTTGTATTAAGAATACCTATTTGAAGTTATAATTTTTAATTTAGTAGTGCTATTAATTTGGTTTAGTTGAGTTTGTGTGGTATATCAACCCCTGTAGGTTATTTAATGCCGAAATCCCTGCGTACATATCATATATGATTTTTATATGCATAGTTTGTCGATAACATTTTTAAACGAGCCAGTGCTAATTTGTTTGCATACAGTTAAATGGTTATATATATGATTTGATGGTAGGGTCGTACCGACGCAAAGTGCCACCCGGCTCCTGTATTCATAATGGCTCCCCCCCTTTTTTTTAAGGAAAATGAAATACTTTTAATGGCGTTGATTAATACTTGTAGAACTAATTCAAAAATTTAACCTTATGAACTTTTGCAGGAGCAACGTTACAAATAATTTGGTCAAAGTCTATCTTCTCCACAATTTCATGTTCAATTGAAATAAGGGAGAAATTGCTTAAGTGATCTTGCAACATACTTGATCTCTGTTAACTTTTAATGAGCTTCAGTTTTGAGAATCTTCTCTTTGCAGTTGCAACAGAAACCGTGAGCGTCAAAAAATAGCCGTAGAGCAATCACAATATTTGGCACTGTTTCGTGAACTTGCCATCGATAAATCCACCCCAGTCAGTCGATAACCGATAATTTGGTTATCCTGGTCATGTCACATTCCAATTTGGAAGCTGTCGCAAAAAAAGAAAAAAATCCCAAAGTCAAAGAACTTCAAAAGGCAGACGAGATACGTTTAAGTGACTACCGCATTTGCTACCGAGAATTTTAAATTTTCGTTCCAATTCGCCTTCAGTATCTTCCAGGATTGCTTACGATAATTATCTTGCGAAGATAGTTTGCATATGAGACATGGAGTCAAATCATGCTTCCAGTTCATTTACAAATTGATCATGACATTCATAAAGCTTTCTCTTTACCTCCGGCACAAGTTTTTGACATACGTCATTCTCCTTTTTCTCGGGTAGCTTTCTCTTTTTCTAATCTGCTTTTCAAGTGGAATATTCTTTTCCTAGTAATTGATTAAAGGATTCAGACACCGTTTCGGTTAAAGAAAATTTTGATCGCATTCATGTGGATTACACACATAACCAAACCAATACTTGGTTCTTGAAGTTTCTTTTGGATGTGATTTATTTGTCCGTGAATTTCTTCCGAGTAAAGCAAATGTGACATGAAGAAGTTTTCAATTAAAACCAAAATGATTTGTGCATCCTTTCACGTTTGAAGATTTTCTGAAACTGAGGTTAATGAATTGAGTGTTTGAATCACTCCTTGAAATCCAGTTTTCATTGCATGAATAACTTCGTAACGTGCACTCCAACGAATGGTTACCAAATGCGTCATCATGACCTTCATATGTGAAGATAAAACTTTTCACTGGTGATTAGAAGAGGAGAAAAATGTGTCAAGTCTCTCAATCACTCCCCAAAATGTAATGGCATTTGCATTCACAGCTGAGGCATGAACACCGCATAAATTCAGACTATTATTAGAACATGGCTCAAATTTAGCTTTCCCATTTATGTTTCGTAGAAGATGTTGAACATAACCAATAACTCCAGCCATACAAACTACATAGTCAAATCCTATCCTTCTACATGTTTTAAAATCAAATTTCACTTTCTGCAGTCGATCAAATATCATCTTGATATCAGAAGCTGTCTTCCCAAGTTCAGTGATAAGACCAATAAATCATTCCCGCACCTCCAATTCTTTGCCTTCAACAACGACGCATTGACAAATGAAATTCATCTGATCAGTGAGAGAAATGTCCGGGTTGCTGACTTGTATGATCACAAAATAATTGGCTTTTCGAATTCGATCCAATATATTTTAACTTCACGTGATTTCCCAAGATATAAAGGAATTCATTTTTGATTTTCGGTAAAAAGACCACCGGTTATTATTTACTTCTTTCAAGTAATGCTTTTCAAGAACCTGATCATACTTGCTTATTGGAACTATATACATCTTCTCGATGACCTCTAAAAGGCAGGTTCTGTTTCACGACATCAAGAAACTGTGTTAAAACCTGTCTCCAGATCTGTATTTCTTACATAGTTTGTTCAACTGTCAAGGGTTTTACCTTTATTAAGGCTCATTTACTATATCTTTCATTTCTTGAAAGCTCGTTGATGGCCAGACGAATTTTCTTGTTCTGGCCTTTTTTAATTAAGCTTCCAAAACTTTAGAAATCCTGGATTTCTTGCTTGACGTAATTTGGGTCTCCATTCTCGATGGTTTTGTGTTACATAGCCATATACACGAATATGGCCATGTGCGAAATGGATGAAGTGGACATCGAATGTTGATAACTATAGAACATAGGAATCTCGAAATTCGAAAACACGTAACGACTTCTTGTTCAGGTACGAAACCTTTTTATTAACTTTGAGTTAAAGGTTTCGACGTAAGGAGGTGAGACACAATCTTCTATGCTGTCTTATTCATTTGGTCCCCAACTCGAGCGGTCCCCATAGGGCGCAAGTTCGCCTCGCGTCTGCAAGCTCCAAAAGTCGACCGTCTTCGTCCAGTGTCTAATCTCAACTTTTTAACTTCTTTAGATTCTCACACAAACCTCCGCGCGCTTCCGGTGCGTGACGTCACCCGTACCCTGTCACTCCGTTTCGTCTCGGACTATTATGACATCTGAATGACACCTCCATCCGCCTGCGCGCGCCCGTGTTAACACCTGCCTCAATGTTGCACCTAACTAACCCATGTGCTGAGCCGAAAGGTTCTCAGCCTAACTAAACTCAAAGGCATGAACCGAAATCCCTCGGCTATTATATAACATTTGTAAAACCAGTGTTTTAGCATTACTCTCGGACTATTTTTCTCCAGTTTTAAAGTTGGAGCAAACGGTTTATCTTTGTTTTGAAATTTTTGGTCCTAATGTTACAAGATCTGGAAGCAACTGATCTGATCAGGTTTGTGGACAAAATGCGTTGTCTTCGGACACAGCAATCTCTGTGTTTGCCTGTTTTATTTCTTCATTGCCTGTAACTTCATCAGTTCCTTCTTCATATTCATACTTATCCTTACTGCATGCTCTGGAGCTCAATTTCTATGGCTCATCATCAATGTCACCTTCAATTTCTTTAACAACGTTAATTCCTGCAGGAAATTCCTCTTCAATCTTTATTTCTATATTTTTCTCCATCATATTCGTATTTTCTCCATGTTCCTCCTCCCCTACTTCTGATGTATATTCAGCATCTTCATCTTTGCTTTTTGCTTTAGCAACATATTTCTTCTTTAGGAAAACATGTAAAGATGCAGCAAATTTTCTTTCGTCACGTTCTCTGGTGGCTTTCAACTTATGATAAGTCGCTTCCCACCAAGTTTTTGCCGTTTACTCTTTCTAATCGATAAAAAAATAGAAAAAGAAACAAATAGAAGAGATCATACTTGATGGAATAGGGAATTTTTATTTAGTTCATTAAGATGAAATTTTGCACAAGAGTGAAAGTGGGTTTGTAAAAAAGGTTGATAATTTTTTAAACTATCCCTGACTTATGAATACACATTCGTTACCCATTCGCATCTTATAATGGCAAATTGAAGTTGTTGTGGCCCCCGAAAGGGTCACTAATGAAAACGCAAACACGGATATTAGATAACAGATTATACTACACAAGAAAGATTGAGTTACATCGAAAAGGTAAGAAGTCTCGTACTGTTCGTATAACACCGATAGTGATCTGCCCTTCTGGCAGCGAAATCTCTGTACTAATAACGGTGAGAAGAGTCCATTATAGTAAGATGGGTAAGGTTCCCACGACAGAAGTATTACTTGAAAATAGAAACAATTTCAGGATTTTATCCAATACAGTCAATGATTGTATAAATTTTTTCTTGAATTTAATTTTAGAAATTTACTATCCTTTATACTTGTACATTTTTCTAATTCTTTTTTTATATCATTCTTATATTCAATAAAATAATTAAGATTTTAATCCATTGTGATGGTTGTAGTTAAAATAACTGAACATTTAAATTTTACTAGAAATTTTTACCTCTGATACATGGATTAAACATTAACTTATTCTCCTAAAAACTAACTGACAATTCATTTTTTAGGCAAAGTAATTACCCTCTTTTTAATTTGCCGACGTATACTTTTTTAAAAACCTGACAGCGTAATGAAAAATGTTATTGAAACTAAAGTAATAAGGAGAGAAATATTCAATAACAATTTATTCATTTCCATTAGTTCAGCCGGATATTAAAAACAGTATTCGTGTTTTAAAATACGCAATAAACATTAAAAGTCAATATTAAATATCAATCACTTGTGATTTAACTTTGCTTTTTTTATTTTTTTGAGAAACAAATCTTTAATCTTTTTTTGTGTTTCTACCACAAGATTAAAAATAATAATTGGTATCAATTGAAGAATCTTTTTCCCAGACATGCTTTGGGGCATTCTGCAGTTGAATTCGAATGGAAATTCTACAGTTGATCCTAAATGAATATTTAAATATAATTCAAAAATCGTTCCGGAAGAATTTAAAGCGTGAAATTTTAAAGTTTTACATCTAAATAATCTGCGCTTACATTTTTATATTACAAACTTAAGATTTTTAGCTTGTAAAAATAATTTTATATTATTTTTACAAGCTAAGAATCTTAAGTTTGTAATATAAAAATATAGTTAATCTTGGAATATGCACTGAATTTGATTTTTCTGAAAATATTTAGTTAAAAAATCTCTAAAAAATTTAAGATTTAATTTAGGATGTTATTTCCACATAATAATTCTAAAATAGTGATTTTATGGAAAATCCATTGAAATTTCTGAAGAGCGTGATGTTTATATAGTTTTTCCGCTTTAAAAATCGCAAATTTAGTAAAAACCTTCGAAATGTAGTATGTAAAGTGGGTGACCTTAGTCGAGGGTGACCCGAAGGCTGCCTTTTCGATAGCTACAACACTGCGGTGTAGAGGAGAGCGCTACTCCTTTCTCTAGATTGTTCCACTTTACCCTTGATCCGTACCTGATAATACTGAGTGTTAAGCAAGGAGGCATTAAGCACCACGGCGACACGAGTTCAAATCCTGGACGAGACTGATTGCATTTCATATAGCACTGATACCCTTGGGAAAGGTATGAATCCAATTATTCTCCCTCCAGCTATGGTTAAATAGTAGGGCAGACTAGGTTCTTCAGCCTTGGTGAGGCAACTAGTCTAGGAGAAGGAAAACTCTGAATTCAAACCTGTTAAACTCTGCTTAAAAAAATTGACCTTGTTTTATATCCTGACCGATCGGAGGGGTTGGTATATATGATTAAGTACCATTTTTTGAATCTTTAGTATGACTCGACCTGGGATTGAATCCAGGTCTCTCGGGCCATTGGTGAACACTCTAACCATTATGCCATTACAGTTGATCAGTCTGGGGTGTATTTTTCAACAGATCCAATGTTTTATATCAACGTTTTCCCATAAAAAAAAGCAAATAATTGGTTGTCTTCTAGATACGCACACCCGAATTTTTTTTTTAGCTTTTTTTATGGTATGCCGCTTTCAAATTAGCAGTAGGAGTCAGCTTCTTGGGCTATTCGGTCTGTTTTCCAAGAAAATAAACTTGTTTTTCATCTGAATTCTTAAATAATCTTTTTTATGATAAACTAATTTTTCAATTAATATTTATCAATAAAATTTTTTCAATTATAAAATTTTAAAACTTTTTTCAACAATGAATTGAGCACTTTTTAACAATGAATTAAAAACAAATCAAACATTATTTCAGAATTTCCCGGAAAAAGCAGATCAAAAGAATGTATGAAGCTGGCTATTGCTGCGACTATGAAGAGAGCATTCCTTAAAAATTAAGCTGAAAATTTTGGGATTGGGTATATTGAAGATAACCAAATTACTGTTTGTTTTTTTTATGAATAAATATTTTAGACTTCTGTCATAACCTCACGACAGGGTTGTTATTACGTAGGGACTGGAAAAATAGCCTCTTCATAATTTTTAAATTTAAATGAAGGTTGTTTTGTTCTCAAATGTTTTAATTATTACAAATGAATTAAGATTACGTTTTGAAGTTAACAGATTTTTTTATCAATGGTAACTAACAGTCCAATGCTGGGTGTAGGTGGTCTGAGCGTATATGGTGTTTTTTTTCAGAATTGGCACCACCCACTCATATATATCTTGGGTAAACGTTGTTGGGGCAATAAAACGTAAGTAATTCTTAAAACTATCATTTACTATTAAAATTATCTTTAATCCTTATTTTGATTCTTTGATTTTTCTCTTAAATCTTATAAAAAACCGATGATATATTTAAAGGATATCGGATATTTCAGTAAATCAAATTATTGATAAAAGAATATTGATAATAATGCAAATATTTTCAAATTTTGTGGACAATAAGAGAATAAATTATAATCTAACAAAGCATTTGATAAAATGTGATATTCTATTTTTTTAATCTTAATTCTCCGTCGAAAAGACCTTTAGTTTGGGAAGGAGCACAACTTTAAAAAAATAAGACCAATTTCATTCTTATTTGATATAATCTTAAAAATCTACAGACTTTAAAGAAGACGAACTTTCTTTATTTCTTCAAGAAACTTTACTCTGAATGAAAAATCGTTTTGAATATATTACAATCTCGGAAAATATGTTATTCTACACTGGTTTTAATCATATATTTTTAGATAGATTAAATAAATCTTTATTTAATTACAAAAATGTCATTTTGGGCTGAAAAGTTAACAGTAAAATTTTTAAGCAAAGAAAATGTAGTTAAATTATATCAGAGAAAATTTGTTTTGGGATCAAACAAAAGCAAAAAAAAATATATTATTTTTAAAACTCCATCAGAAAAAACATGGTACATAAATTCTTTTTTGAATTGTTTAAAAACAAAATCAAAATCTACAAATAACTTTTTCTGTGTGTTTATATCATGATTTTAATTCTTTTTTTAAAATCTTCTGCTTTCTTTTTTCTTTTTCTTTTTTTCATCTTTCTGTAAATGTAAAAATTAGCGATTGGAATTTGTTTTTATTCCAATGACCAAACATTGAAACTCTCGCGTTAACGGATAAAAATATTTTCTCAAGTTTTTTAAAAATCAAAATAGCTATTAATTATTAAATCAATTTATTAATGAATAAAATTTTTAAAAAATGCATAAAAACTTCAACATGTTCACAACTGATTTTGAAATCATTAAAAAAACATGTTCGGACATTTTATTCTTATAAAAAATAAGCTAAAAACGATCCAAAAATTATTGACGATTATTGCAATGCAAAAACTTGGGGGCAAAAAATGCATATCTGTCGTGGAAAATGTACAATATAGTAGGGATGTCTCTTGAAATTTCCCGGTGTGGTCTTGTAGTCTCAGCAAGAGGTCGCTCACAGCAAGACCAGATCAATGAACTGACATATCATACAGTCACCCTAGCTTATTAAAAGCTGAGGTCGCCGACAGTACGATATGTCATGCGATAGTGATCTCCCAAACAAAAAATCCATGAAGGTGAAAAAAAAAAAAAAAAAAAGAATATTAGATTTCTTTTTTGAAACACCATAAAATAAAAACGAATGATCACAACTTCAATTTATTTTCACGAGCAAAATGCAGCCTCTATAAAGTGCCACCCGGGGCCGAGTCTTCCTGATATCACGCACTTTGGTTCGCCACGGCTTGAAAGTCAATAGTTTTTTTTTGTTTTTAAATGTGTCAGAACTAAAATGTTTACAGACAGTTAAATGGTCCAAGTATTCAAATACAAATTGTTGTATTTAGTATTAATCAATTGTTTGCACTTACTTAAATAGTTTGTTTTTTTGTTTGTTTGTTTTGTTTGTTTTGTTTTACAGCATATCAAACTCATCGGTCATTTAATGCCGAATCAAGTTAAGGAAAATAAGTCTGAAAAGAAATTCAAAGAAGAGGTCTTAGGAATTAATGATAAACTTTGACAATTATTTGGTTATTTGTTTTTATTAGGGGCTTATTTGTAGGGAATCATAATCATAATTTTTTTTGTGAAACAGGTTGGGGAAGGGATCAGTTTGTTGGAATATATCTAGTAAAGAAAGGGTTTATCGAAGTAATTTGGTCTTATTGTGAATTTCTTTAGATTTTTGTCTATAATTTCACTGTTTTTAGAAATGAAATCACGTCATTTATTTCAGTTTTAGAACAGTTCCTTCATATTGTTTGCGCTAGGGAATGTTTTTCTTATATGGACTAGGTCGGTACATTCGATGAGAATGTGCTTCACGGTGAATTTGGTCTGGCATGCATAACAGATTGGTTGTCGTTTTCCTTCGAGTAAATAAGAGTGTGTTATCCTTGTATGACCTATTTGGAGTCTGGACAATGTAGTTTCCTCTTTTCAGTTTTTTCTAAAGGTTTGCCTCCATTCCCCCACTGTGGGTTCAATTTCTAATAATTTATTATAAGAAAATAAAATTGTAAATTAAAGAATTTATCAAATGACAATGTTATACTGATATGTTGGGTCCCAAGTCATACTGGAATCAGTAGAAATGACCAAGCGGATAAAGCAGTCAGGTCTACCATAAACATAACCACTGAAAAGAAAATTAAAATATCATACATAGACTTTAAAATGAAAAATGATAAGTACATACTACTGCAAAGACAACAACGCTGGAACAATAATGAAAATAATAAATTATCAGAAATTAATACTTAAATGGTTTCAAATATTGCTATCTAACATACGTATTTTTATTTGAACTCATTTAAATGGTTTTAAGTATCGCTATGTAACAGTCACAATTCAATTTAGACACACAGTAAAAGAGTTTTAAGTACTGCAAACAATTCTATTCACTATTATTCACTTGTTTGCACTCAGTTAAATGGTTCCAAGTATCTCTATGTATCAATAACAATTCGATTTAACGTTAATCATTTCTTTGCACACAGTTTAAATATCAAACAGTTCAATTTGATCCATAGATTGGACCCAATTAACTACAACCACTCTGGGTCAGTATAGACATGGGAACAATGTCAATGAAAGAGTATATCATATTCCCCAAACCTAGAAAATGACCATCAGAGAGTTTAATGTCATATCAGGACACTCATTTGGCAGTAGGTCTACAAAGATACTGTCGGTGTGTATACCCAACCGACGTATTTTTATCATTGACTTAAATTTTATGACTAGAAATCTTTTCAGGGTTTTCGGACTATTGTCTTCATCTTTATTGTTATATTCACAACGTTTCGGCCGATATTTCCTTCGGCCTTCTTCAGGTGTTTGTCGAACTCGGGAGCCTAGACCTTTATTTAATCGCTCGTTCTGATTTCGTTAACAATAACCGGGTGTAAGCGCTATGTATTCCTGTATTGTTGCTGGCCTGGAGTCAGGGTTGAACCTGAAACCTCCAGATGATTGTCTCTTTAGAAGCTTAGGGACTATGAGTGAATTTTTGGGACTTATAAACTTAATGTTCTCACATCCCTATGATTGCAACTACTATGTATGATTTTTTTACCTGAGCTCATATTCCAATTTTTTTTTCAAGGAACGTCTCAAAAATTTAGACATCTGGAAATCTTTGTGTGAGAAAAACTCGAACCTTTTAATTGAGTGCAAATAAATGGATATTATCAAATAACAATAGTTACTTGAAACCATATAATTGGTTATAAATTATTAAGAAATAACCATAGAAATATTTGATATGAACGTACAATGAACACTGTTCCCACATCTCCGCGCATTGAATAGCTCTAGCCGGGTTAACATGCCATTAAAACCAATCAATCAGTCCCAAAGTAACACAAATAATACATCCGATTTCCGGAACGTGGTTGTCAGTTTTCTCATCATCGTTGCCATTCGTCTTTAATGCTATTGGTCTGAAAATGTAGCTCTCTGTGAGACCAGTATATTTCATATGCTTGAACTCCTCGCCTTTGTTGGCAGCGGTGCGTGAATTCGTTGCCAATCGGCGTACATGCGTCAGGGCGAAAGTATTCACATATGTGACTATCCATAAATGGCATTATTCGTGACGAAATAAGATCACTGTCATACGACCAGGGCACTTTCCATGGCCTCGATCAAGTCTGGAATTTTTCAACGATGGTGGATGAGTACGATTTGACTAAGGCTTTCGAAATGCTTTTTGTAGATACTGAAGTGATGGATACTGTGAACATAGGATTTAACTGAGGTAACTGGTTTGGTTTCTTTTTTTAATGGCATATCAACTTTCCAGGTTATTTAATGCCAAAGCCACCCTTCTAGAAGAACGGTAGTGGTATTATTTAACCCATAGCTGGGAGGACAAGGGGTTTCATACCTTTCCCAAGGGGATTTGTCGGAAAGTGAACGTGATAGCGCGATTCCGTTGTCCAGAGCTTTAGACTTACACCACGTGGACATCCCTTAAGGAAACAGGGTGGAGTCATTAAAAGTAGACAATATTCCACATCTGCAGGTGTTAGGATGTGAATTTTAAAGGAAGGAGTAAATCTATGTTCAATGATAACGTCACAAAATGTCATTAAAGAATGTACCCAAACATATTCTTGATTAGTTTGTTAGTTTTATGTCATAACAATCTTTTTTTTAATTTATTGTATAAGAATTATGTACAATTGAGAAGAAGGCCTTAGTGTTTGTTAGGGAGAGGGAAGAAGAGTGATCTTCACATGACTAATGGACCTAAACTAATCCTAGCTAACCACAGATATTGACCAAAACATTCTGAAAATATTTATCTCCATCTATCACCGTTCACAACGCAGTCACCAAAATACCGCATTCACTCTATGATACTAAAGCCTACTTTAAATTTTTCCTATGATATAAAAAAATTTATATTTAAGAGCGGATGGGAAATCTTAAAAAAAACGATCCCGAAAAAATAAAACATAACAAAACAAAATATTAAGGGAAATTAGTTGTCCCTGTACTACCGAAAAAATATATAAACCTCAGACTGTTTTCCAACGAAGGCCAAAAACCAGCTGAGCGATCTCTACAGGAAGAAGGAGCTAAACTACGTCATAACAATCCTTATGATAAACAGGTTATTATATGCCAAAGAAAATCCTTTTTTCCGAAGCAGTTTAATGATTTCAAGTGCACAAACCAGAATCTGTGGTAGAAAATGAGATACATAAAATTCTTTGACTCTTTGAAAGGCAAACGAATCATTTAATCCCTGTCAAAATACTAGACATAGAGTTAATTAACAAAAAATAAATTAAAAAAAAAGTTGACAAGAGGATTTTGCCATTTCATCTGACTATATTGCGAAAAGAAAATAAAGCGAAAAAATTGAAAAGATGGATCTTTCCTTGAGTGCTTTAAAAGCTGTGGATCATGAAGTTGACACTAATACCAATTGCAGTGTGTGTTCTTCGAATGGTCAACAAAAGCCTGGGAAAACAGATTATGGGAAATGAGAATCAGAGAAAGAATCGAGCCCAAATAATAATAATAGTAATAATAATAATAATCACACGAGAAAACCTGGACCTAGCTAAGAAAAGGAAATCTTAAGAGAGAAACGAAATTTCTCTTAAGAGCAGCACAGGGCAACGCCATAAGGACCAATCATATCAAAGCGAAAATAGATAAGACGCAACAAAACAGTAAATGTAGGCTCTGCGGAGACAGAGACGAAACGATCAATCACATAATAAGCGAATGCAGCAAATTAGCACAAAAGGAGTATAAAGCGAGACACGACTGTGTCGGCAAGGTGATCCACTGGGAAATGTGCAAGAAATATAAATTTGACCATAGCTGCCAAAATCAACAATACCCTACTACGAAACCGAATAGAACCCAAAATCGACAACATACTTAGAAAAAACCAAAATGGCTTCCGAAGAAATAGATCCACGACCTCACAAATATTAACCATCCGCAGAATCCTTGAAGGTGTACGGGCAAAGAACCTACAAGCGACATTAATATTTGTCGACTTTACCGAGGCTTTCGACTCCATTCACAGAGGAAAGATGGAACCATTCCTACTAGCGTACGGCATACCTAAAGAAACCGTAGCGGCAATAACGATTCTCTATAGAAACACTAAAGTAAAAGTACGATCACCGGATGGAGACACAGAATACTTTGACATTGTAGCAGGAGTACTACAAGGGGACACGCTGGCCCCGTACCTCTTTATCATTTGTCTAGACTACGTACTTAGAACATCGATTGACAAAATCAAAGAGAATGGCTTCGAACTGACGAAGAAAAGAAGCAGAAGATACCCCGCAACAACAATTACCGACGCCGACTACGCCGACGACATAGCGATACTGGCAAATACACCTGACCAAGCCGAAACTCTTCTGCATAGTTTGGAACGAGCAGCAGCAAGCATAGGCCTCTATGTTAATGCACACAAAACGGAATATATGTGCTATAACCAAACGGGGGACATCTCCACTCTAGAAGGAACCCCACTTAAACTAGTAGACAAATTCACGTACCTAGGAAGCAGCGTCGAATCAACCGAAAAGGACATCGAAACAAGGTTAACGAAAGCATGGACAGCTATCAATAGGCTATCGATTATATGGAAATCAGACCTAACCGATAAAATGAAACGCAGTTTCTTCCAGGCAGCGGTCACATCGATACTGCTGTATGGATGCACTACATGGACGCTAACAAAATGGCTGGAGAAGAAGCTAGATGGCAATTACACAAGAATGCTGCGTGCAATCCTGAACAAGTCCTGGCAGCAACACCCCACAAGACACCAACTGTACGGCCACCTGCCCCCTATCACGAAAACTATTCAAGTTAGACGAACCAGACATGCAGGACACTGCTGGAGAAGCAGAGATGAACTCATAAGAGATGTACTCTTATGGATCCCCACACATGGCTGCGCAAAAGCAGGACGACCAGCTCGAACGTACATTCTGCAGCTATGTGAGGATACAGGATGTTGTCCTGAAGACCTACCTAGGGCGATGAATGATAGGGAGGAGTGGCGAGAGAGGGTCAGGGATATCCGTGCTACCAGCGCGATATGATGATATGCACAACCCAGCACCTGTCCTAGAAAATGACTTGCATAAACTCCTACGGGACTTTAAGATACAAACGGATCACCTAATCCCAGCCAGAAGACCAGACCTTATAATAATCAACAAAAAAAAAAAGAGAATTTGCAAAACTGTCGACTTTGCTATCCCGGCGGACCACAGAATAAATCTGAAGGAAAGGGAAAAGAAGGATAAGTACCTCGACCTTGCTAGAGAATTGAAAAAGCTGTGGAACATGAAAGTAACGATTGTGCCAATTGTGATTGGTGCTTTAGGCACAATAACTAAAGGATTATTACAAGGCCTGGAGAACTTTGAAATTGGCGGACAGGTAGAGACTATCCAAACGACAGCATTGCTGAGAACGGCCAGAATCCTGAGACGAGTCCTGGAGACTTGAGGAGACTTGCTGTCGCTCAAACTCCAGGGAAAAACCATTAGCTAAAGCTGATGTGAAAAACTCGAATGAGTAAAAAAACAAGAACAAATAATAATAATAATAATAATAATAATAATAATAACAATTATTGAACCATGCTAGTGAACCGAAAACGCTGTAGGATATGTGGGTCAAGGTAATACCAATTGTAGTTGGAGCACTCGGAATGGTCCCTAAGAGCTTGGAGAAATAATTGAAGGACGTGAAATCAGTGCGAGAATCGATACTATCCGGACGAAGATCAGCTATAATACTGAAAAGAGTCCTGTTGATTTGCTGCCTCTCAGATTCCAGTGGAAGACGAATAGTTTATGTTGGTGTAAAAACCTCATAAGGAGTGAAGTTATAATAATAATTGCTTATTTACGGTTATGTTGTCCAGTACTTCAATTTGATATGATACATTTTCAAAGAGTAAATCCCCAAATGGGATCCTAACAAGAATTACTAATCCACTTCAGAGTGGCTATAGGAGAAATGGTAAAAAAAGAGTTTCTCTACAATAACAAACCTTGAGTGGTTTCCAGACGTTTTGAAATGTTAAATATATTCAGAGTATGATCGGTAAATTGTCGTCTAAATTACACAAAAATGAAAATATCACTGATATTTCATTTTATTCGATAGCTTTATCATAGTTATAAAATAAATAAAATTTATTCAACGAAATCACAATTGGCTTGAACAATGGTCTCCTGATGACGTCTGAATCTCCTGCAAGACTTTCAGATGGTCTCCTCGTTTAAGTTCGTAAACCTTATCTTCAATTTCTATTTGGTGTTGCACGGAGTTTTGTTGGTCCCTCACTTAACCACTCCACACTGATGATAATAAAGAAAATTTCAATTTGGAAGTTAGACAGCCATATGTTATTGATGATGTGATCACATATATTTTTTGAGAGCCAAGATTAGGTTCTGCTTTTGTGGTATTGTGGTTAGTACTATTTCCAAACTCAGATTCTTCCAGTAGCCACCTTCTCGATCCAGATACTTGATATAGACCTCCATGTTGAGTGTGAAGCCATGTGGGAAGATGAATGTAGGTATGACGTTATTATCACTTGTGACTACCCCAAATATTATAATGTGGACTGAGTGTTTTTACAACAAAACATGAATCTGTCCTCATAGTGGTGATTAAACACCCTGAAATCTTTGTATCGGAGCTTCCCTGAGGAATGCTGTCAAGTACAGCTGGCCGTTTCCAAATTTAAAATGACGACAATTTGCTCATAGCACACACACACACACACACACACACACACACACACACACACACACACACACGTGTGTATATATATATATATATATATATGAAAATATCACACACACACACACACACACACACATATATATGTATACATATATATGTGTGTGTGTGTTTGTGTGTATTCTTAAAGCTTCCTTTGAGTGTTTTCTCATCCCTTATTATTGTACATTATGCCTCTTTTTTCCTATAAAAATTCTTTGAATCCATAAGACCTTCTGCTGTCGGGAATATTTCTTTTTTGAGAAAACTATACGGTTATTTTGTTTGTCTAAAAAAATTTTTTAAAACTTAATTTTAGTCATAAATTGAAATATTTAATTCCTCTCAAAGAATTCTACTAAGACGATATAAAATAAAACGCCACTACAAAAGTCATAAAGGATTTCATAAAAAAAACACCAAAAAAAAAAAAAAAAACGAAAGAAAAGTCACACATTTTCTTGTCGGGGTAGAAATGGAAAAAGCAAATAGGAATTTTTTCTTATAATGAAATCATTGATATTTTGAAGTATTTGTTTTATTATATTCCAATTTCTAAAGGAAAGTGGGAAAAATGTATGAATGATTGCAACTTGCCATAGAAGGGAAAGAATTATGAAATACGAAGGTGACAATGATAGCGATATAAATAAAACCATTTGGAACAATTCCAAAGAATCTGTAAGATGAGATGAGGTAGGCTGGAGATGTATGGAAATATTATCACCGTTTATACACATCTTTGCATGAATAGTAGCGACTACTGAGGAGAGTCCTGAAGAACAAGAAACTTGTTGTCATTCGTACTCAAGTGAAACTAGCAGTAAATTCCGGTGTAAAAACTCAGAAAGAGTAGAGTGGATGTAAAGGAAAGTTAAAAGCTAGACAAGTACCAGGACATAACCAGAGAGCTGAAAAAGTTGTTGAACATGAAAGAGACTGATATCAATCTTAGTTAGAGCCTCTGAAACGGTCCCCAGTAACCTGGACTTTATGAACTGGAGATTAGAGGAAGAAATGAAACCATCCACATCAAATGCTATTAAAATGAGCCTGTGCACTTTGAAGCGTCCTGGCAACCTTTCAGTGAAGAATCACCTGTTTGAGCGGGTCTGAAAGACTCGCAAGGAGTAGAATGATTATACAGAATTATATGGTTTCTAGTATCTCCATCAAATACTAACACTTTTAAACTGAGCTCTTTGACCTATAGATGGGAATTTAACAGATACTACCAATTTGAATCAGAGCGGACTTGAGAGTTGAAGTAATAAAAATGTGAGTCTACACTTGTGACCCGGGTGATTTGCAGAGACAAACAACGTTGTTGATATGATATCAAACGAAAGAAACTCTCTCTCTCTCTCTCTCTATATATATATATATATATATATATATAGTTTCTTTCGTAATATCCAGTCAGCGTCCGAAGACAGTGGCTGTGGGTTATTCTATATATAGAATATATGAGGAATATCATATAAATCTCTGTGAGAGCTGGATATATGGCTATTGTTTCATCACTTGAAGGTATATAAAAAAATCCACTTTGAGAGCGTATATAGTGTAATTAGATGTAAACTCAAACCTAGTTAAGTTGTCAAAATAAATTTTCCGCCGAAATAAATTTATCATGACAATTTAACCATCTCTAAGTTTCCATCTAATTACACTATATATATATATATATATATATATATATATATATATATATGTGTGTGTGTGTGTGTGTGTGTGTGTGTATATATATATATATATATATATATATATAGTTGTTAATCTTCAAAAAAACATATTACGACTTTTTTCGAGTATATATCAACGTAAAATATGTCTATTTTTTCCTGTTGTTCAGGTACTTCTTAATTTTTAAGAAAAGAAGAACTTTCAGTTATCTTATTCGTCCAAAACAAAAATGCAGACATTAATTTTTTTTTTCCGAGCTAAAAACAAATGCCGATATAAAATTCCTAAACCGGTACGCGAAAGAAAAAAACAAGAAGCAAAGTCCTGGCATTTCTTCTGATAAAATCAGTGATATTTTAAAATATGTAAAACTTTGACACAAAATTAAATAAAAAAGAATAAAATAAATAAATACACGAAGTAAAAAAAAAAATAAAATAAAATAAATTAAAATAAAAGAATAAAAAAAGAAATAAATACAATAAATAAAATAAAAAATAAAACAGAATAAAAAAAAAACAAATATATAAATGAATCAAATAATTAAATTAAATAGAACAATCTAAATAAAAAGGTAAATAAATAAAAAAGAAAGAAATAATAAAATAAAATAAGATTAGAATAAATAAATAAAACAGAACAAAAGTATTACTCAGTCAGCTGGGGCTGTAGAATACACCGACTTCACTTCTGCAGAGGAGTAAGACCAACGAGTGTCGGAGATATGACACTAAACAATCGGATGGTGAGGTTCCAGTAATGCTGGAGCTTTGGAGAATGCGGAGTACCCTTTCATTGCCATCGCTCCCAGGTCCACTCTGGGCCTTAAAGGGTCTTATCTATGGGTCTTATGTGAAAGGGTCTTATCTATGGGTCAAATTGAACTTAACTGCGTTCTTATGCTAAACTGAATTACTTGAAATAAAACCATTTTGATATTCAAACTGCGTACTCGTGCTAAACTGAATTGTTTGAAATAGAACTGTTTTGACATTTAACTGTGCGTGGAGAAAAAACTATACTTATACTAAACTGAATTGTTTGAATTAGAACTGTTTGACTAAACTAAATAGCTTGAAATAGAAATGCTTTTGAGCATTAAACTTTGTACTTCGGCTAAACTGAATTGTTTGAAACAGAACTGGTTATTTGTATAAAAATGGATTTGGTATTTAATAACATACAAATTTTGATATGTCATAAAACCTAAACAACAACAATAAAATAAAAGATAGTGTAAAATGAATAGATTATTATATAAAACAGAAGTAGATAAATAAAATAAAATAGAGCAAAAGAAAAAAAAAAAAAGAAACAAAGAAAAGAAAAGAAAAGAAAAGAAAAAATAAAATAATGTAAAAGAATAAATAAAAATTTATAAAGGAGAGGAGAATACTACATTAATTTGCCAGAGAATTGAAATATTTAAGAGAAATAAAGACGACGGTGATACGGACAATTTTGGAAGTATTTGGAATAATTTCAAAGAACATGGAAAATGATTGAGACTGTTTCAAAGAAGTAAAGAGAGACCTGTTGAAATCGGATCGACTTTTGAGAAGAGTCTTGAAGAACTGAAGACAACCGAGAGAAACTACCGGTTACTTTTGATGCAAAACCTCACAAAGACTAAAATCAAGAACAGTAGAAAAAAACCCGAGCAACGGCAAGAATCCAAAGAAACATCTTCCAAGGAAATTCATTCTCACCATCACTATTACTTGTCGCAATGATGTCGCTAAGAACCTGCAATGGAATCTACATATTAAGGAAATCACAGAAGAAGTTGAACAACCTCATGAATAGGAATGATATCAAGCCATTATCATGTCGCATTGCCAGCATGGATATCCCTGACCTCCTCTCGCTACCCGTCCATTGTTCCCGAGAAGTCTTCAAGGTTACATCCTCTATCGGCACAGAGCTGCTGTATATAGGTTCTAGCTGGTCGTCCAACCTCTGCTCGTCCGTGTGAAGGGATTCTCTAAGGTACAGAGCTTATGAGTTCGTCCTTACTTCTCTAGCAGTGTTCCCGATGTCTAGTGTGTCTAACTTGGATAGTTTTCGTGATGGGTGGTCGGTGGTCCTACAGTTTCTGTTTTGTTGAGTGTTGCCTCCAGCATTCTTGTGTAATCGCCGTCAAGTTTTTCTCCATACGTTTAGTTAGCGTTTACACGATACATCTTTATAGCAGCATTCAAACGACCGCTGGTTGGAAAAAAGGCGTTTTATTTTATCGGTCGGGTCTGACTTCCATGTGACCGACAGCCTATATATAGCTGTCTATGCCTTTGCTAGTCATGTGATGATGTCATTCTCGGTTGATGAAACACTGCTTCTGAGATTTTAGAGGACCACCATTTAGTGTGAAGATATCACCTCTTTGATTAAAGCTCATGTATCCTGTTTTTACTGCGTTAACATGGAGGCCTATGCCACCTGCAGCTCACTCGTTCGAAGCTAGATTCGGCTTGGGCGGGTAATTGTTATCGGCGTATTCCGCGTCCGTAAGGGTTTGTGCGGAGTATCTTCTGCTTCTTTCTTTTTGCCAGCTTAAAACAGTTTTCTTTCATTAAATCTATAAAAGTTCTACACACGTAGTCTTGATAGATAATAAACAAGTATGCAGTAGTCTGTGTCTCCATCTGAGGAGCGGACGTTCATTTTCGTGTCTTATACCGTATCATTATGCCTGCAACAGTTCCTTTGGGGAGGCTGTTGGCGAGAAGTATTTGCTTCATCTTCCCTCTGTATATGGAGTCAAGTACCTTGAGAAGTCGACGAATAATAGTGTTGCCTCTAGGTTTTTTGTACGGACACCTTTCAGTATCCGACGGATAGTCAAAATTTGGGATGTCGTGGATCGATTTCTCCGAACGCCATTTTGTGTCTTCCTAAGTATCTTCTCAATTTTGGGTTCTATGCGTTCGCGTAGCAGAGCAGTATAGATATTAGTCGCTATGCATGTAAGTGTTATACCTCGGTAGTTCTTGGTTACTCGAATGTCATTCTTCTTGGAGAAAGAGTGGAAGCATACTTTTGTCTATCCGTCTATTGTGTTTTGGCTATATACGACGTTGCAGTATCGGAGCAGTATATCTTCGAATTCCCTTGTCTTCCATACTTCTGTGAATATTTCATCAAGCCCTGCAGCTTTTATATTTTTGATTTGTCTTAGTACTGACTCGAGTTCTTTCTAAGTAGACTATCCTAGTTTGATGTCTAGTTGATTACTTATAATTTTTGAAATTGGTTTGTCCGTAATCTTCGGAGGTGTCTTGTTGATTACTTATAATTTTTATGATTGATGAATATTGATGGTATCAGGATATTTGCCAAGAATGAAAAAAGCTTGAACCCTTTTACTTAATAGAATCTACCGCCAAGACAAAGGAGCCGAATTTGGGATTGAAAAATATGAAATATTAAACTGAAAATAAGAAAAAGAAAAAAACAACAAAAGGTACAGAAATGCCCTCTCAGGAAAGTATCAGACACCGTTAACAAATATCAAAACAAAATCAGTCACCATGAAGCAAATGGAGAAGAAATAAAAAACAAAATCAGATACCATGAAGCAAATAGAGAAGAAATAAAAAAACAAAATCAGACACCATAAAGCAAATGGAGAAAAAAAAAAAAAAATCAGACACCATGAAACAAATGGAGAAGAAATAAAAAACAAAATCAGACACCATAAAGCAAATGGAGAAGAAATAAAAAACAAAATCAGACACCATGAAGCAAATGGAGAGAAATAAAGAATAAAATCATACACCATGAAGCAAATGGAGAAGAAATAAAAAAAAAAAATCAGACACCGTGAAGCAAATAGAGAAGAAATAAAAAACAAAATCAGACACCATAAAGCAAATGTAGAAGAAATAAAAAACAAAATCAGACACCGTGAAGCAAATCGAGAAGAAATAAAAAGCAAAATCAGACACCATGAAGAAGATGAAGACGAAATAAAAAACAAAATCAGACACCATGAAGCAAATATAGAAGAAATAAAAAACAAAATCAGACACCATGAAGAAGATGAAGACGAAATAAAAAACAAAATCAGACACCATGAAGCAAATATAGAAGAAATAAAAAACAAAATCAGACACCATGAAGCAAATATAGAAGAAATAAAAAACAAAATCAGATACCGTGAAGCAAATGGAGAAGAAATAAAAAACAAAATCAGACACCATGAAGCAAATATAGAAGAAATAAAAAACAAAATCAGACACCATGAAGCAAATGGAGAAGAAATAAAATGCAAAATCAGATACCGTGAAGCAAATCGAGAAGAAATAAAAAACAAAATCAGACACCATGAAGCAAATATAGAAGAAATGAAAATTAAAAAAAGAGTTCCATGGAATAACTGGAAAATTCCCAGAAACTTTAAGAAATAAATAAATCCTTAGGTTGACCCTCTAGTAAGTACTCTGTACAAGTCTTAAGATGGACGAGGGAGGAGCTTAGACATTAAATTATCTTTAATTATAAGTTAAGATTTTAACAGTTCGTAATATAGGTTTATGAAAAACCAGCTGACATTCTCTCTAAAAAGTCTTACTTTTTATACAAATAGACGTTCGAGAAGCTGTATTCTTTTTAGCATTTGTACTTTTGCCTTTAGTGACCAATCAGAACCTTCTTTTAGGACTTGTCCGGCTCTTTTGCTAAAAATTTCTTTGAGATATTAGACAATAATATTTGAATATTATTTTTGAAATTTTGAAGCATCAAAAATCATTATAGTTTAAGAGCTAATTTCGTTCGGTTTGTTTTGGTTTTATGGTATATCAACCATTGTTGGGTATTTAATGCCGAATTCTGTTTTCACATATACATTGAATATATGAATAGTAAACACATTTTGTAGATACACATAGTTAAAGGATCAAGCAGTTCTTTTTCTAACAATTAAATTTAGCATAAGTCAAAAAAGTTAAATAGTTCCAAGTATTGCTACCTATAAGTAACAAATCAATTAAGCATCAGTTTTGTTTATACTTAGTTAAATGATCAAGCAGTTCTATTTCTAACAACTCAATTTAGCATAAGTCATTTGCTTCCACTCAGTTTAAATGTCAAATAGTTCAATTTGATCCATAGATAAGACGCTATCAGATGCTCTCATTACGGGCCAAAATGAAGCTCGGAGCGATGGCAATGAAGGGGTACTTCACACTCTCCGTTGCTTAAATTTATTGCTTAAATCATTACGGGCCAAAGTGGAGCAAGGAGTGATGGCAATGAAGGGGTACTTCACATTCTCCATTGCTTAAACATCACTGGAGTATCATCATTAGATTATTTTGTGCCATATCCAGGAGATTCCTTAAGGGACTTTTACCTCTCTGTAAAGATGCAGTCGATGTATACGGCCCCAGCCGACCGGCCTACTCAGACAAGGGACAGAGTACAAGGAAATGGATATCGATGCACAAGGCTTTACTCAAAAGAGATGACTGAGAAAAACGATGAGTCAGGAAAATAAGAAGAAAATTACTTCCCTTTTTGTGGTTTGCATGGATGCAGTAACTCTAATACACAAAAATACTCAAAAATGAACAAAAACGACTTTTAACAACAGCCAGTAACAGTTATAAAGTTGGCGACCTTAGTCGAGGGCGACCAGAAGGCTCCCTTTTCAATAGCTACTACACCGAGGTATCTGGGAGAGCCCTACTCCTTTCCCTGGATTGCTCCACTTTACCATTGATACGTACCTTATATTGCTGAGTGTTAAGCAAGGAGGTATCAATAACCATTTTTAAAGTCTTTGGTATGACGCGACCTGGGATTGAACGCAGGTTTCCGGGACTATTGGTGAACACTCTACACACTAAAGATAGAAAGAAAAATTCCAACTGGAAACTTCAAGCGACAAACTAAAGAAATTGTACATGAAATAACCGAGACATGACGACGCAGTGGATACCCCAAGAGAAAAACGGAATTTCTTTTAATCACAACACATTCTTTTTTTGTGGTCGAAAAGAGGATAAAGACAGCAAGGGTAAGGATAGTTGTCAGAGATAATCAATGAAGATTGAAAAGAAAATTTCCAACTCACAGAACGACCCAGATCGAAGTAAACTGTAAGATGAGATAACATTCAACAGTGCAAACAAACAGAAATTTGACAGTTACCAATCAAATCTTAGGCAGTTTAGATCTTTGTACATGTCATAGTAAATGCTTATAAAACCCTTAACATGACCAAAAAAAAATGAAATAAGCTTTGAAAGACGGGATGTCAATCGAGCGAAAATCATTATATACTTCTGAAGTGTAGAGCAACATACACACACGTATATATATATATATATATATATATATATATATATATATATTCATACGAAGTCGTTCCTTTGTTCGATATATATATATATATATATATATATATATATATATATGGAGTCGTTCCTATGTTCTTTTGTCTTTAAGCACGTACTTAGACATTTATGTATGACAAGTATAGCCTTTACTTGTCATAAGGCCGAACATTATTTGGCAGAAAATCCAGGCAGTTCGAAAAGAGGCTGTCAAAATTGATCCAAGCGTCTCTTTGAATTTCGCGCCATTCAGTAGAAACACTGACCTTGGTTAAGCGCATGCCTATCGAAGGGATGACCGGACACTTAAGAAGTTGAAAGACGTAGAGACACTTGAGAAAATATGGTTTGGAATGGAATAGGTGATGGCGAATTTAGGAGTGGGTTTTTTTTTCGAAAGTAAACAACCTTTTTTAAAAAATATTTTTTAATTTTTTTATTTGCAAGTAAAGTTTGGTTCTTTGAAACTTACTTTTATATTATGTTTTTTTTCCCAATTCTTATTTTACTAATAGTTTTATTATATCAGTAATAGATCTAAAATGTAATATTAATATACTTTTTAGATCTATCATTGATTGATTGATATTAACGGCATGTCAATCTATCTGGGGTTATTTTATTCCTAGTGGTCATGGAATCTCGTTCATTGTGTCTTCATATTTATGTTTTTTTTATAGTTGTTTCTAAAGAGTTCTTTTTCTATAAATTCCTATAGAATAAGAATAATTTTTAAGCAGATGTATTTGGCCCATTTATTTGATTGTGTTCACTGTACGTTCATATTCTGTTATTTGGGTAGTTGTTTCATCTCTATTAGACCCATAAGTAAGATCCTATCTGGTGCAACCAGTCCAGGTCAGAGTGAAACAGAAAGTTATGGCAATAAATGGGAACTTCACACTCTCCAGATGTCCTGAAGTGAACTTTTACCTTCATATTCAGTTTGGGACCTTAATCCTTTTTTTTTGTGTGTGTTTCACTCTTTTGGGGGAAAACAGTCTATTCTAAGACTTTCACTAGTTTAAACTGGTGTTTTCCCACTGAATTCTGAGTGACAACAAGTCTCCTTTGGGCTCTTGTAAGCATTCTGGCTTATCTTACCATTGCTGTGGTTTAGTTTGGTTTGGTTTTATGGCAAATAAAACATTGTTGGTTATTTTATACCAAATCATATTTTTTCAGTTATATTGAATATATGATTTGTAAACGTATTTTGTAGCTACAGGCAGTAAAATGATCAAAGTTCTTTTTCTATCCAGCATAATTTCAATTTAGGATAAGTCAACAAAATTAAATAGTTCCAAGTATTGCTATGCATTGCTAACAATTTAATAAAACGTCAGTCATTTGTTTACACTCGTTTAAATTTCAAACAGTTCAATTGGACATAGGACCCTTCACACCAGCGTGACCTGGGAGCGATAGTAATGGAGGGGTACATCGCATTGCCCAGAACTCCCGTTTAACTTGAGCCTCACCATCAGATTGTTTACTCTCATATCCAGGACACAAATTGCGGATGAGGGGGGTCTTACCCAGTATATATGCCGTCGGTGTATTCTACAACCTCAAACAACTGGTTTGGTTTGACGTTTAGATGGTCTTGATTCTCCTTCGGATCTCTGAATTCTCTAGTCTCATTACCAGACCTTTGTTGACTGTTCCGTTCCAGACACGCCAACGACTATTGGTATCACCATTACCTCCATGTTTCACGGCTTATTGAGGATTTTATCAAGATCCAAATATTTGCCAATGTTTACGTTTTATCTAATTTCCTCTCCTTTTTCAGACTAAACTAGATTTCCCAGTTTACCCAATTATTTTACTCGTACCAACAGTTTCGATCGAGAAGAGATGCATACATGTGTTTCCCAAGGACGTAATCGCTAAAGGAAAAACAAACAGCTTCGTTCAGGATTCGTATTTGGCTCACCGAATCCATTTCTTTCAACAATAAAGTACATGTGACGTAAAATAATCTCTCCAGTCTCTCTATTTCGAGACTGTAAATATTCTCTCAGAACAAGCTATATATCCTTCATTTCGGTTTGACTCAACGTCCTGACTCAAGCTATCATGAACAATTATTTTAACACAAATTTTAGTCTTGTTTTCTTTTCATGACTTAAAATGTTGATTTAGATACATATTGCCGATAGAATTCATAATTAAAATAAAAAAAGTTAATAGAAAAAGACAAAAAATGTGGTTATTTCTTTTGGCCTACGAAAATCAGCTTTAAAAAACGAAGGGAATTCTTTAAATTGCCAAGACTCAGACGAATAGATCACAGGCTTAAATCCTAAAAATGATCTTACAAAAATGTTTTCATTTTAGCTAGATTTTGACTGAAAATATTTTTTTAGTTTATGATATTATACGTTGGTAATTTTAATAATACATCGAGCTCGAAAGATTCAAACCTCATCTAAGTTAGCAAGCTTGAGTGTTTGTGTGCATGTGTGTGTGTGTGTGTGTGTGTGTGTGTGTGTGTGTGTAACAGACCTGTTTTGCTGACTCATACATTGAACTGTTAACCTCAAAGATTCTAGTGGCGACCAATACAGACGATAAATATTTGTTTTTAAAAATATATCAGATAATGGGCAAGTATTTTTCTGGGTTGTAATAGAATGGTCCGTTGTCAACTATTAGCTGTATAAATCAGCCCAAACACAAGGACTTGAATTAATTGAACACTTTATAAATATAGCATCATATATATATATGTATAGCATATATATATATATATATATATATATATATATATATATATATATATATATATACGCACACACTGAAATATACAAATATACAGAAATATACAAATATTTACATTACAAAAAAAAAGGTTCATGCATTTCAATGCAGCAATTTGCGTTGTGTTAATCTAACTGATATCTTTTATGTGTTTAAAAGATCTACTTATGAGTTTGTCACGATGGAGAGGACAAAGTAACTTATGCGAAAATATATGAACGGATGCAGCTAATATATTTCATTAGCAGAAAATGACTGAAATAGTAATTGAAGTATGTAAACTGTATTTTCATTCAATGTAGAATAATTAAGTGATGTTGAAATTAAAAGCATTCTTAAAAAACGGAATACTGGATTTTCATGCAAAAGGATTAAAGTCGAAATTTTGCTGAATGGTTCCGTAAACCTACCGAAGATTTAACTTTATCTTCACTTATTCATGACATTGAGGTAGGCTCGAAATTAGATAAAAAAAGATTTGATTTATTCTTATTGGTTAAAAAAAGGATTTTTGATCCTGGAGGAAAGAGATTTCTTGAATTATTTTAGGTTTTTATCCTTCAGTTTTTTGCAAATCAAATATTGTCGTCTGCGAAACTGAAAGGAATTTTAAGACGAGCGTGTAAGCGCCGTTATGAGAATAAATGCAAAAATACATATTCAAGAATTATAGTTTTTCGAGCCGATTTTTCTCCCAATTTAACACTTTTTTAATCATTGAAATCAGATTTTCTCTGAATTACTTGCGGCAAAAAATTCACTTTATATATATATATATATATATATATATATTCAACCAAGTTTTGTTAAAGACGATGGACCACTAGAAAAATGATAAGGAATTGTGATAAAATAAAATTAAAAATGATAGTGTTCCATCGTCTTTAACAAAAATTGCTTCAATAATAACTTGCTGCCTAAATATACCCTCTTCAATATATATATATATATATATATATGATTGAAAAATAAAGATACATTTTGCCTATATGGTTTTATTAAGATCCTTTCCCTTCCAACAAAATAAATATAGTACCCAAACTAAACAAAGATATAAAATACCAACAAAAAATAATTCCTCTGAAGACAATCAATCAGTATGATCGAAAGAGCTTGTCTGGAGAACTTCGGGTAACTTCTTCATCAATTGGACTCTGATACGAAGAAACTAGCAAGAAATCGGTTTTCGGTTGAAATTGATTGATAAATTTACCGAAATTTTCGCGAGCGCCTTTGGACTTTCATAGGCCATCATCAGGGGTTGTTTGCATGTGTAAAGAGTATTTTAAAGAGTTTTTTTAAAAGAGTATCTTAGTTTTTAATCATAACATTCCAAAATTACGTAAACAGAAAGTTGGATAAAACTGAGATGTTGATGACAGCGAACGAATTTAAAACTGAATGCTCTCAACGGAAATAGAATATTATCAAGAAAAATAGAATATTTAAAAGAAAAATAAGACTAAAGGCATTTCAAAACATTGTCACTATTTTCAAAAACTCTTAAAACACACTTTACACATTCAAACAACCCCTGATGATGGCATATGAAAGGTCCAAAAGCCCTCGAGACAACTTTAGTAAATTTATCTACCAATTTCAACCTAAAACCAAAACACTTGTCAGGAAACTTGAAAGGATCTTAATAAAATTATATAGACAAATTGTCTTCATTACGTAATCAAATATGCTTAAACGAAAGACTGATGACCAACTATATATATATACTGGATATTTTTGCAATAAGTTATTTTCATAAGTTTGCTAAAAGACCATTGATCTTTTTTCTCTAATATCTTATGATTTTTCTCGATTTCTTGCTAGTTTTTATAATTAGAGTCCAATTGATGTAGAAGTTACTCAAGGTTCTACAAAAAAGCCCTTTTGATCATACTGATTAATTGTCTTCAGAGGAAATATTTTTTGTGGGTATTTTATATCTTTGTTTAGTTTGGGTACTATATTTATTTTGTTGGAAGGGTTTATTGTTAGTAAGGATGCTTTAGTTAGAACATTAGTCATTGAAGATGTTTAATATGTCAGAGCCAAAACAACCTGACTAATCATAAAAGCTGATATTGCTGGGCGGAACAGAACAGCCAACCATTAAAATAGTGCTCCATTTAACTCAATGTTTTCCCAGACTACGTCCATTAGCGATATAGACCCTTGAGTTGGATTTTTTCCCTGTATTTATCCTCGAAGTGTAGCATTCCAAAGTCGGGAAGAAAGATAGCAAAGAAGAAGAGACAAAGAAGGGATGGCGACAAGATGACGTCGGAAAAGCAAAGTCAGACAAATGGTCACAGAAAATCTCACTCAGCTAATTTTCAGTGTTACAATATCTGGATCGAAAAAAAGTCTGAATTAAAAGCCCGAGTCGGTTTGTTAAGAGAATCTGTTGAAAATAATCAAGGATTTTTGTAAATTATCTTCGTAATGAATTGTTTTCTAACTAAAATTTAAGTTCAAAGTTTCCGGGTTTCGTTATGTAAAGGCCAGGGCTTGCATAGACATTGTGTAAAGGTGTCAACTCTTATCACAAGATCAATAAGTTTGTTTTAGAATAAGCTGTAAACAAAATATTTGAAAAAACAATTAGGCAGATATCAGCTGATATTTAGTAATGATGTGTCACTTTTCGTGAGACGTCATTGCTAAATAACAGCTGATATTTGTTATTAAAGTATTAGTTAGGAATGATTGAAAGAACGAATATAAGAAAGGGATTCAAAGACGCCGGGAGTAGTCAGACAAAGAGCAGCAGAAGAAGCAGAGAGTCCGCAGACATGGAAACGACAACGAGGCTCTTATGGGGACTGGTGGCCGGGTGTTCAGAGAAGAAATGAGTTTCTATCTGTCCCTTTCTCCCTGCATCGTTTAGAGTCTCAGTCTATCTAATCAGTTGACGCATTCGCTTACCTATATCTCTCTCTCTTTTCGCTGACTACTGTAAATGATGCAGCCTTAAATAAACTTTCCTATTTTGCAGTCAACAGCGTCATTTTGTATTGCATCTAACAAGTACGACACAAAACAAAATCCCTTATGTAAACAGTTTCGTGGTTCCTATCTTTAACTAAACTGTTAGACTCTTATACGTTGCGTGCGATGAGACGGCTTTAGGAGAAAAATGATTATATGAACTAGATAAAAAACATTGATTTCAGTGTTAGCAATAAATTTCCAAACTAGATAATAGACCAAAAACCTTCACTACTGTTTACACGCGTTCAGTATATATAAAAAAATAGGTACGCAGCTATTTGCTCACTTTTTTTTCCATCGGCCAAAGTATAATCACAAATATCCAGATCTATTCTTTTGAACGTGTGACGTCACATTTGTATGAAAATAAAAATTCTTTACTCACGTCCGCATTAAGTAACGAGAAAGCTGCGTGGAACGTCTACGCATTCTGAAACCGCACGGTAAGTTGTTTTTTTTTTTTCGGGGATGGAAATGAAATTTACTGGGAAAGAAAAGACTTTTAAACATCAAACATAGAATTTTATGTCGTTTCAACGAATGCACTTTTGATTGGAGATCTTTTGAATGAGAAATGGTCGAATTATTAGATCAAGAAATGGTATCAATTTTTCAAAAAAATCTGTACATCTCAAATGATATCAAATTTTCTTAAATATCTCGAATTTTTCTGGCGGTAAAATAGACAGTTCACACACTCATACTAAGCATGAGATAAGCTTTAAAATTGTTTAAAAAATAAATATCAGGTTTAGTTTTGTAATATTATGGTAACGTGGGGAACTATTCGATAGTTTTTGCTGCGTTGGTGAAGGTGACGGATCACATTGAACAGTGGAATGTAATGCTCGCCTGATACTCTACGAGTTTGCCTCCACAGGGTGCGAAAGCAAAATATAGAATAATTCTTTAAACGTTTTTTTTTTTGTCTTAGTCCAGTTTTTGAAAAAACATGTGATAAATCTAAAATTTCATGATTAGTTCTATTATTCAAGCAGTTTTTCATTAAAATTCAACCCCATATGAGAGAGAGCAAGAAAAGATACGATAAAGAATTTATCATTCGCTTTATGCCGAAACCAAGACCCCCAAAATTTCCTAAATAATTGGAGTTTCTTTATAACCTCCATTAAGCCCAGACCATAACCCCCTTGATTACGCTATATGGGGCGTTTTAGAAAACAAAACAAATCCAACATCCCATTCAAATATTGGTTCGCTAAAGACTGCTATTGAGGAGGAATTGATAAAATGTCTGAAGAATTTATTTAGAAGGTATGAAAATCGTTTTGAAGACGTGTTGATATAATGATTGATAAAAATGGCGACCATATTGAGTTAATTCACTGTTTTGTGTCTATTTTTCTATTTTGTTGTTATTTTTTAAAATTATTTTTTGGAATGTGGCCTTAGAAGCCACAGTTTCAGGTTTTCCAGTCCTTGTCTGATCATCGAAGCACTTGCGACCCGAGCGCAATTTCTTGGACCATTGAGTTATTGCTCTCTAGTCAACTGCGCTCTCACCTTTCGCGTAACAAATATTTTTGGTCACTTCCGCGGCTTTTAGGCTCCGTTCAAGCTCGTAAAGCCTCAATTCCCGATTTTGACTATCTTACGCGTTCATCTGTTTGACTTTCCAAACACACATCAACTAAATTATTCGGGGATTTGATCTTTCAGATTTTGTTGTGTTCGAAATCTAAAGTGAATTTAAAAACAAACGAGTTAGTCAATAAATTAAAAAGTTCAAATTCAAAATTTATAGTATCTCGAACCGTTTTTTTTTTTTTACATAAAAATTAACCCTTTTTTTAATTAAAGAAATCAGTGTAAGCGCACCAACCACAATGATACTTCTAACTGCAGCGTGTACCTACCATGGTTCGAACTGCTTCGGTCAGGTGATATTTTCAAAGCCAACTAGCACGTACCAAAATATTAAAAACAAAATTTCTTACCCTACTAAATAAAATCCGAATTAAAAAAATGAAAATACTTTTGATAACGCCAAATAAATTTAATTCTATTCTTTTTTCTTTTCCCTCCTACTTCTTATTCTCTGTTGTATTTTTTCTTTTTTTCTTTTTTAACTGACCGACTTTCTACCCTTTCCTTTCCTCCTTTCCTCTTTTACCTGGTTCTTAACAAAACTATATCTTTTTGCTTTTTACCTGTTTGTTTTCAAATTTCACCTGAGTAAACATGTCTCCATTTGCTACCTGCTTGGGTTGTAAAGTTTCAAGAACCTGTCAATCGACAAGGCTGGTTGTAACTATCACGTCGGACAGGTGAGTCTTGGATGGGGGTTATATAAATGAATAATGAAAAGTTTGTAACATTACGTCGTTTACTGAGGGTTTTTTTTTTCTTTACTGTCTAGTCAACATGAACATTGGATTCTGTAGCAGTAGTCATACCTTGAAATCAGGAGGTTACTAGCATTTATCAAGCTCAGCTTGGACGCCTCGCATGATGCAATGAAGTAAAGGTCATTGCTAGTAAAACTTGATCCCATTAGTTCTAGTCTTGTGCCAAACACAGCTAAGCAGAGAAAATGACAACGAAAAGTTATGTTGTTTTCGAGATGTCTCATGTGGTGAAATGGTTAACGTGCCAGGTTAGAACAGTATTTGTAGTGGGTTCGAATCTCACGGGGTACACCCATATTTCTGACCTAGTGCCAATCCCAGCTAAGCATGGAAATAGTTTTGCTGCTTTCGACTGATTGTATCATGTGGTGTCATGGTCAGTGAGCCATGTCAGAATAGAATCACCAGTGAGTTTAAAATAGTGATTTATTAAGCTCTTTGCTAGGATGTGGAACGAGGCCGTATAGACTGGGAATTCAATGAGACTCGAACTCACTCTTGAAGTTTTGTTAGTCTAGCTTGCTAACAATTACATCCCCACGGACCTCCCTAGTGAGTTCTTATAAAATAATTACTGACATTGATTACAGTTTTTAAGAGCAGTAACTTTTGATGTTCTTAGATACTTAGCCATGAGAAGCATGTGAACATTAAACTTTATCAAGTATTCTTTAAAGATATCAAATTCCTTTTCTGATAAAGCCTGTAAATAAGTGAAACTAAATACCACACTGAACTACTTTTTTTTGTCATGTATATATATATTTTAATCCACAGACAGACTGTTTCGTTGTATCACAACTCTTCAGTGTTACTAGACAGTCTAGATCCCCGAAGCTGGGATCGAAAGCCGGCTGACTCAAACGCCCATCCGACATTCTACCACTCAGCCACGAGGAAACCAGCGCAAGCGAAAGAAATTTAAACGCTTATGTATCACATTTGTTTTGTTTACATACACCCGTTAAACGGCTACCGAGAGCTTAATTCATTTGAAGAGCTTACGCTAGTGGCAACCATAACTTCCCTCGCTAGAGAGCTCAACCCCACAGGGGTAGGGGAACATATATATATATATATATATATATATATATATATATATATATATTACAACAGTTTATGTTTGTTACAATCCCACTTGGTAGGTTTAAGCTTAATCAAATGCAGTATAATTTGGAGATTGCTCAATATCTCTGATAGAGCTATTATATAATATAATAATAAATAAATATATATTTGTTTTAATTTATGTATTTAATAGAATGGATGCTCATCTGAGACTACTGGTTTCATGCAGAAGTCATCAGGCAGAAAAAGAATGATATTTGACAAAATAGACACACTCTGAGAAAAAGAAAGGGGGGAGGAGGAAAAAAAATGTAACACACAACAGGGACCTCCATATGACCCTATAGAAAACTGAAAAAACATTCTTCTAACAAACCTATACGAGTGAGTTCAAGTTTCATTAGGTGTCCCATTTACATAGCATTGTGCCACATATGTTCTCTGAAGAAAGACACATGTATGTAATAACAAAATAAATAATTCTTTAAAAAAAATTAAATATCTTAATAAATCTATTCCTTATATATATATATATATATATATATATATACATCTATATATATATATATATATATTGTGAAATATATGACGAGAAAATCAAAATGAAGCCCTCTAAGTTGGGGCTGTATAATACGCTGATTGCATCGATGTAGAGAGGTTGAACCCACCTCAAAGAATATTGGGCATATTACTCTGAGCCATCTGATTGTAGGACTCGAGTCCTGGAGCTTTTGGAAATACGAAGTACCCCTTCATTCTCATTAATCTCATGTCCACTCAGACCCATGTGATTATATTTACCAACCCCTCCGCTCGGGCAGGATATGACACAAGGTCAATTTTTAAGTGGAGTTTAACAGGTTTGAATTCAGTTTTCCTTCTCCTAGACTAGTTGCCTCACCAAGGCTGAAGAACCTAGTCTGCCCTACTATTTACCCATAGCTGGAGGGAGAATATTTGGATTCATACCTTTCCCAAGGGTATTAGTGCTATGTGAAATGCAATCAGTCAGATCCAGGATTTGAACTCGTGTCGCCGTGTCTATTTCCTACGACGATAACCATTACACCACGGGCACCTCAGAACCATGTGATAGTACCTATCGGAGCTCCATCTTTGGGTTGAATTGAACTATTTGATTATTTACTTATCTTGGAACCATTCAACTTTTGTACCATAGCCAGATACGGCAATGTGTGAAATGGACATATAAAGTTTATATATATATAACATAGAACATAGGAATCCCGAAATTCGAAAAAACACGTAACGACTTCTCAGTTCAGGTACGAAACTTTTTATTACCTTTGAGTTTAAAGGTTCTTCGACACAAGGAGAGAGATACACATTCTTTCTATTCTGGCTTTTTCATCTCCCCCCCCATCTCGTGCGACACCTGCCCAAGGCCTCCGTGAGCAAGCTAAAGTCAACCGTCTTCTACCGAGGCAGAACTCAACTCCACTAACTGACTTTTTCAAAATCTCCCAAAATCCTCCACGCGCTTCCGGTGCGTGACGTCACGCGCACTTTGTAACTCCGTTTCCCATCTGGGCTATTGTGACATCTCTGAGTGACACGTCCGCTCCGCCCGCGCACGCGCGTGAACACTTGTGTTAATGTTGCACCTAAGTAACCCATGTGCTGAGCCGAAAGGTTCTCAGCCTAACTAAACCCAAAGGCATAAAACGAAATCCCTCGGCCATTATATTACACTTTGTGCAAACGAATGAATTATGATAATTATAATTATTTGTGTTTAATAACTATTCATGAAAGCATTTAACTATGTGCAAACAAATGAGCGCTGACTCGTTTTAAAATAATGTTACTTACAAATTATTCGTTTGCATGTCATTTATATTTGATACATATGTATGAACAGGATTTGGCATTGAAAAACTTACAAGAGTTGATATGCCATCAAAAACCAACCAACCAACCTGAATTAAAATCTTTTAAAAGAACATTGGAAAGTAGACATAAACACCCACACAAACACACGCAAACACAAACACATATATAGTGATGGACCTAATTTTTTTTTTTTTTTTTTTGTGGTGATAAAGGTTCGAAACTGTCATGGGAAGGTTGACAATTTTACTTTTAAGTATTATTTTGAATTGAATTATGATAATTATATAATTATCTAAACGCCATTTCTCTTACAGTTGACCATAATATTTTTTTAGCAATGTGGGGTAAAATCTAGTCTGGTGCCTTATGAGGATAAGAGATCTTGAAACGAGTTTCATTAGTTTCACAGCAGATTCATTCCTGCTTCTATAGAATAGAAGCCCCAATAATCAGATGAAACTGCTTTTTATTTTTTCAAAAATTATTTATGCTCGATAAAGTTTTATCTGGTAATTGGCTTTATTTTATTTAGACGTATGAAACTTATAGTTTAGTTCAGTTTCTTTTTTTAAAAGCAATCCTTGTAAAACAGTAGTAGTACTTTTAAAAACATAGCTGGTGGGGTTATGATTTAGTTTGGTTTCTTTGTTAAATGGCATTTCAGCCTTTGAGGGTTATCAAATGTCAAATGCATCCTGGTAGTAGGAATTTAATGGTACCAATAGCAATAAAGATGAAAATGTTGATATTTTTCCCATGGGCATATCACCGAAAGTGAACGTAATAGCGCAACGGGTTTCGAACTCGCTCACTATGATGTCACAACCCAGAACATTAGCCACTACACTACAGGAACATCCCCAAACATATAACTAAGAAGTGGCGGTCAGAATATAAGTTTATAATTACTCTTAGTTTTTATATTGCTGGCATAAACATGAACACTTACCGATTTATCAAACACATTTTAAAGGATTCTTTATATTCATCGGTTTACTATATATATATATATATATATATATATATTGAGCATTTTCTTTTCTAAACATGCTTGATTAAATAGGACAGACACTTCATTTCTGCCTATTCTATTTTGATCTTTTTAAACCTTCGAACGAATTTGGAAAGACGTCGAATGTTTATACAAAACACACTCATAAAAAAAAATAAAAAATAAAAAATAAAATTAAAAATAAAGTTAAAAACTCCAAATACTTGAAACTCTCTGTTTAAAGGTTAACAAACCTTCCTGGAACAAGATCAAATTCGAATAAAGCACCCTCATTCTTAAATGCCTCTCACACATTTCCCTTTCAATCTTTCTGTTATGTAAAGTAAAGTTCTTTCTTTCCACAAAGTCCCCTTCCACTGGTTCTTTCTCCAACTCTTTCAATAAATATTTACGTATAATACTGTGTTTCATTATTCCTTCCTTCGAAAATGGCCCTAATTAGGGCCAAATGTAGTTGGGAAACATGGTGATTTCTAAATTCATTTCATCCATTTAAGGGTCAAAGGACTCATATGAAAGCTTAAACAGATCAAATATAGAATAGGCAGTCACGAAGTATCTGTTCTATTTAAACACACACACACACACACACACATATATATATATATATATATATATATATATATATTCATGGCTAGGCTTTGTGAATGAAGGTCAAGTAGCAAATGGCCCACGCTGACAAGTTCGTACGTGACTGACAAAGACCATGCGAGACAGACCGGTCATAGCTGAAGGTCTGGTCATGGCTAGATGGCACGGTTTTGTGGTTCTTTCTTTTACACTTTTTGTCCTTGGCGGTGACCCTGTGGATGCTTTTAAAGGAATACACGATATGATTCGCGGTGAGACGCCAAGCGTTACTGTTCTTTGCTAGGATGGACCATCGGCGATAGTCGATGTAACGGGCACCATTGCATAAATATATCACATATAAATATTTGTAATAAGTTCAAATCTAGTATTTTATAAAGTTTTTTTTTAACAAAAGATGCCAAGATTTTATAATTTCAAATGGATTATTATGTAATCAAAGCAGATAATAGTAGGTATCCTTTATTATTAAATGCTACAGCATTTAAACTCAATAACGAAAAATATGTATGGGAAGAAGTCGAAAGATAATTACAGTCATTAATGATAATAAGATACAAACGGACCACCAAATATTGGCCAGACGACCAGACCGATACCTTCTGAGAGTCAATAAAAAAAAGGGAATCTGCCGAATACTGGACTCTTCCTTCCCAGTAGACCACAGAATAAAATTTAAGGAAAACGAAAAGTGAGATAAATATCTAGATATTCCTAGAGAACTAAAAAACTATAGAACATGATGGCGACAGGGATTTGGATGGTTTCAACTTATCTTCTTACCTCCAAGTCCTCCAGTCTCTTTGATAATCCTTCGGTGAATGTTCCAAAAGCACCTATAACAATTGATATAATTATCACTTTCATGTTCGACAGCTTTTTCAATTTCCCTGCAAGGTCCAGGTACCTATCCTTTTCTTTTTCTTTCAATTTTATTCTATGGTCAGCCGGGACAGAAAAGTTCACAATTTTACAAGTTCTCTTTTTTTGTTGATTATTATAAAATCTGGACTTCTGGCTAAAATTAGGTGATCCGTTTGTATGTCAAAGTCCTATAGGAAATTGTGCGTGACATTCTTCAGGACAGATACTGGGTTGTGCATATACCATTCGTTTGTATGGTCAAATCTAAATTTCTTGCGCAACTCCCAGTCGTGTCTAGTCTATAGAAGGATTATATCCTTCTATACTCATTGTGTGCTAATTTGCTGCATTCGCTTATTATGTGATTGATCGTTTCCTCTCTGTCACCACATAACCTACATTTGCTTTTTTGTTGCGACGTATCTATTCTCGCATTGGTATGTGTGGTTCTTACGGTGTTTTTTGTGTTGCTTTTTGGAGAGATTCAGTTTCTCTCTTTAGATTTCCTTTTCTTAGTCACATCCAGGTTTTCTCGTGTGAGATATTGCTTATTAGCCATTTAAAACGCACACAGAGTGGTTTGTTTTCTATTTTGTTTTCTCCTTCTGTTGGTCTTCGTGTTGTCAGTATTGTTTCTGGTGGCTGTAATTATTATTATTATTATTATTATTATTATTATTTTAGTCATTTGAGAGTTTTTCACCCCAGTGTTAGCTAATGGTTTTCCTCTGGTGTCTGAGTGACAGCAAGTCCCATCAAGTCTCCAGGGCTCTTAATATTCAAGCCGATCGTAACAATGCTGTAGTTTGGATGGTCTCCCATCGTCGTCTTATTTCTAAGTCCTCCAGTCCCTTTATCAATCCTTTGGTAACTATATCGAGTATTAATTACAACAGATATCACCGTTACTTTCAAATTTCATAGCTTTTCCAGTTCTCTTGTAAGGTCGAGGTACTTATCCCTTTTTCCGATTTCCTTCAGTTTTTACCTTGTGGTCAGCCGGAATGGCAAAATCCAGTATTCGACAGGTTCTTTTTTTTTTTTGTGAACTATCACTAGATCTGGTCGCCTGGCCGAGATTAGGTGATCCGTTTGTATCTCAAAATCCCAAAGAATTTTGTGCGTCTCATTTTCTAGGATGGATTCTGGGTTGTACATACACCATTTGTTCGCATGGTCAAATTTGAACTTCTTGCACAATTCTCGTTGGATTACCTTTCCATTCAGTTGTGTCTTGTCTATTCTTGCTTTGACAGAGTTAGTCTTTTTGGCTTTGTTTTGCGCTGCTATCAGATGAGATTTAGTTTTTCTCTTTAGATTCCTCTTTCTTTGCCATGTCCAAGTTTTCTCGCGTGAGATTTCGTTTGTGTGTCGCTTGAAATATCCATAGAGTTGTTTTTATTCCCATATTTGTTTTCTAATTATTTTAGTTTTGTTGATGCTTGTGTTATCAGTATTGTTTTGGTGGCTCTAATCAATGTTCCTCTGTGCTTTTTTTATGTAGTCCTCTTGTCGTTGTACCGATGCATTGACGATACTTTGAATGCTGTTTTCTTGACATACAATCGGTCTACGTGATCTTTGGGACGTAAGGCCTTATGTATCGTCATTAATTTGTTTTTCTCTGGTGGATTTTTGAAGTTCTTCTCTCCTCCACTTTAAGAATGGCCCTGAGTGTCTTACGATGGGGACATCCCAGATATTTACCGCTTTGATGAAATTTCAACAATGCAGTTTGGTTTCGAGTGGTTTTGTCGTTCTCTTGAGGTATTTTTTTTCTTTAATGTCCGCTCGTTTGATAATGTCTGCTTCCAATATTCCCAGGTATTTGTAAGTCTCCTTTTCTCCAAGTGTTCTGATTTTGTCTTGATTCTGTAGTTTTATTCCTTCCATCTTATGTCGTTTTCCGTTTTTCATTATTAGCATGGGACATTTTTCTATGCGAAATTCCATCCCTGTATCATCACTGTATATCCTCACTGTCTTTGGCTTCCAATTATTTTTCATTTTTAGCAAACAGTTTGATGTCGTGCATGTACATTAGGTGGTTGATTTTCCCTTACACTTCATGAAGTTTTTATCCGCCTGTACATTTCTAAAGTATGTTGTTCAGTGGCCTCATCGCTATTACAAAATAGTAATGGAGATAGCGTATCTCCCTGGAATATCCCTTTCTAGCTTTCTCGCCTCTTTAATTTTCCACGGTGTTTTCAATAAACTTTATGATTTTGCCGGATATGTTTTACATTTTGAGACAGTCTATTATTTAACTTTCTGGGACCATGTATGCCTAGTGGGACTTGAAACTATGTACAGGCTGGGAAACTCATTCCCATTATCCAGTTGTGCTTTTAGCACAGATTCCCTTGACTTTATCTTTCCATCCGTACCTATAGACTGCTTCCGTTGTCAACATAGAGCTGATGTATATTAGTCTTAGCTGGTCAGCCAATATTGGTGTGTCCACTTGTGAACGTCCAATTCTGAGTTCGTCCATATTTCTTCAGCTGTGCCCAGCACGCCTTAGTCACCTTGCTTGCATGGTTTTGTAGATGGGAGGTAATGCTTCTAGGATTTCTTCGAAACAGCAAGTGGCATAATTGTGTAATTTCCATCTAGCTCTTTTTCCAATCTTTTCGTTATTGTACAACTATGTAATAGTACGGACACGATCATAGATTGGAAGAAATCCCGTAACTAACGGATTTTGTTAAACAGGAATTGTTTCTTTAAATCATATAATTGTAAATAAAATGTTCGTGTTAAGTCGGAATACTTGGACCCGTACGATTTTGTGTCAAATGGCTTTGTACAAATAAATTATCCTTATTAAACAAGAACAGTTACTTTAAACTATCGTTTATATATCATCATCATCATGTCGCGTCCCTAGCACGGATATCCCTGACCTTCTCTCGCCACTTCTCCCTATCGTTCATCGCATCCGGCAGGTCTTTAGGGCTACATCCCGTATCCTCACATAGCTGCTGTATGTATGTTCGAGCTGGTCGTCCTGCTTCTACTCGGCCATATGTGGGGGTCCATAGGAGTACATCACTTATGAGCTCGTCCCTGCTTCTCCAGGAGTGTCCTGCCTGTCTGGTTCGTCTAACTTGGATAGTTTTCGTGATGGGAGGCAGGTGGCCGTATAGTTGGTGCCTTGTTGGGTGTTGCCACCAGGACTTGTTCAATATTGCTCGCAACATTCTTGCGTAATTGCCGTCTAGCTTCTTCTCCGGCCGTTTAGTTAGCGTCCAAGTAGTGCATCCATACAGCAGTATCGATACGACCGCTGCTTGGAAGAAACTGCGTTTCATTTTATCGGTCTAGTCTGATTTCCATATGATTGATAGCCTATCGATAGCTGTCCATGCCTTTGTTTAATTATTATTATATATATTAGTATTAGGATAAGTATAATTTGTATTAGATAGGAATTTTGATACCTTATGACATTGTGCCAACAAATGATTAAAATTGAAAAAAGAAACTTTGAAATATGCCAAGGGACTTTTAAAATTCAAATAGTTATGATTACAATCATTTACAAATCAATCAAATTTCGGCCTTAAATACTCCAAAAGGAGTTGATGTGCCATTAAAGAAATAAATCAAATCAACCGAAACTTCTGTATTCTGTGAAATTAAAGTTATCAATACAAATAATCATTTTTAAATAATTATATTTTCAAGTGACTGATAATAATAATCCTTTGTAAGCAAATGAAGTTATAAGAAAGTAATAATAATCTTTTGTTAACAATTTTTATTTTAAGAAAGTAATAATAATAATAATCCTTTGTAAACAAATATACTTTCAAGTAGCTAATAATATAAAGTAAAGTAAAGTTGGCGACCATAGTCGAGGGTTACCCGAAGGCTCCCTTTTCGATAGCTTACTACACCAAGGTGTAGGGGAGGGCGCTACTCCTTTCCCTGGATTGCTCCACTTTACCCTTGATCCGTACCTTATAATGTTGAGTGTTAAGAAAGGAGGCATCAAGTACCATTTTTGAGTCTTTGGTATGAACCCAGGTCTCCCGGGCCATTGGCGAACACTCTAACCGCTAGGCCAATGTCCGGTAGCTAATAATAATAATAATAATAGCACAGAAGGAGTATAAGACTAGACAAAACTGGGTAGGCAAGGTGATTCACTGGAAGATATGCCAGAAATTTCAATTTGTCCATACGAACAAATGGTATATGCACAACCCAGCAGCTGTCAAATAAAATGATACACTATAGGACTTTGACGGATCACCTAATCTTAGCCTGAAGACCAAACCTAATAAAAATCAAGCAGAAAAAAAGGGTAATTACAAAATTGTCGACTTTGCTGTCCCGACTGACCACAGAATAAAACTGAAAGAATGTGAAAAGAAGGATAAGTACCTCGACCTTGCTAGGGAATTGAAAAAATTATGGAACATGAAGGTGACACTTATACCAATTGTGATTGGTGCTTTTGGTACTGTAACTAAAGAGTTATTAAAGGGACTGGAGGACTTGGATGTTGGAGGACGAGTGGAGATCAACCAAACTACAGCGTTGTTGAGAACAGCCAGAATACTGAGAAGAGTCCTGGAGACTTGAGGAGACTTTCTGTCTCTCAAACTCCAGTGAAAAACCATCAGAGGGAATTGAAAAAACGGTGCAACATGCAGGTGACAATTATACCAATTGTAATTGGTGCGTTTGGAAGAGTAACTAAAGGATTACTAAAGGGGATGGAGGACTTGGACGTTGGCGGACGAGTGGAGACCATCCAAACGACAGCATTATTGAGAACGGCCAGAATACTGAGAAGAGTCCTGGAGACTTGAGAAGACTTGCTGTCACTCAAACTGTGAAAAATTCTAATGAGTGAATAATAATAATAATAATAATAGTGGGACTTTGATATACAAGCGGATCACCTAATCTCGGCCTGAAGACTAGATCTTATAATAATCAACAAAAAAAAGAGAATCTGCAAAATTGTCGACTTTGCAGTCCCACTGGACCACAGAATAAAACTAAAAGAATGTGAAAAGAGAGATAAGTACCTCGACCTTGCTAGAGAATTGAAAAAACTATAGAACATGAAGGTGGCAATTATACCAATTGTGATTGGTGCCTTTGGCACGGTAACTAAAGGATTATTAAAGGGCCTGGAAGATTTGGAAGTTGGCGACCGAGTGGAGACCATCCAAACAACAGCATTATTGAAAACTGCCAGAATACTGAGAAGAGTCCTGAAGACTTGAGGAGACTTGCTGTCACTCAATCTCCAGTGAAATACCATCAGCTTACGCTGATGTGAAAACTCTAATGAATAAATAATAATAATCTATCAGTTACAGTGTCAAATAACTAATAATAATAATCCTTAGTTAACAGTTATAGCTTCAAGAACGTAGTATTGATAATAATCAATAGTAAACGATTATATTTTCAAGTAACTATTCTTAATCTAGGAAATGCAGTTGACATATTCAAAGTCACACTTACTGAGGATTGTTTTACTTTTGCTAAGTAATCTAGCTCTATAACATCTGACTTCGATAATTAAAGTAAATGTCTAATCTGAACTTGGTTTTAGAACCACGGAGCTTCAGCGAAAGTATTCAGGACTTTATCGGATTTTTCCTGGACCGTGGTTGGAGATACTAATTAACATGAATCTCCTGAGATTTGGAGTCGTCAAATTTATATGTGACTTTGCTTATGGCTGTAATCACTTGCCATCTTTATTCTCACTCGATTTTATGATAATGGATAGACGGAGAAAGAAAAAACCAGAGAGAGAGAGAGAGAGAGAGAGAGAGAGAGAGAGAGAGAGAGAGAGAGAGATTTAATGGGTAAATGAATAAGTTGAGGCTGATACAAAGAAGAAGGAAGCAGAATATTCCATAAAGAAGAAAGAAGGAACAAAGAAAATAAAAAAAAAAGAAAGAAAATGGATGGATGAAAATAATTGAAAAAGAAATAAAGAAAGAAAGAAAAGGAAAGCATAAATAAAAGAGAGAAAGAGAGAGAGAGAGAGAGAGAGAGAGAGAAGAAAAAGATGAATGAAACTAAGGAAAAGAATAACATAGCAAAAGAAGTTAAAAAGAAAAAAAATTCGACTGATTACATGTAAAAAATAAAGAAATCAAGAAAGAAGGAAAGAAAGAAAGAAAGAAAGAAAGAAAGGGAAAAAGAAATTAGAAGAAACGAAAGAAGGGAGAAAGTAAGAAAGGGAAAAAGAAATTAGAAGAAACGAAAGAAGGGAGAAAGTAAGAAAGAAATGAAAAATAATGAAGAAAGAAACAAATGAAGTAATAAGAAAGGAATTAAGAATAAGAAAAGGAAGTAAAAAAGGAAGCTAAAAAGGTAGAAAGAAAGAATGAACAACAAACAAAAGGTGGAAAAAAGAAACAAAGAAAGTGAAAAATGAATGAATGAATAAATAAATGAATAATGAAACATTGTTGGGGAAGAAAGTTAGAGGGGAACGAAAGAAAGTAAAACAGAAAGAAAATAAAATTGAAAGAATGAAATAAAAGGGGAAAAAAATGAAGAAATAAATGAAAGAAGAAGGAAAAGCAGAGAAAAGAAAACAAGTTAAGAACTCATAAAAAAAGAAAGAAAAAGAGAGAAAGAAAAAATGTAAAGTTGAAATGAAAGGAAAAAAAAACCCCGAATATTTCAAAAGATATATATTTAACCTTTTATCAAAACAAAGACCTCCATCTCTCACCCTGCGTAGGCGGGTACTGTAGCTAGTATATCATATACATTATAAATGAAGAATTTCGGTAACTAATTAATCTATGGGTTTCCGAATCGGTTTAGGCAGAATCCCTTTTTGTTCTCATTTAATTCTTATAGAACATATTTTCTTTTCGTATGGTTGACCCTCAAGAGGGCATGGCTATCGTCAGACAAGCGAAACTGCAAGTAATGTCTATGACATAAAATCTCATAAAGAAGAAGAGAAAAGAAGAGAGAAAGAAAGAAAGAAAGAAAGAAAGAAATTAAATAAGAGTCAGTGAATCAGTATCTTGGCTCCCTTTAGATGCTCGCTTTATCTGCAGGAACCCATTCCCTGTAAGAAATGTGGAACAGTAAAGATACCTTGAAATTATAGTCATTAACAAAGTTATATATAAATTTGAACGCATCAAGTCCCAGTGGATTCACATTGAATAGTTTATCTTCATCTCTATCTCTCTCTCTCTCTCTCTTTCACACACACGCAAACACGCACACACACACGAGCGCCCGCATACGCACACGCACACACACGCGTATATATATATATATATATATATATAAATCATAAATCAGATGAAAGAATATTAAAAACATTGATTCATAGAAACATTCTCCCCACTGATCATAATAAAAAAAAAAACTTGTTATATACTATAATAAATGTAAAACCTCCAAATTAGAAATTAAAAATAATTCCACTCCTTTGATTGGAGTTTTGCAAAAAAAACCAACGTTATATGTCAATTCAAATATCCTGAAAACAATAATATACATGTCGGTTTAACCTCAACTACCCTATCGAGAGGACTTACAATGCGCCTTTCTGATACAAGTTCCATAGCACAGCATTTAAAAAAAAAACATTCATGCCCAACAATAGAATTACGGAAAATTCTTACCGAAAATACAACAATATTAGAACAACAAAATAACAAGCAAAAACTACAGATTCTCGAGGCACTAAATATTAGGAATATACAATCCAAACTTAATAGAATTAATTTTGAAACTAGTGCTAATGTACTTAAATGTCTTTACCTACTGACGCTATTTATAGAAACAAATTTGAAAAGTAAACGCTACACAATAAAACAGTACATACGCTCATTTTACAAAGTAGTAATGTACATAAGAATGTTACATCACTTTTGTAATATAACTTCCCCTGATGATGGCCCAATGTTTGGCAGAAAGTAATTGGGAAATAATTAATTATGGAAGATTTATCAACCAATTCCTGCCGAATATCATAAGATCCATACAGCAATTTGAAAGGATTAACAAAAAATATATAGACAAAAAATATCTATTATGTTCAATCAAATATATATATATATATATGTGTGTATGTAAAGTTCTTCCCATGAATTGAGCAATCCAGTAGCAGATAAGCGTATATGAATATATACCTTAAAATTCCATCGCTTACGCCGATATGACGATAACTGAAGGGTAAGATGCCCGACTGATGTAAAATCAGCTGAGTTTCGACCCCAGCTTGAAGCATCTCGCGTGTCTAGCCACACTGAAGAGTTGTGATACAATGAAACAGTCTGTAGATGACAATATATATATATATATATATATATATATATATATATATAACCTAAATTTGAATATATCTCTTCTCCAATGCTCTATCGACAGGGCCTAGAATACCCTTGCAGAAGGGTAAGACCGCCTCAAAAAGTGGAATTCTAGGTATCACACTGCATCTGGAGGGGAGGCACTAGTCCTGAAGAGCTGATTAGAGTGGTCTACTCTTTTATTGTCATCACTCCCAGGTCCTCTTTGACGAGCAGAGGTAGTACCTGTTAGGGTTCCATCTATGGGTCGAATAGAATTATTCAATCGTTTTAATATTTTTTAATATATATTCCTGTGCGTGTGCATGTGGTGATGATTTTAACTAAGGAACAAATTATCATCATCATTGCATTACAAAGAAAATAATGTTTTGATTTGTAAGCGTAATAGACGATGAAGTATAGTTGGTCAGAATCGCAATAAATATCGTAATGATAAGACATATTAAATTGTAATATTGTAAATTTTTTTACTCAGTTAATCAGTCGTGACTTTGGCTATACATTTGCCGGGCAGCACATGTACCTTCATACACATCCATAATAATTATCACTTATTCGTCCACACACAATAATACGCATATATAACCCCCCCCACACACACATAAAGAGTTGTACACAATTCTAACGTTCTTTTGATTGTATTTTTCGATTTTTTCGATTTCTTCAATATCTTTCGTTCTCTACCTGATGATTGTCGTTCATAAGACGTCATGAAATCTGTGGTCGCAGACAAGCTTCCATGCTATTAAATATATAAAAAACTAATATATATTTACTTATTATTATTATTATTATTATTATTATTATTATCATATAGCTCTATCGCAGATATTGGCACTCTCCAAATAATATCGCATTTGGTCTGCCACAAACCCACGAAGTGAGATACTGACAACCAACATAGTTATATTAGTTCTTAAATATATTTAATAGCATGGATGCTTATCTGTGACCATCGGTTTCATGCCGTCTTATTAAGAAAATCATCTGACAGAGAAAGAAAGATATTGGAGAAATCGAAAAAAAAAAAATTGAAAAATGCAGTCAAAAGAATGTTAGGATTGTGTACAACTCTTTTTTTGTGTGTGTGTATGTGTGTGTGTGTGTGTGTTTGTATAGATTATATTTGAGTATTGTTACGTGTGGTTGTATAAGTGATTGTTAGTATGCCTGTGTTTGATGATACATGCGGGGGGGTGTCCTTGTGGTGTAATGGTTAAAGTTCTGGACTGTGAAATCGTAGTAAGCGAGTTCCAACTCCAGTCGCGCTATTACGTTCACTTTCGGACAAATACCCGAGAGAAAGGAATGAACCCCCTCATCCTCCCAGCTATGGGTTAAATAGCTTCACTGCTGTTCTTTTAGGATAGCTTTGGCATAATAACACAGGAAGGTTGATATGCCATTAAACAAAAAAAGAAAGAAAAGATGATACATGCGCCGCGCGGCAAATTTGAAGTTGTCTTCAGGATATGAGTCGCGATATAGAGCGAAAGTCGCAAGGGTTTTATCGGATAAACTCTTTTTTGTTTGTTTGTGTATGCGTGTGTGTATAGGGATGGTTTTAATTAAAGAACAAATTATCATCATTGCATTACGAAGAAAATAAACTTTGGATTTGAAAGCTTAATAGACGAAAATGTATAGTGGATCAAAACCTAAGAATGAGTGAGGTGGAAATATCGTAGTGATGAGACATGTTGTTTTGTAATATGCTATGGAGCATTATGATATATTGGTATTTCATGGTGGAATATATTTTGTATTAGATTGCAATAATAATTTGTATTAGCTATGTTGTGTTAATGTTATATTACTTATACGTTATTGTAATCTATGATTGCATGTACGTAAGGAATATGGTGAATATACTGTGTTAAGAGGTTGCAATAATTGTTTGTATAAGCTATGTCGTTTCAATGTGATTTTTTTGTGTGTGTGCATGCGTGTAGTGATGATTTTAACTAAGGAGTAAATTAACATCATCATAGCATTATTAAGAAATTAATTTTTTGATTTGACGTGTAAGCATGTTAGACGAAAATATATGCTGGCTCTGTAACGTAAGGATAATAGGTGAGGAGGGAACATCGTGTTGTGCTGACATGTGCTATTATACTCTGATATATTATGCAATACTAGTGTTTTGTTGGAATATGTTCTGTGTTGGATTACTATAGTGATTTTTATTATAGGTCTTGGTTGTGTTAATGTTATATTACGTATACGTTATTGTAATCTATAATGGTATGTGTGAAAGGGATGTGTTAAATATACTGTGTAAAGATGTATTTCTAAGAATTATAAAATATAGCTAACATAACGTCAACAGATGGTGGGGGTGCTTGGAGACGGATATAAAGGTTGGATGGAGGAAAATGGTACTTACGGTGCCTATGGTGTGTTGTGGGGTTATTTGTGAAGGGTGTAGGGGATTTTTAGTAATGGAGTGGTATACCTATGGTGAATGGGTCGAAATGTGAGATTAGGTGTCTGTTCTCATGTCTAAAAATTTCAGATTTTTTATTTAGTATGGTGTTTTGTGATGGCTGATTGATAATTGCTAGTTTCTCGTGGAGGCAAAGAACGCATTTTTGATTTCTTGCTGTAGCTGGGTGCTAGTTTTAGTATTTCTCAGATGATGGTAAGTGAGATGTTCATGTCCTTTAGGTGCCAAATGTGTGTGGATAAAGAAGTGTTAATTGAGTAATTTCTCTTGGAGAAGGAAAGTTTGTGATTATATATTCTTTGTTTTATGGTACCCTCTGTTGCACCAATGTACTGCTTGACTGTGTTGTCGGTTTTTCCAGTGGGTTTGAGCTCTATGTTTTTCTGTAGGCAGTTTTTCTATAGGGGGCAAGTTTCTTTATCTCTACAGTTGCATTGTTGGTTGGGGTGTGTGTGGCTATGAATGGTTTCAATCTTTTTGTGGCCTTTTATGGTTTGAGATATGTTACTTGTACAACTGTAGCTGACCTTTGTATTGTTTCTGTTGAAAATTTTAGCTAAGGGCTATGATTGGGGTGTTTGCTTATTAGATTTAGGAAATCCTTATTGATGTTTGATGTAAACCACTTGTTTTAAGGTGGATTGAACCAAGTTATATTCCTATTTCTGTGTTTTGGTTTGCTTTTTAGAGGTGTGTATTCAAGTGTTTGTTTATAACCACTGTTTTTAGAGCGTTGTACTATATGTGCTTGTTTTTGTTGAAAATGTCGATGTTGGAAGAATTATCGGATAGTCTGTGGCTAATTGATTTTGTTTTTTTCCTCCATTAAACAACACACACCCCGATAATACATATCCACAAAGCCAAACACACATACATACATACACACATACGTACATACATGCTTGTATACATGCATCCAAACGCAAACATACTTACACACACAGAAACACATAGATACACATACATTCCTGCATACATACACAGAAACACACATAAAAATATATAGGTGCATGCATACATAAACACAAACAAAAAACACATACATCCATATATACATTTATACACACATACATATATGTATACTAAACACACACATGCATACTTATATGCATACATATATCCAAGCATACAAATACATATACACACACATATATGCATACATACACCCAAACACATATTTACACTCATACGTACATATACAGATGCATACACACGGACATATATATACATACACCAAAAGCCAAACACGCATATATAGATAAATACGTGCACATTCATAAATAAATACATATACTTAGACACGCACACACATACATAACCACAAGTGAGAAACACACACATACATGCACATAGATACATACTTATGAGTATACATACTCTCAAACATCCATACATACATATATGCATCCATATGCATACTTAGATACAGACACACGCATATAAACATACATGCATACACCGAAGTGCAAACACTCATGAATATGTACATAGAAGCACACATATACATACGTGCCTACATACACCCAAACACAATCACATACATTCGTACATATACATATAGACATGCATATCAAAACACACTTACATACATGCACTCAGACACAAATAGATACGTACATACCTACATATACAAAAACTGAGAGTCGCACAATTACCCATCGTCGATGACAAGCGCAAGCATACACACGTACATATATACTCTGAAACACATACACTATACATACATTCATGTATACATATATGCACCCAAACCCAGGGACGCAAAATTACCCATCGTCGTTGACAAGCGCAAAAATGCATACACACATAAACAGAAAGACACACCATACATACAGACATACATAGAGGGACGCTGAAAAGCGCATACATACATACATACATACATACATACATACACATAAAACACACACCATACATACATACATACACTCAAATCTAGGGACATGTAATTACCCATCGTCGCTGAACGGTGCAAACACACATACATACATATATACTTAGAAACACACGCACGTATGACATACATACATATGACACGTATGACATACATACATATGACACGTATGACATACATACATACACGCACGTATGACATACATACATATGACACGTATGACATACATACATACATACACTCACGTATGACATACATACATATGACACGTATGACATACATACATACATGCACGTATGACATACATACATATGACATGTATGACATACATACATACACGCACGTATGACATACATACATACACGCACGTATGACATACATACATATGACACGTATGACATACATACATACATACACGCACGTATGACATACATACATATGACACGTATGACATACATACATATGACACGTATGACATACATACATACACTCACGTATGACATACATACATATGACACGTATGACATACATACATACATGCACGTATGACATACATATATATGACACGTATGACATACATACATACATACACGCACGTATGACATACATACATATGACACGTATGACTTACATACATATTATACGTATGACATACATACATATGACACGTATGACATACATACATATTATACGTATGACATACATACATATGACACGTACGACATACATACATACATACATGTAATCACACCATACATACGTACATGCATACATACATATATGCGAACCCATGGACACACAATTACCCATCGTCGTTGACAAGAGCATACATACATACATACACAAAACATACATACATACATACGCAGAAACACCCACACTATACATACATACATACACCCAAACCTAGCGACGCACAATTACCCATCGCCATTGACAAGCACAAACATACATACAGACATACATTCACACAAACACAAACACTATACAGTCATACATATACACATACACTCAGATAAACATATACATATATACATGCATGCATGCATAGAAACGAAAAGTCTTTTTGTCGTTGTGCCATCAATTTTCTAAAAACAATAAAGTAAAAAAAAAATTTAAAAAAAATATCCGGTGAATATAAGAGAGTGTCCCCAGTCAGTAAAAGTTACAGTTGGGACAGAGTATGTCGTCTCTGGCGTTAATGACCGCAACAACGATGTGTTGATGGTGGTGGCGGTCAGGGTGACGGTTTGGTCGGGGAATGGTGGTTTTGTTGGCGATGACGGTGAAAAAAGTTTCGCGTTGGCAGCAGAGATCTCGGGTAACATTCGGTAAGTGAGTTACTTTTATATATATATATATATATATATAAAGTTCTCATGATAAAAGGTTCGATGATACACACACACATACACACACGCACATACACACACACACATATATATATATGCGTGTGTGTGTGTGTGTGTGTGTGTGTGTGTGTTTGTCAGATCTTTGTCGGCCATTGATGGTCTGAACGCATGAGAAACCGGAAGTAGGAGACGCCATTACCGGAAAAGCAGGCGATCGGTACACCTAATGTCACGCGGGATAAGCACGTTAAGGTGCTCATGTTCTGTGTGAATTGAAGTATTGTTTGTCAACCCCAGCCAGTCTCTGTGGATCCTGAAATATCTGTAAATTGAGTTGGAGTTGGGGGTTCGTGTGTAAGGGCACACAACTATCCATCGTCGATGACATGCACAGACACATACGCGCATGCATATACCCCCCACACACAGGAACTCTCTCTCTCTCTCACACACACACACACACACTAATGGACACACACATACGCGATTATGCAAACACACACACCCACACACACACACTCTCTCTCTCTTACACACACACACACACACACACACACACATATATATATATATATATATATACTATGAAGGATCGGTCGTTAATGGGATAATACACAGAAAACAATAAATGAGTTGAGAGAATGTTTATGTCTTGATGGACTTTCTTAGAGTAAAATAATCAAAGTGTTTCCCGACCTTTTTTTTTTTTTGCAAATGGCTCCCAAAACACAAGGAGTTTTATTACATCCCATCTTACGCCCAAAACATTCTATCCTTATATGATAATGAATACGCTGAAAAAAATTCTTTGAAGGACCTGTCAACTGATAATGTTCAAAACGAAGCCAGATCGATACTTTTACGTACTCAAAAACAGAAACAATTTAATCATCAAATCCTTCCCCGTCAGGAAGGATGTTACACATGAACAATTTTTTCTGCGGGGTACAGTTGCTTTGTTTTCCTTCTCCAAGATATGTTTCTGTACCAAGACTAAAGCGCTTATAGCCCTGTGGGCGGGGTTTAGTATATGGCGATTGTATTCTCTGTATATGGAGTAAGACCGCACCCAAAGAGATGTCCTGAGTATTGCACTAATTATGCTCTAGTTCTTGAGATCTGGGAAATGTGTATTACCACTTAATCGCTAATATTCTAAGGTCCACTATGACAGGGAGTCGTAATTATTTTCAGGGTTCAAAGTTTAAAAATTGTTTGTATTCGACAGGTCTGTGGGCAAAATAAAAAAGTCTTGAAAAACAACAGTACGCAAATGTAAAAATGAACATACAATAAATACGATTCTCTAACCCCCAGGCATGAAATGATCCAAGATAGATCGAGATTCCTTTAAATGAATGAATCAATAAATCATATGAAATAGTGGCGAGTAAGAAAACGTTTTACTGGGTTCTCTATAAAGATAGAATAGTCGAGTTTTTCCCAACCTTTTTTTTTGCAAATAGCTTCCTAGACACCTGGTTGCTTATACCCTACACTTATGATATAAAAAGATTCCTTAAATGTAGGGTCAACTGATAATGCATGTCGCATTTGAATATTAAAAAAGTAAACCCAAAAACTAAGAAACTGGCCTCAATGATTTTCAACGAATTTCTTATTACCCACACACTTGAGCATATATACTCTCTGTTCGAACACGTTACAGTCACACAGGTACGTCATTATATCCGCAAACTACTAAGAAAAAGCTCTTATTTCCCATAAATAAGGTAATTTTTCATTATAAACTACATCTTCAGAAATGCATTCAAAAGTGTGGTTTATATAAAACATATGCATCTTAAGAATTGCAGCGAAGGATTCATATAAAAATTCAGCTAACAGACTACTATCAAATTGTTTGCTTGTTTGTGTTTTATGGCATATCAACCCTTGTAGGTCACCTAATGCTGAATCCATTTTTATTTGAAAGAACAGTTCTATTTTAAACAATTCAGATTAGCATAAGTCCGCAGTTTACATGTTAAAGCAGTTCTATTTTAAGCAGTTCAGTTTAACATATGTACGCAGTTTAAATAACAAAACAGTTCTATTTCAAGTTATATGTAAAAACAGTTTAATTTCAGATAATTCAGTTTAGCATAAGTACGCAGTTTAAATGTCAAAACAGATCTGTTTTGAACTATTCAGTTTAGCATAAGTACGCAGTTTAGTTCTATTTGACCCATAGATAGGACCACCTCAGGTGCTACAACTCCGGGCCCGAGTGGACCTGGGAGCTATGACAATGAAGGAGTGCTCCGAATTTCCAAAGCTCCAGCATTACTGAAACTTCACCATCAGATTGTTTAGTAACAAGACACTCGTTACGGGTGTCTTATCCTCTGCACAGATGCAGTCGGTGTAGTCTCCAGCCTCAGCCGACTGGGCAACAAAATCACTGGTTTACCATTCTATACATTCAATAATAAATATATAAACATAGACTGGGTTTGTTTAGCCGGAGGTTTAGTTGTTGGTAGCGAGGGAAAGTTTGTTGTTAGCGAGGAAGATGGTTGTAACGTTGTGTTGCTTCCTCGCTTAGTGTTGTTAGTCCCCTCGCTAAGTTTGTAAGAAATAAAAGGATGATGATGAAGTAAGATGGCGAGAGTCGAAAGGCGTTTTTGGAATAAGGTTTTATTTGCAGCATGGAATATTTGGGTTTGCTTTTGGTGCTGCAAGACTCGTGGTGAGTATTGAGACAAAATTGAGTTATGAGAAGTTGAGAAGGTTGTGATGGCAGCATAGGTCGTCGGACGTGTGAGGGATTGTGCTTTAGAGTCACCATGGTTTTTGTCCGTCTGGTTGAGAGGCGTGCGTGGTCTCCATTAAAGTGGCCCAGAAGTGAATTGAGAGCGGGATTACGCGTCGGATCGACATAGCCAATTTTAGGGTGACATAAAGTTGTGCCTGTGCGAGGCATTTTGAATGTATCTAATTTATATTCAACTGGGATTCCTTGTAAGGAATCCATAAATTAGATGGGTTCCCTCGTGTGTCCATGTTGCTGCTGCTGCTATTCTAGAGCCGCAGTAAGACGTCTGCACTGGGCGGCGTTCTCAATCCAAAGAGAGTGTTTGGCAGCTTAACCAATCTGTTCGCCGGAAATGAAGGTCCGGGCTGAATAAGATAGGTCATCCTGATTGGGTGAAATTAAGTGTCGAATTAAATTGCGCGCCAAACCAAAATACGAAATTTTTCCTTTCTCTACAAACATGTCATTCATATATATATATATATATATATATATATACGGAGGGAGAGTACATTTGGTAACTCCGATAAGATGAGAAAAATGTTTACGCGAGAATAATACTGAAATAGAAAACGGATTGGAAAAAAAAATTATCACAAAAATTAAGACATTTATTTCCAATCACCCTTCCATAATCCTGGACGAATTTTCATTTTTTCGTTCAGATATTCCATTTGTGTTGGTCAAGATTTTGATAACATTTGATAAGCTTGACGTTGGCTGTAGCCTCTCCTTGTCTACTTAGCCATGGCCCAAATGTTCAAATAATGAATCTCAGTCACAGCCAATAACTCCTGCCGCCACTCCACTGATATATACATCTCTATCCCTTTCTTTCTTTTCTTATGACCCCTCCCTCTTTTTTATTCTTATTTCTAATCATCAATTTCCTCCAATGTTGAACTTTGAAAAAACTCATCATTCTGATGAAATCTTTTTGAAATAAAGACGAATTATCATTGGTGAATCCATTGTCAGTGTTTCGGTTTTACCACTTTTCCACTTATTCTTTCATATATATATATATATATATATAAACATGTGAAGAATTACGTAGTCGAACCGATAGATAGATTGATGGAGACGACGTGAATGAATGAGATAGATGCAAAGATAATAAGATAGTTATATAATTATCACGTAGGAAAGAAAGTACACTCAAGAGAAGCACAGTAATAATATGACTTAAAGACAAACTCTCTCTCTCTCTCTCTCTCTCACACACACGCATACACACACACATATGTATATATATATATATATATATATATATTTAATGACTTTACACTTGTCATCAAAAGTGGCCACTAAAATCTTAGATTGATTCCCTTAAAAACTAAAATATATCATAAAATACAGAATTCTTTTTCCTTCTTTCTTTTTCTTCTTACATCAAACATCAGTTTTTATATAACGTCAAAGACAATTGTCAAATTTTTACCTGTATAGGTTGACCCCCTAAATATAAAGTTGGTTTCTATTGGGCTAAAGCTTAACCAGTGGGTCAAAAAGGACTTTATTGTGTCATATAAGTAGAGGAATTATCCAAATGAGTGATTATATATATCTCATTAAACTATTATTACTTTAGTAGTTTATAGTGTACGTATTTATCAAGTGGATTCAACACAAAGTCAATTTTTTACCAGATTTGAATTCAGGGTTTGTCTTTTAGATCGGTTGCCATACCAAAGGTAAAGAAGCCAGGCTTCCCTATTATTTTACCCATAGCAGGAGAAATAGTTTGTGTTTGTTTGTTTGTTTGTTTGGGTTTATGGCATATCAAACTTCGCAGGTTATTGTTGTCGAGTGGCTAAACACCCTTTCAACACTCTACCAGATGGACTGGCTCATAGCCATGAATAATCTACGATTAAAGACTTCGAGGGTTAATCTAATAAGCTGATTAATAGTCGGACTGATCTTACTTCTTTTGGGTGTACCACATTTTGACTCTCCTCAATGTCTTGCAAATTCTCTTGTTGACTTACACAGTACTTATTCTACTGTGTCATTTTTGTATGTATCCGTTAGCACAGGATACTTGTGCTGAATGAATATATTAAGCACTCATTCTTCTCCCTGTATCATTCACTGTGATGATACAAGAGTTATTTAATGCCAAATCCATTCTTATACAAAATCAGTCGAGCATAAGTACACAATTTAATTGTAAAAAAATATATATTTCAAACTATTCAGTTTAGACAAACAATTTTATTTCAAACAATTCAGTTTAGTATTAGAATAATTTTTTTTTACACACAGATAAATGTCAAAACAATTCCATTTCGAACAATTAAGTTTGGCGTAAATACAGTTTCTATGTCAAAAACAGTTCTATCTCAAACAATTCAGTTTAGCATATGTACGCAGTTTAAATATAAAAAAAGTCCTATTTCAAGCAATTCAATTTAGCATAAGTACACAGTTTAATTCTATTTGACCCATAGATAGGACTCTAACAGGTGTTACCACTCTGAGCCAGAGTGGACCTGCGATCGATGGCAGTGAAGGGGTGCTTCACATTTCCTAAAGCTCCAGCATTAGTGAAACTTCACCATCAGATTGTTTAGTGTCATATCAGGACTCTCATTTGGATGCGGGGAGGTCTTAACCCTCTGTAGAGAAGCAGTCGGTGTATTCCACAGCCTAAATCGACTGGGCAGCAATAGTTTATGGTGTACGTAAGTTTTCTTTGAGATCAAAATGACATAAGCATTATATGAAACATGCAAATCTTACACATGAGAACTTGTATTCAAAGGAATTCACAGTCAATTGCGCTATCATCAGATTGTGCAGAGAAACAATATGTCGTAGTTGTCTGACTGACTACCTGGGTGCTTTGATGTTCCGGTTAGCATTTTCACTCAGTGCACCATTGGAAACAGTGTGTTAGTTGGTTAGGTTTTATGGCATGTCAACTTTTGTTGGTTATTTAACGTCAAATCCATTTTTATGCAAATAGTCTGCACTATTTTAAACAATTCAGTTTAGCATGAGTACACAGTTTAATTGTCAAAAACAGTTCTAATTCAGCTAAGTGTAAGTACATATTCTGTTTACACACAGTTAAATGTTAAAACAGTCTTCTTTCAAACAATTCAGTTTTGTGTAAGTACAGTTTCAGTGTCAAAAACAGTTCCATTTCAAACAATTCAGTTTAGCATAAGCACGCTGTTTAAATGGGAGCATAATTTAATTGTCAAAAACATTTCTATTTAATCTATTCAGTTTAGTCAAACAGTTCTTATTTAAACAATTCAGTTTAGCATAAGAATGCAGTTCTATTTAACCCATATATAGGGCCCTATCAGGTGCTACCTTTCCGGGCCAGAGTTTACCTAGGGAGCAATGGCAATGAAGGGGTGCTCCGCATTCCCCAAAGCTCCAGTATCTCTAGAACCTCATCATCAGCTTGTTTACTGTCATATCCAGGACACTCATGGGGGGGTCTTACCCCTCTGCAGGGGTGCAGTCAGTGTATTCTACAGCCCCAGCCAAAGGTACAATCGCTGTATATTACAGGCTCAGCCGGTCAAGGAAACAGCGTGTCGAATAGCACTAATATATTTCTTAATTTGCATCTGAATTATATTTTTTAGGATAGAAATGTAAAATAAGTAAATGAAACAAAATGTGGAAATAAAGAGATTAATATATATATATATATATATATATATATATATATATATATATATATATATATATATATATATATATATAAACCAGAAAACAAAACAAAAACAAACATAAAAATATATGAATAAAAACTAATCAATAAAAAATTTATAAGAGAAAAAAAGATAAAAACGAATGAACAGAAAAAAAAAGAAATGAATAAAAATACAAAAAAAATGAAATGAAAAATAAAATAAAAAGAATAAAATACATAAAAATAAATAGAAAAAATAAAAAAAAGATAGAAAATAAATTAGATAAAATATCACATAGAAAAAATTATGAAAAAAATATTAAAAATAGAAGAAATAAAAATAAAGTGAAATGAATAAAGTTTGTTAATAAATAAAAAAGAACATATAAGTGAAAAGAAAGAAAGAAAGAAAGAAAGAAAGAAAAAAAGAAAGAGTTAGAAAATGAGAAAAACGATCGGAAGAAAGGACAGACGACTGGTAGGAGAAAAAAAAAAAAAGAAAAAAAAAAAAAAGAAAAGAAAAGAAAATAGAAAATAGTGAATTTAAAAAGTTTTCAGAAAATAAATAAACAACAAAATCAAAACAACAACAACTTAAATAGATACAAAATAAATAAATAAATAAATCAATTGATGAATAAATAACATAAGTCTTCGAAAGATAACTGACTCCCTCACACACGCACTTCCCACTAGATAGAAATGATGTTCTATTGGTCTCAATTTCTTCCTATTTTCATATCATCATGTCTCTTCATCCCCTTTAGTAGTGGCTTACGAGCAGGATTTCGCGACACCGAAGTGAGTTCGAACTGGACGTACGCTGTTGCATTCGCCTCGGACTTATACCATTAGCAAAGGCATGAAAGTCCTCAGACCCACCAGCTATGAGTAAAATAGTATGATTACTGTCCCTCTACAAAGATACCTTTGGCATTAAATAACCCATGAAACTTGATGTGCGATTAAAAGAAACCAAACCAATCTTTGCTGGTCTATCAATATTTTCCTGACATCTTATTGGATGTTTGTATCGGGGAAATCAGAGTGAGAGAGAGAGAGAGAGAGAGAGAGAGAGAGAGAGAGAGAGGCCTGTTCATGAGGACTGAAAGCAGAAGGTTGTGCTGTGATGAGGAAGAAAAAGCGGTCGCTATGGTGGTGGACGGGAGAACTACTTGTATTTAATGATGAACTCATAGATTGATTTATCGATAAGGCTTGGCTTGTCGATTCGATTAGTTAGGCATATCGAAGCTTGAGTAGAAAATATTCGATTTTTTCTCACTTTACTTCTTAGAGGAGTGGAGAAAGAGTTCAATGTTTTCAAGTTTCTTATTGGTTTTTGAAAACACGACAATCATGCGAACTAGCCGGGTACTGACTTATGGCCAGGTCATGATAAAAGCTAGATCACCAAGGTTAAGCAGAAATTAGCCTGTTCCACATTTAGATGGGTGACCATTCAGAAACAGTGGGCATCTGAAGCTAATCTGTGTGTCACATTAAGCAAAACTTTGTTTATCTTAGAAGACTTATCCCGTCATCTCGTTTGGTCATTGGGGTGCAAATCATGTAGGGTGTAATATAATGGCCGAGGAATTTCGTTTTATGTATCTTGCCTTTGGTTTTAGTCATGCTGAGAACCTTTCGGCTCAGCGCATGGGTTATTTAGGTGCAAACTTGAGCACAGATGTTGACGCACGTGCGTTCACAGATGTCAAAATAAAAATCCCTTGGAGATGTGAATGACTTCATGCACCGGAAGCGCAGACGGAGGATTTGGGGAGATTTGAAAAAGTCAGTTAGTTGAGAATTAGACTCCGAACGGGAAGGGTCGACTTTCGCTTGCTTGCGGAGGCCTTGTGATGGGTGCGCAAGTGTTGGCGGGGGGAGCAGATGGAAAAGCCAGAATAGAAAGAATGTGTATCTCTCTCCTTATGTCGAAACCTTTAACTCAAAGGTAATAAAATGTTTCGTACCTGAACTAAGAAGTCGTAACGTGTTTTTCGTGTTTCGGGATTCCTATGTTAAAATGTCCATTTAACATATGGCGTTTATTATGGCTATGGTACAAAGGTAAGGCATTGTATGAAATGAGTTCATTCTTCAGTCGCGCTACTGCGTTCGCATCTTGGGAAGGTATAAACTTCTCATACCTCCAGGTATGGGTTAAATAGTACCACTAGTATTCTTCTATAAGGGTGGCTCTAGCATTTAGATAATCCACGAAGATTAATATGCCATTAAACAAAGAAAGCAAATTAATCATGTTGTCTATCTTGGTTAGGAAGAGGCTGGCGTAGCCTAGTCATCAAGTGGTTTACAACTGGTTTAAGTTTTCCTTCTTCTAGATTGGTTGTCATTCCAAGTTTAAAGAACTAGTTTATTCTATTATTTATTGGTAGCTGGAAGAACAGATTGATTAAAATCTTTTACAAGGGTAACAGAACTTGTGAAATGCAAACAACCAAATTTGCTGCATACACATTTTCATTAAAAAAAAATGTTCCGCATGTCACATTTGAAAAAAAAAAAAAAAAAAAAAAAGAATGAATGAAACCGGAGAATAAGTTCATTTAAATTTTTAAAAATTTTCAAATCGGCTCGGCTTGCAAAAGAATTAAGCAGTTCATACATTCTTTTATTTGATTTTTCTGAGCAATTGTTCGCCGTTGACAGTTAATAATAATAATAATGATAATACTTGAAAATAAGAGGACGAGTAGAGACTATCCAAATTACATGTCCTCGTGGTGTTAAAGCGATGGACGGCAGAATCGTAGTATGCGATTCGTACTCCAGTCGCGCTATTACGTTCACTTTCAGACAAATACCCGTGGGAAAGATATAAATCCCCTTATCCTCCCAGCAATGGGATAAATAGTACCACTACTGTTCTTCTTGGAGAATAGCTTTAGCATTAAATAACCTCAAAAGTTGATATGCCATTAAACAAACAAACCAACCAAACCAAATTATATAATTGTTAAGATCGGCAAGAATACTGAGAAAAATCCTGGAGACTTGAGGAGACCTGTTGTCACTCAAACTCTTGTTAGAAACCGTTGCTAATGCCGGTGTAAAAAAAAATCTCAAAAAAGCAAAGTAATGATAATAATAATAATAACAATATTTAGAATTGCCAAAAGCTATGTTACATGAGAATAATGAAGATATCAATTGCAGTCGCAGCGCATGGAAAGGTCCCCAAAGGCTTAAAAAAAAAAAGAGAGAGGAAGAAACGAAAATCAGAAGACTCGAGTCCATTCAGACTACAGCATTGTTGAGAATATCCAGAATATTAAAAAGAGTTCTGGACTCCTGTCACTCAGACACTAGGGAAAGACCACCAGCCATTGCTTGTAAGAATAACTCGCAGAAATGAATGAAGAGATTTACTATTCGCTAATAAGCCGCGGACAGTTCCTCGAAGAACAGAAAGGATACCGAAGGGGAACAAGAGGAACAGGAATTCTACGATACATTGATCAACACATTCTCAGGTCGAGCAAAACGAGATGAATAAATATAGCTATAGCGAGTTGGTTGGTTGTTTGGGTTTTATGGCATATCAAACTTTGTAGGCTATTTAACGCCAAATCCATTTTTTATGCAAATAATCAGTTCTTTTTCAAACAATTCAGTTTCCTCTTTATATATATATATTAAATATATATGATTTGGTTTGGTTGTGTTTTATGGCATATCAACAATTGTAGGTTATTTAATGCCAAATTCTCTTTATACGTATATTTTAAATATATAAGATTTAGTTTGGTTGGGTCTTATGGCATATCAACGATTGTTGCTTATTTAACGCCAAATCCATTTTTATACAAATAGTTTCAAACAATTCAGTTTAGCATGAGTACACAGTTTAATTGTCAAAAATATTTCTATTTCAAGCTATTCAGTTTAGTCAATCAGTTCTTATTCAAACAATTCATTTTAGCGCAATTATAGTTTCTATGACAAAAACAGTTCTTTTAAGTACACTTTCAATGACAACAACAGATCTATTTCAAATAATTAAGTTTCGCATCAGTATGCTTTTTAAATATCAAAACAGTTCTATTTCAAGTAATATAGTTTAGCGTAAGTACGCAGATTAGTTTTTAACCTATAGATAGGTCCCTATTCGGTACTAACACTCCGGGCCTGAGTGTATCTGAGAGCGAAGGTAATGAAGAAGTGCTCCAAATTCCCCAAAGATGCAGCATCACTAGAACCTCACCATAATATTGTTTAGAGTCATAACCAGGATACTCGTTGGTGGGGTCTTACCCCTCTGCAGATGAGCGGTCGGTGTATTCTACTGCCCAAGCCGACTGGGCAAGATATGGTGAGAATTGACTGCAAAGAGCATACGATATAGTATCACATAGTTGAATAATAGACTGTCTTAAAATCTAGAAGATATCTGACGAAGTCATTAAGTTTATTGTGAAAACCATGAAAAACTGGAGAGTGGAACAGATAGCAGGTAGACAAAGCTTAGCTGAGGTGAAAATCCACAAAGATAATTTCATGGGAGATGCGCTATGAACGTTACTATTTGTTGTTGTGATGATGCCACTCCACTACATTCTTAGAAAAGGCACGGGGTAGGGCTACAAACTTTTTAAATCGCAAGAAACGATTTGCCACCAAATGTACATACACATCAGGTTTGACTATAGTAGCCATATTCGAAAATGCCCATAGCACATTTGCCATTAAACTGCTTCTGATATTAAGGTTCTAATTTTCGAGATCTGGGGAGTGTGGAATACTTCTTGATTGCCATTATCACCTGGTCTACTCTAAGAGGAAGTGGTAATAGCTCTTTGGGGTACTAAGTGCCCGTGGTGTACTGGTTATCGTCGTAGGAAATGGACACGGCGACACGAGTTCAAATCCTGGACGAGACTAATTGCATTTCACATAGCACTAATACCCTTGGGAAAGATATGAATCCAATTATTCTTCCTCCAGCTATGGGTAAATAGTAGGACAGGCTAGGTTCTTCAGCCTAGTTTAAGAGAAGGAAAACTCTGAATTCAAACCTGTTAAACGCCGCTTAAAAATTGACCTTGTGTCATATCCTGCCCGAGCGGAGGGGTTGGGTAAATAGTATCGACTTAATCTGTCTGAAAAGTATTTGTATTGGAAATATAAGATACTATTTACCAACCCCTCCGCTCGGGCAAGATATGACACAAGGTCAATTTTTAAGCGGAGTTTAACAGGTTTTGAATTCAGAGTTTTCCTTCTCCTAGACTAGTTGCCTCACCAAGGCTGAAGAACCTAGTCCGTCCTACTATTTACCCATAGCTGGAGGGAGGATATTTTGCTAGATTGGAGATGCTGTAAGAATCCCACTAACCCGTTAAAGAAAATACTCTCAGAAGAAACCCGTCGTCGAAAAGCTAAGTACACCGTAAAACCGTTTTCTCCCTCCACCCTTCCTAAGTATTGTCATTGTATGCTCTCTCTCTCTCTCTCTCTCTCTCTCTCTCTCTCTCTCTCTCTCTCTCTCTCAATTTAAAGAAGGCAGAAAGGGAAGAAAAAAGAAGAAAGAGACATTTATGTTCGAGACTGTTTACTGGGAAACATAGCCGACCCCGATAATTATTTGTTTGGACCTTGGCGTATTAAAAACCTTGTTATATCTTATATCTCTCCTCGTGTCAAAATTTATTGATTGTGTTGTCTGCCTATCAAGTTGTCTTTTGCATGTTCCTTTTCAGCTTCATTCACCTCAATTTATTCTCGCTAAATATCCTATTCGCCTTTTAAAAATATCACACGGGAAACTGGAATTGTCGACTACGATAAATAATATTATTTTATCTAAACCTAGAGGCCCATATCTTCCATTATCCTTGGGGTAGGAAGAGGTAGTGGCCTGGTGTGTGTGTGTGTGTGTGTGTGTGTGTGTGTGTGTGTGTGTAACGTGAAAAATGGAAACTCCTTGCCAGCGGCGGTCAGTCTAGCCCAAATTAACCCCCACATTATCTGCCAGTTCCCATATGCCCGAAAAGGGACTCTTATCTAGGACTTATTCTGCGAGGGATCAAGTGCCAGACTGCCCCGAGTTCACACGTGCGAAAAATAAACTCCCGTCTTGGGATAATTATTTTAAGTCACGTCACAATATATATCAAATATATATAATTTGGTTTAGTTGGGTTTGTACGCATAATTTGTTCTATTTGACCTATTGATAGGACCTTATCAGGTGCCACCACTCCAAGTCAGGGTGTACCTGGAAGCAATAGCAATGAAGAAGTTCTCCACAATTCCCAAATTACTAAGGTTTGAGCATCGCCATCAAATGGATTACTGTCATAATCCGGACACTCGTTTGGGGAGGGTCTTACCTCTCTGCGAAATTGTAGTCGGTGTATTCTACAGTCCTGATTGCCTGGTCAAAGAATCACATAAGTAGTTAAAAGCATTAATTAAATAATTCCGTACCGGGCTAAATTTAACAAAATCTGGTCACGACAGAGAGGATTTAAGAGAATGTATGGGATGAGGAAAGGGACCATCACTTTCTGGCAACGATTTCCTTGATAGTGTATAAGCACAGTGAGATGGTCATCCTTTGACAGTAATGGGGACAGTAAAACATGAACGTATAAGACATATCCCATCGAAGGAATATTTCAAGGCCGATCTCTTACAGCTTAAAAACTTTCAAGGCATAAACCTAACAATTTCTGAAGGTTTTGTTAAAATCGGGTTCAAAATGGTGGAGTTTTATCTTTACAGACGGACGGACTTTCGATTGATTATTATAGTATATTGATGTACTCGGAAAGTGGACACATGTAGCTTAGTTAATAATAATAATAATAATAATAATAATAATAATAATAATAAAGAAGAAGAAGAAGAAGAAGAAGAAGAAGAAGAAGAAGAAGAAGAAGAATCTCGATGATTTTGAAAATGAAGAAGAAAACGGAAAACAGGCATAATTGTGAATGCCGAGAAGGAAAAAGAATAAGGAAGTATTGAAAGAAAATAACGAGAAAAAGGAATGAGAAATATATCAAGGTGAATTAGAAGAAAAATGGAGCAAAGGAAAAATAAGAAGATAGAAAAGAGAAGGAAAAAAGGAAGCAGAAAAATGAAAGAGAAAAAGAAAATTCATTTGAAAATAATAAGGAAAACAGAGAAGTACAAACATTAACGATAACAAGAAAAAAGAAATTTGGAAGGAGCAAAAAATAATTATAAAAAGGTAAAAAAAAAAAACCCAAAACAAATGAAAGTGAATGATGAAAAGGAATGAAGAACAGAATCTCAAGAATAAAGAAACAAACGATTGCTGACACGTAAATATGTGTATTTGAGACGCTGCAAACACATTTGACAACTTGTAATTAGGACGAAACACATTTCAGCATATTTAAGTACAATTCTTCAGTTTCTGCACACGACAGGTAATTTGTAAAAACAAAGATACGTACGAAATATTGAACGTTTTCCTGAGTGCACACACGTTTTTTTTTCTCTTTGTGTGCGTGTGTACATACAGGAAAATGACAACTTCAGACAGTTAAAACTTTAATTTCTTCAGGGGATTATGTTAACTCATGCGCAATTTAGATGCGTTAGTCGACGCATGCGCGTAACGAAGCGTCTAAATTTCTTCGTCTTTTATTGCCCTATTAAAGAACGTCTCGCTTATTGAGTTAGAGAAGAAACAATCATTGTCTTCTTTCCAAGGGCGGGTAATTCTGTGTGTATGCTAATTGAGCGCTTCACACTCACCTAAGATAAATACATCGATGATGTTTATTGAGCTCACTCAATAAAATATTCATTGATCGTAAAGGGAAATTAATTTGCCTGTGTTCTGTTAGTTTTGAAAGTTATCAATAAACACCCGATAACTTGTTACATGATACGGTATGATAAGAAGAGAATGATAAAAATATGGGCTGAAGGGTCAGCGATATTTTCACATACACATATCCTCTGTTTATTTTCGTTGTGAGAAGCAGCAATTTGGTTTGGTTAAGTTTGGTTTTATGGCATATCAACCATTGTTATTTAATGCCAAACCCTCTTCAGACTTTTGTATTGAGAATATATGATGTGGTTTGGTTGGGTTTTATGTCATATCAACCATTGTAGGTTATTTAACACCAAATCCTCTTTAGACATTAGTATTGAGAATATGATATTTGGTTTGGTTGGGTTTTATGTCATATCAACCATTGTAGGTTATCTAATGCTAAATCCTCTTTAGACATTTGTATTGAGAATATATGATTTGGTTTGGTTGGGTTTTATGGCATATCAACAATTGTAGGTTATTTAATGCTAAATCCTCTTTAAACTAACGTTGCATAAATATTTATCTCAGGACGAGAGTTTATTTTATGCACATGTGACGTCGGGGGCAGTCTGGCACTTGACCCTCTGCAAAATAAGTCCTAGTCAAGACTCCTATTTCGAGCATATGGTAACTGAAAAATAATGTGGGTGTTAATTTGGGGCTAGACTCATCTCCGACGCTGGTGAGGGGGTTTCCCGTTCACTTTTATATATCCCACCCAGTCCTACGTTTCATACCCACTCGGATAACGGAAAGCATTGACTTCTAGGTTAAAACAAAATATTATTCACAGTATTCACATTTCCAAAAAATCCCTTATTATTTATTTCAATCGAATACGAATTATTCTATTTATTATTAATCATTCGTTTGCACACAGTTAAAAGGTTTCAAGTATTAATATTTAACCCTAACAATTCAATAAACCATCAGTCATTTGTTTACACACTGTTAAATGATCAAACAGTTCTATCACTGGCAAATCAGTTAAGCATAAGTCATTTGTTTGTACTCAATTTAAATGTCAAACCATTCTATTTGACCCATAGATAGGACCCCATCGGGCGCTATCACTCATGGTAAAAGTGGACCAGGGAGCAATAACAATGAAGGCATACTCCATATTTCCCAAAGCTCCAGCATTACTGGAGCCTCAGCATCAGATTGTTTAGTGTCACATCCTAGACAGACGTTAGGGAAGTCTTACTCCTCTACAGAGATGAAGTCATTGTATTCTACGGCCTCAGGTGACTGAACCAGAGAAGCAGCGATTGATAATATGTATCAGAATAGCAAGTGTTGGTTATGTTGAAACAGAGATGAAATTGTTGATTATATGATAAGCATATGCAGTAAACTAGCTCAAAACGGATACACGACCTGAGACGATTGGGTGGGAAAGGTGATCTACTGGGAATTGTTCAAGAGATTAAAGTTTTGTGTGTATACTAAATGAGATGCATAGAATTATTTGAGCGTTTGAGAAACAAGCAGATCACCAAATCTCAGTCAGAAGACATGTCCAAGTGTTTATTAACAAGAAAAAAACAACTTTTAATCTAGCGAATTTCGGAGTTCCAGCGTACCACAGGGAAAATGAAAGAAAGCAAAATTGGTGATCAGAGGAAGAATGAAGACAATACAGGTCACGGTATTGTTAAAATCGGCAACAAAATGAAGAAGCCCGGAGACCTGAGGAGACTTGCTGTCACTTAGACTCCAGTGAATGTCCACCAGTTTTAAACATTTGTAGAAAAGTTACTCGGAATAAAATGATAATATGTTTGTTTGCGCTTGTAAATGGCTTCAAGCATCTGATATTGATAATATTCACACAATTATATGGTTTGAAATATTTCATGCAATTACAGTTTCAAGCAAATACTACTACTTTTACTACTACAACGAATAATAATAATAATAATAGCAGCACAAAAGAACGCCGAAAGAAACACTCATATCAAAGAGAGAATAGATAAGACGCAACAAAATAGCAAATGTAGTCTATGTGGTGATGGCGATGAAACCATCATAATAAGCGAACGCAGGAAATTAGCGAAGAAGGTGTATAAGACTAGACACGCTGGGTGGGCAAGGTTATCCGCAGGGAGATGTGCAAGGAATTGAAATTCGACCATACGAACAAATGGTAGATGCACAACCCGGCACCTTTCCTAGAAAATAAAACACATAAACTCCTATGGGACTTTGACATACACACGGATCACCTGATCTCGGCCAGAAGACCAGACCTAATGATAATCAACAAAAAAAAAAGAAAAAAAAAAGAAAAGAAAAGAAAACTTGCAAAATTGTCGACTTTGCTGTCCCTGCTGACCACAGAATAAAACTGAAAGAATGTGAAAAGAAGGATAAGTACCTCAACTTTGCCAGGGAATTGAAAAAAAACTATGGAACATGCAGATGATAATGATACCAATTGTAATTGGTGCGTTTGGAACAGTGACTAAAGGATTACTAAAGGGACTGGAGGACTTGGAAGTTGGCGGACGAATGGCGACCATCCAAACTACTATATTATTGAGAACGGCCAGAATACTGAGAAGAGTCCTGGAGACTTAAGGAGACTTGCTGTCATTCAAACTCCAGTGAAAGACCATCAGCTAACGCTGATGTGAAAAACTAAAATGAGTCAATAATAATAATATATGGATCACCTAATCTGGTTTCAGTTAACAAGAAGAAAAAGAACTTATCTACTAGTGTATTTTACTTTTTTAGCTGACTACAAACAAAGCAAAAAGCGGGACAAATATCTTGAACTTGAGAAAGAGATGAAAAAATACGGAAATTGAAAGTGAAAGTGATACTAATCGCTATAGCACCCATTGGAACAGTCTCGAAGACCTAAAAAAGAGACTTGAGGAAGAATTAAAACCATCCAAACCACAGCACCACTAAAATAGGCTTGTCTACTTAGTTGAGTCCTGGAAATCTGAGGAAACTTGCAGTCTCTCAAACTCCAGTTGAAAATCACCCGTGTTAGCTTGAGTGAAAAACTCTCAAAAGAGTAACAATGATAATAATAATCGAAGAAAACGAAAGGAGAATCAAGGACTAGGACCTTGACAGATAACTGAAAAGGCTATGGAACATGAAGGTGATGGTGATACCATTTGTAACAGGTGCACTCGGAATGATCCCCAAATGTTTAGTAAAAGGGATGAAAAAGTCAAAAATCGGAGGACGAGCAGAGAAAATCCAAACTACAGCATTGCTAAGATCGGCTTGAATACTTAGAAGAGTCCTTGACACTTGAGGTGACTTACTGTCACTCAGACACTAGTTAAAGACCATTAGCTAACACTGGTGATAAAAACTCAAAGGAATAATAATAATGATAGTAATTATAATAATTGTGATAATACGCCTTACACTGTTTATCATAAGAATCCAACACTTTTATCCGAATAAATGATTCAAAATAATATAAGTAAATAATATTCCAATAATGTAATAAATAAGTAAATAGGTACTTATTTATCATTAAAAGGGGAGACCCCGTGGTGCAGTAGCTAACATGCTGGAATGCAACATCGTAGTAAACGAGTTCGAACTCTTGTCGTGCTACTTCGTTCACTTTCGAACTAAAAACCTTTTGAAAATAATGAACTCCTTTATTTCCACCCCCCCAGATTTGGGTTTGACATTAAATAACCCTCAAAGGTTGAAATCAAACTAAATCATCGTTAAAAGAATTCTTTCATTTAAAAAACAAAAACAAGCACATATTTTCTTAAGTTAAAAAAGAAGTTTTCTTATTAAAAGTATAGAGGGTAGTTATTTTCATGTCTGCACTTGGAAAGCAGTTCTATTCTTTTGTTCACCTGGTGATTTTCGCTTAGGAAATTCCCGATGTGTAGATTTTCTCCCAAGCACAATCTGAAGCTTGTTGATCAAGCTGCTCATGCGAGGGCCATCTATCGATTCCGGGTGTTTGTAAGTTTTTGTCTTAACGTTTTCATGCAATCCAATCACACTGTTACGTTCACTTTCGGATAAATACCTTTGAGAAAGGCATGAACCTCCAAATCCGACCTGTTGTGCATTAAAAAGTATCACTACTGTCAATGATAGCTTTGTATTTAAATAACCCGCAAAGGTTGATACCTCATTAAACAAAAAACAAAACAAACCAAAACAAAAATTGCCATGTCGTATTATTAGCATAACAGCTATTTTAAAAAGATGTTTTGTGATTATAGAAATGTTGTTCCCACGGCCTTTCTTCTGTATACCATGTTACACTCATGTCCAATCTTTACAGTGATTTGGTTAACTTGTTACTTGTTTAGCATCTGCCATGTTCAAGGGCAATTTTGTTTGTATCTGTATTTGCAAAGATTACTTGTAATACGATTATTTAATATCTTCTGTTTTTTTTTTTTGTTTTTTTTTTTTAAATAATTGGACTGTTTTCTGTACAGCTGAAACTGATTTTCAAATAATTTCTGCTAAATAATTTCTACTAATTGTTGTATCGGCCTATCGTTTTATTTCACACTTTAATCTATCTATCTATCTATCTATCTATCTATCTAAGTTTGTTTATAACTATTCTAGTTTCTTTCTTTCTTTCTTTCTTTCTTTCTTTCTTTCTTTCTTTCTTTCAGTGCCCTGTTCATATCCCTTTCCATCTGTCTGTCTGTGTGTCTGTCTCTCTATCTATCTATCCAAGTCTGTTTATAACTATTCTAGTTTCTTTCTTTCTTTCTTTCTTTCTTTCACTGCCCTGTTTATATCTCTTTCCGTCTGTTTCTATCTATCTATCTATCCAAGTCTGTTTATAACTATTCCAGTTTCTTTCTTTCTTTCTTTCTTTCTTTCTTTCTTTCTTTCTTTCTTTCTTTCTTTCACGGCCCTGTTTATATCTCTTTCTGTCTGTTTCTCTCTCTCTCTCCCTCACTCTCACTCTATCTATCTATCTATCTATCTATCTATCTATCTATCTATCTATCTATCTATCTACCTATCTATCTATCCAAGTCTGTTTATAACTATTCCAGTTTCTTTCTTTCTTTCTTTCTTTCTTTCTTTCTTTCTTTCTTTCTTTCTTTCTTTCACTGCCCTGTTTATATCTCTTTCCGTCTGTTTCTCTCTCTCTCTCCCTCACTCTCACTCACTCTATCTATCTATCTATCTATCTATCTATCTATCTATCTATCTATCTATCTATCTTATCACTTATATAAGTACGCATCTATCTCTTTATATCTTCATATACATCACAATCTTATCATTATCCATATACTGTATTGTTTGCTATTTAAAAATTGCTTAAAAACTATCTAAAACCCAACGCAAATCTATCTATCTATCTATCTATCTATCTATCTATCTATCTATCTATCTATCTATCTATCTATCAGGAAAAGAAATCCATTACTTATCCTGATAGATAGATAGATAGATAGATAGATAGATAGATAGATTGATGACATAAAATTTAAGACAAATGAAATATCTTACAACAGGTAAAACATTTCAAGAGATACTTCGCGAAGTTGTTCACTTTCTTTTTCACCAAATGAGGAGTAGCTTCACATTCCGAATTCTCGCATAGTAACGACTTTCCTCGAATATTTTGCAGATAAGTATCGTGTCAGTATCATATAATTTAATTGTGGAAAGAGATCACTGGAAATTGTACTTTACGAATCAGAAGAACAAATTTTCGAAGTCGTATATAGTTTCAAGTATTCATTATTATAACCGTGAGTGCATAGTGTGCAAGAGTGGCATCGTGGCTAATTGGCTGGACTACGAAATTATTGTAAGCGAGTTCGAACTGCAGTCGCCCTAATATGTTCACTTATAACTTAATAACATTAGTGTCACTGCTTTTCTTCATATCTCTTTCCGTCTGTTTCTCTCTCTCTCAATAAGCAACCCATTACTTATCCTGATAGATAGATAGATAGATAGATAGATGACATAAAATTTAAGACAAATGAAATATCTTACTACCGGCAAAACATTACAAAAGATACTTCGCGAAGTTGTTCACTTTCTTTTTTACCAAATGAGGAGTAGGTGTGCAATCTGAATTCTCGCTTAGTAACGACCTTGGCATTGAATAACACCCGAAGATTGATACGGCATTAAAAAAAACCCAACCAAACTAGAGTAGTTATCACTTGGTCAGTATATGGACTGGGATTGAAACAAAATCAACAAACTTAGCATAGTCTCTGCGTAGGGATCATACAAAATTCGTTCCTTACTTTTAAAGAATACTTGGAGAAAATTATTTGTATTAGATAGGAATGCCTGAAACTATGTAATCATTATTGAATGAGAATGATTACTTTAAATAATGTATATACTATTTCTTTCAACTTGAACTTATAATTGTTTCCGAACTATTATTATTAGTTACATGAAGTCACATAATATGGTGCCTCAATAAACATGGGAGTCATGTGACTGCTAGTAACTCAACTAATAATGATACTATGTTTTTCTTTTGTTTCAAATTTGAAAATAATATACTATAAAAACAATTAATTCTCGATCACAATGCTTTAGACAAGAGAGGAAAAATTATTTTGTGTCAATACTTATATGAAGACTAACCCATTCAAAACTGTCTCAGAATTAATGCAACCCATTAATATGATAAATATTTATTACTGAGAAAATTTTTTTTTTTAAATTGCATATCTTGGAAGCTGATATAATAACAATAAAGAAAAATACATATTTAATGTCTCTTGCTTAAAGGATGCATTTTTTACATAACGTGTTCCAAATGACCGCCATTTCGCTTGTCGCATTAATAAATCATTGTCATATTAATGAGTTGCATCTATTTTGAGACACCCTGTAGCTTAAATCATAAAGAAAGACTGGCTTACGTATAAAATAACACAAGAGTAGATATGCTGTAAAACTAATCAACACAAGCCAACCCAATATAATAAAAGATGATCAGTATGGTACAAAGATGTTAAAAGAGGATCAGCGTGACGGGAAAAGATGTTAAACTTAAATAAAGTTACTTTAAATTTTGAATAGCTGTTGTTGGGTAAACAACAAAAACTTTGATTTTAGGTTATCATTTTTATGTTTTATCAACCATTGATATTTATTTTTTGCTAAATTCAGTTTATATGTATTCAGTTATATATATATATATATATATATATATATATATATATATATATATATATATATATATATATATGATGCAATTAAGAGAAAACTCAAACCTGGTTTGCCCGGACAGTTGGGGCTATAGAAAACACCAAATGCTTTTCTGCAGAATGGTAAGACCCCCCCCCCAAACGGCTGTCCTGGATATGACACTAAACAATTTGATGATGAGGTTCCTGTGATGCTGGAGCTTTTGGAAATGTAGAGCAGCCCTTCATTGCTATTGCTCCCAGGTCCACTCTGGCCCGGAGTGGTAGCACCTGTTAGGGCCCTATTTATGGGTTGAATAGAAATAAGCTGCGTACTTATGTTAAACTAAATTCCTTGAAATACAACTGTTTTGATATTTAAACTACATACAAACTCTAAACTGAATTGTTTGAAATAGAACTGTTTGACAAAACTGATTAGCTTAAAATAGAAATATTTTTACAATTAAACTGTGTACTTACATTTAAACTGCGTACTTATGAAAAACTGAATTGTTTGAAATGGAATTGTTTTTGACATTTAACTGTACTTACCTTAAACTCATATTTTTTAAAAATAGAACTGTTTTGACATTTAACTGTGTATAAACAAAGTCTATACTTATACTAAACTGAATTGGTTGATTTAGAACTGTTTGATTAAACTGAATAGCTTGAAATAGAAATATTTTTGACAATTAAACTGTGTACTCATGCTAAACTGAATTGTTTGAAATAGAACTGATTATTTGTATAAAAATGGATTTGACATTAAATAACCTACAAAGGTAGATATGTCATAAAACCCAACAGAGAGGAGGGGGTCCTCGTGGTGTAATGATTAAAGCGATGGACTGCGGAATCCTAGTGAGAGAGTTCGTACACCAGTCGTGCTATTACGTTCACTTTCGGGCAAATACCCATGGGAAAGGTATGAACGCCCTTATCCTCCCAGCTATGGGCTAAATAGTACAATTACTGTTCTTCTAGGAGAATGGTTTTGGCATTAAATAACTTACAAAGGTTGATATGCCATTAAACAAAGAAACCAAACCAAAATCCAACCAACCAACTGAATTGCTTGAAATAGAAATATTTGACAATTAAACTGAATTGTTTGAAATAGAACTGTTTATTCGTATAAAAATGGATTTGGAATCAAATAGCCTACAAAGGTTGATACGTAATAAAACCCGAACAAACTAAAAAATGAAACCTGGTTAAATTGTCACGAAAAATTTATTTTGGCGAAGAAAATTATATTTTTAATCTCATCACATGACTTCACACGTTTAATTTGAGGTTGAAAAAAAAATCCAGCAAATATGAATTACACACGCTCTCTCTCTCTCTCTCTCTCTCTCTCTCTCTCTCTCTATATATATATATATATATATATATATATATATATATATATATATATATATATATAAATTTAAATTTCAGGTAATAGTAAAGGTGGTAAAACAATACTGTATTAGAAAAATTTAGAAACCAGGAAAAGGGTGTTATATATATATATATATATATATATATATATATATATATATACATATATATATATATATATGATTCGAATAGAGTATAGATAACTTTTTAAACGAGTTAGAGCTCGTTTAGGACTACCACTCCGGGTCAGAGGCGACCTAAGATTATTGACTATGTAGGTGTACTTCACCTTCCTCAAAGCTCCAGAACTGGAGCCTCACTATCAAATGGTTTAGTGTCATATCAGGACACTCCTTATTGGGGGGGGTATCCTACCCCTCTGCAGAGAAGTGTTCCGCTTATTCTACAGCCCTAGCTGACTAGGCGACTTTGCTGTTTAGAAATACTCTCTATTGGACAAAAACCTTCATCCGACACAGGTTTACTCGTAATCTTTAAATATCTTTTTTTATTTATGGAACTTGAGCAAGGATTACACTTAAATTCAAGATGCCATCCATATTTTTAAAGAATACTTTAAACTTAGTTCAAATTATTCGTATTACATCGGAGTACTTAAGACCATTTTTTGGGGATTAAAAAGGAATTGATACTCCAAATAAAATAAGGGTAACCTCGTCAGCTGAGGCTGTAGAATACACCTACTGAATCTCTGCAGACGGGGGAGCCCCCCCCCCGTCAACGAGTGTCCTAGGTATAGCATTAAACTTCTGATGGTGAGGCTCTAGAAATTCTGGAACTTTGAAGAGAGCTGAGTACCCCTTCATTGCCATCGTTCCCAGGTCCCCTCTGGTTTATGGTGGTAGTATCTGAGAGGGTCTTATCGATGGATCAAATAGATCTGATTGACATTTAAACTGAGAGCAAACAAATCACTTATGCGAAATTGAATTGTTAGAAATAGAACTGCTTGATCATTTAACTTATTTTAATCTACAAAATGTGTTTAATATATGTGTAAAAACAGGAATTGGTTTTAAATAACTAACATTTCTTGATATGCCATAAAACCAAACAATCAAACCAAAACAAGCATACATAGATTATTTATATTAAAAGAATTACTTGAAGCTTTAATAGTTTTAAAATGGTGATTATTATTAATTGCTTTAAACCATGTAAATCTCTGTCGTCGGTGCTTGGAATACGCTGAATGTATCCTCTTTTGGAGGGGTAAGCCTCTCCAAGAGATGGTATGGCACTAAATTGCATCTGTGGTTAGGCTCCTGTTCTTGAGAATTTGGTAATGTCGGGTACATTTTCATTATCATTACTGCTAGATCCTCTCAAATCCGGAGTGGTTGTACCTGTTAGGATCCTATCTATGGATCAAATCGATCTTTTTTCGAAGCATTCGTATTTGATTAGACCGCTTTAAAATCTGTCCAAAGAAATTTAAGAATGAACGTACAGTGAATACTATGTTTTAACTAATAAAGCAACCATACACAAGTGATACGCCGGTAAACTTAGTCAATATATCATATAATTACGTGAAATTCATTGGTATTTGATAAGAATACTTAAAACCATCTAATCATGATTGAATAAGAATAATTACTTGAAATAAAATAATTGTGTATAAATTATAACAATTAGGAAGAGCTACTTGAAGTTATAGAAATTTAAATTTAATCATTATTATTAGTTTCACGAAATCTCTTGAAATAAAGGAATATAATAACCCCGCAGGAGTTGATATATTGTAAAATCAACCCAATCGAACCCAACTTTGGGTAGAAGGTTCATTATAACAGTCTAACCTACAAGCAACATAAATTCTGACATCCCATTAGGACATTTAGCAGTTATTGTTTTTAAGGAGTGAAAAGATGTTGCGTTTAAAAAATAAAAGATTACAGGTTTCGTTAAAAAAATCTTGGAAGAGAAGAAAAAAAAGATATGCCTTATGGGAGTGCTAAGAGGAGAAGTTTTTGAAAAAGAATCGATGATGAAAGTAAAAAAGAAAATAGAAATGAATGGATTTGGAGAGAAGACACTAAGGTACGACGTCAAAAAGAACGTTGAAGAATTAAAAAAAACGTTTCAAAAGAAAGGAAGGGCTGAAAATTAATTGGAGAAAATGCAACATAAAAATATCTGTACACAATTAGATATCAGTAAGATATGATCAAAGATAACAGTAAATTACTGGGTTGATAGATAAATAAGATAACCTATGCAACAAAATAATTTTTACACAAAGGCTTTCATATATAAGGTATCTAATGTAATGAAACAAGTTTTAGACATCGGTTTTCATGAAAAAGGTATCAAATGCAATGAAAAAAACTTTTAAACAACGGTTTTTATGAATAAGATATTGTTGCGGTGTTTAGGGGTCAAAATGAAAACACGCAGTCAGAAGTAGGTTAAAACATATATATATACAATAATAGAACAAATATGAAGAATATAGGAATTATGCAACATTTACAAATGTCCATCTGGTACGGTCAATCAACTTGGAGGTTATCTCCCCGAGTGTCAAGAAGAGTCGGTATATATTGTGGAGTAATAGTCCATTACCATGTAGGTAGGTACCATAACAGATATCAAATGCAATGGAACAACTTTTAGATCAAATGCAATAAAACAACTTTTAGACCACGTTTTTTTTTAATAAGATATCAAATGCTTTGAGAAAATTTTTAGACCACGGTTTTTATTTATAAGATATCAAATGCAATGAAACAACTTTTAGACCATGTTTTATGTATAAAATATCAAATATAATGAAACAATTTTTAGACTACAGTTCTTAAGAATAAGATATCAATTACAATGAATCAATTTTTTGTACATTGTTTCGATAAATAAGATATCTTATCCAATGAAACATGCTTTAGACCATGCAATAAAATAAGTTTTAGTCCAAGGTTTTGCTTAATGAACAATGTCTTCAATGCCATAATATGTTTTATAGAAGACATTAGTCGATGATAAAGTATCTAATGTAGTAAGATGTTTTATTTTAGAGTTTGGTAGAAAAATAATATATTCAATGCCATAAATAACGCTTTGACAGAGTTTTGGTTGATAAATAATTTTTCCAATGCAAGGCAACCTTTAGGATAAAAAAGCTACCATCAGAATAAAATACGAAAGTAAATTGATAAAGTCTTCAATGCTATGAAACAAGTTTTAAGACTGATATGATAATGAAATTAATTTGAAACTTAAATACAATGTTTGATTGATAAATAAGTTCTTCAATTCTATAAAACAAGGAGTAAAATAATAAAAGTAAAACTACTCAAGTTGATTGGTAAATGAAATCTCTAATCTTATAAACAAGTTTTAGAGAGTATAGCTAAATGAAACTGCTACTAAAATGGAGTCCATTGTTTGGTTGATTAATAAGGTTTTTCATATAATAAAATAATCTTTCAAATAATGGAACACGTATCAAAATATATATTAAGTTAATTGACAAATATCTCTAATCCAATAAAATACAGCAAAGATCAAATAGAATAATGGAATTCATATCAATATGAAGAAAAGTTGTTTCTCTTCAAAATGATAAGCTTATTTTCTTTTTTTCCTTAAATGAAAAGCATTTTTACAGTTTAAAAAAATCTATCAGGAAAATTTCTGGTTTTCCTTTTGATCAAATTGTGCATAGTAACTAAAAAAAAACTTTAAAAAATCTATCAGGAAAATTTCTGGTTTGCTTTTGATCAAATTGTACATAGTAACTTCAACTTTGACACCGGGGAAAAATGTTGACCTTTCTATGTCTTTTAATTTCAGGAATCACTAGAATTCTACTGGTGCCGAAAGGAAGAGATAGCGAAAAGTGAGAATTTTAGGCTTCTAGTATTTTCCACCATGTCTTGATTACAATGCAGTTTTCTTCTGTGATATAAAAATCCTTAGCAGTCAACAAACAATTTTAATTTTTTTATTTAATGTTTCTAACTCAACCATTACAATAAAGTATGCTTTAAAGTAAAGTTTTGGTCGATAAATGAGTTATCCATTGCGAGGCAATTTTTATAATGGGAAAGATGCTAACAGAATAAAGTGTGAGAATTGATTGATAAATAAGGTGTCCAAAGCTAAAAACAAATTTTAGACGAGATCATCATCATCATCATGTCGTGCCGCTAGCCCTGACCCTCTCTCTCCACGTCTCCCTATCATTCATCGCCTCCGGCAGGTCTTCAGGATTACATCCCGTATCATCACATAGCTGCTGTATGTATGTTCGAGCTGGTCGTCCTGCTTTTGATTGGCCATATGCGGGGGTCCACAGGAGTACATCACTTATGAGCTCGTCCTTGCTTCTCCAGTAGTGTCCGGCATGTCTGGTTCGTCTAGCTTGGATAGTTTCCGTGATAGGTGGTAGGTGACCGTATAGTTGGTACCTTGTGGGGTGTTGCTGCCAGGACATGTTTAATATTGCTCGCAACATTCTTAGATTAGATAGATTGATGAAATTATTATCAAAATGAAGTAGGGTGAGAAAGGTCTGGTGGTATATAAGCTACAAGTAATGAACTGCGGTGTCCAAGTAACTGAGTTTGAACTCCAGTCACACTATTATGCTCAATATCGGACAAATACCCTTGTCAATGACACGAACCCTCTTATCCCATTAACTATAGGATAAATAGTATCATTGCTGTTCTTCTACAAGGAAGGCTTTGGTATCAAATAGCCCACAAAGACAGATATGCCAGGAAACAAAGAAACAGTTAATAAAGTACGATGTTTGATTGATAATTAATATCTTCAGTTCTATAAAACAAGGACTAGAATATTAAAACTAGTATCAAAATAAAGGACAATGTTTGATTGATAATTAATATCTTCAGTTCTATAAAACAAGGACCAGAATATTCAAACTAGTATCAAAATAAAGTACGATGTTTGATTGATAAATAATATCTTCAGTTCTATAAAATAAGGACCAGAATATTCAAACTAGTATCAAAATAAAGAACGATGTTTGATTGATGATTGATATCTTCAGTTCTATAAAACAAGGACTAGAATATTCAAACTAGTATCAAAATAAAATACGATATTTGATTGATAATTAATATCTTCAGTTCTATAAAACAAGGACCAGATTATTCAAACTAGTATCAAAATAAAGTACGATGTTTGATTGATAAATAATTCTAAATTTCAGGCTTCTACAATTGTGTACCATCTTTTGATTGCAAATCAGTTTTGCACTGTGATACAACCATGCTTTACAATCAATTAATAAGTTTAAAATGTGTTTTTAACCTAATATTTCTAATTTCACCACCCACTCAATATAGATTGAATCGAACAAGTAGTGTTTCTAGTAAGACTAACTAAAGGTAACAATCAATAAAAACTGGTTGGTGCTCTGATAAAGATCCCAATATTCAACCGGGATAATACATGTTCTTTATTTTAGGCCGTCAAATCAAAGAAGGAAGAAACAATCCATTCGATTATATCCTGCCTACGTAGAGTAATTCTATGGTGGAATGCAGTGAGCTCAATACTGACCACATTCTTTGCCTGGGTTGGCCAGTCGATTGGGCCTGTAGAATACACCAACTGTGTCTCTGCAAAAGGGTAAGACTCCCCTCCAATGAATGTCCTGGTATGACATTAAACAATCTGATGTTGAGGCAGCAGTAATGCTGGAACTTTGGGGAATGCAGAGTACCATTCATAAACATCGTTCCTAGGTCCACTCTGAGCTGGAGTGGTAGCATCTGATTGGGTCCAATATAAGTGTCAAAAAGAACTGTTTGACATTTCAAGTGTGAAAACAAATGACTTATGCTAAACTGAGTTGTTAGAAATAGAACTGTTTGATTATTTATCTGTGTGTAAGAAAATGACTGATGTTTAGATAAATTGTTAGTAAGACATATTAGGAACCATTTAACTGTGTGCAAAAGAATGAGCTTTGGCTCGTCAAAATAAGTTAAGAAAATGTTTACAAATCATATTCATTTAGTATGTGTATAAAGAGGATTTAACATTGAGTAACCTAAAATGGTTGATGCGCCATTAAACCAAACCAAACCAAATCTAAGTTTACTTGGGTTCCGCAAATTGGGATGGAAACAGAAGTTTTCTTGTATCAGGTTGTCCTTTATACTCTTCTTTGGTTTTCATTATTCAGATGATTTCAAGTCTTTAATTATTTTCAGTTAATGAGAGACATTTGATTTCACAGTATTATGGTTTCAAGAAACAAATAGTAATCCTTAGTAAACAATTATTGCTTGAAGTATTTCTGACACATACAATTTAGTTATATATGAATTTGGTAGGTTGGGTTCTTTCTTTAATGGCTTATCAATCATCATGTCAAAGCTAACCTTGTAGACGAACAGTAGTGAAACAATTCAACCCATATTTAAAGTTATATATAAAGCATTTTTAATACAATAATTTACCTTCAGTTATATGTTTTAAAGTATTCCTATCTAATACTAATAACTATATGTTTTTGAAGTGAAAATTTCTATTTTATAAAAGTCATTTGTTTGTGAACTGCCATATGGTTTCAAGTACAGGGTGCGGAAGCAAAATATGGAATACTTTAAAAAAACTTTTGTCTGGTTTGTCCAATTAAAAAAAAACGCGATAAATCTAAATTTTCATGATTAACTCTATAATTCAACCCCTTTTTTTTTAAATTAAAAATTAGCCCAATATTAATGAGTAAGAAAAGAAAGGACAAAGAATCTAAGATTTGTTTAACCCTGAAACCAAGCCAAAGTTTCTTTGTCTACCGTACACAAAGTAAAGAAAATCTTTTTACAGAAAAAAGAATTTTTTAAGGTAATGGGAGACTAAGAAAAAAATGAAAAGAAGGCTTTTTAGCTGCTCTCTCAATGGCGATTTAGAAGGACCTCTCACCATCACTAAGAAAGCACGCTAATGAATTGAAGGTCTTCGAGAAAACTGGGAGGACGGCAATTAAACAAGATTTAAGCCCAGAACTTATCCCCTTGATTATGGTATAAGGGACAAATACTTCTCATCTAAATATTGGTTTGGTTAAGACTGCTATTAAGGAGGAATGAATAAAATGTGCAAAGAATTTATTTTGAAGATATGCAAATTGTTTCGAAGGCGTGTTGATACAATCATTGAAAAAAATGGTGGCCATATTGAGTAAATTTGCTGTTTTGCGTCTATCTTCTTATTTTATTGTTTATTCTTTTTTAATTAAAATTAATATTTTATAAGAGAGTCGTTTATTATTATTAATATAATATTCCTAATTTTGCTTCTAGCACCATCTAACTAATGATATAAATAATCCTTAGTAACCAAAATTTCAAGTAACTATTCTTAATACAAATAATTATTAATATCAAGAATAGTTACTTGAAGCTACAATTATATTGCGCCTAGTACTCCTATTTCATTATTCTACTCCTATTGAATACAAATGATTTTCAAACTGATAGATTAGACCCTAATCCTGTATTACCACTCCGGCACAGAGTTGGCCTGAGAGTAATGGCAATGTATGGGTATTCCTGACTTATATCCAAGTAACAACACCTATGGCGTCAAGTATTCATATCAAACACAAATTATTTTTCAGAATATGTCTGTGTTAGAAGGGCGATGGGAGTAATAGCTATGAACGTCTACTCCACATTCCCCAGATTTCTAAGCCTCGCCATCAGATGACATCATTTTTTTGTCTTACTCTGCTTCAAGGAATAGAGTCAGGGTATTCTAAACCCCACCGACAGGGCCAAGATTCTTACCCTGCCAATTTATGTTCACTTCACACAGTCATGATTAGGAACGGCATGAACCCATCTCAAAGTATGGGGAAAATTCTCGGGTGGACCGGAATGCGTGATCTTGTTTGGCAACCAGTCTATATAGCCAACCCTGAATTCAAACTCCTAACCAGTATATCATGGCAGTGGAACGTATCAAGTATTCTTATCGAATAAGAACAAATTTTAAAGAGATCTATTTGACCTATCGAAGGGACCCTAAAAGGCACACATATTCTGGATCAGAGTGAATTTTGAAGAAAAAAAAAAGATTAAAATCTTAATGCTTGGCAGTGTGTGATGGTCACATGTAAAAAGTCTTGTGAGACATCCTGATGCGTAAGGTTGAGAACCTCTGCTATAATCTTTTAGTTTTCTGTCGAATTCACGTGTTTATATGGGGCCGGTGATTAACGAAGATATTAATAAAAAAAAAAAAAAAGAAAAAACCAGTATAGCATTTTTGATCAATCGCAAGTTCTTATTTTGTGGCTATTCTTAATGCAAGTTAAAGAAGTTGTTGATTACGTTGATAGCAATGATTGCGATCTAAATATCCCTTCGTTCCCATTGTTCCTTAATAAATAGGAGTTTGTAATAAAATGGACCAATACTGACCATTGTCCAGAATTGGTTTTCTGACATAGAAATATCTTTTTACGTTAAGTGAACATCTAGTGCTTACCAACGTTTTTATATAATTTTTTTAATCTTCATTTCCTTTGTTCTCTTGTCTGAGTTTCGTTAATTCATTTGTGTTTACCGAATAAATTTTTTTGCTGGGTTGGGGGGTATTTTTTTGATTTTCTTTTCCGTGACTTTTTCATTATGCGATATTTAGCATCATTAATTCTAGATCTTACTTTCTTTTAGAGAGAGAGAGAGAGAGAGAGAGAGAGAGAGAGAGAGAGAGAGAGAGAGAAATTAGAAGACAATAAGAGGTGCAAGCGGGAATATAAGAAAGAAAGAAAGAAGAAAGAAAGAAAGAAAGAAAGAAAGAAAGAAAGAAACAATTGAAAAAAGAAAAGAACATTAAATGATGAAAATAAGAAAGAAAAGCCCAGAAGGAACATAAAAGAAATGAAATTATAAGGAAAAAGAAAGGAAACGGAAGAAAAACACGAAAGAAAGAAAAAACAGTGAAATATAAAGAAAGAATAAATAAATAGAATTAGAAGGAAAAAAGAAAGAAAGAAAGAAAGAAAGAAAGAAAGAAAGAAAGATATTAGGGAATAAAAAGAAACCCAAGAAAATAAATGGAGACGAAAAAGAGAGAAGATTGAAAAACGTAAGAAATGAATAAATAAATAAATAAATAAAGTGATTGGGAGACTGGACATGAATGTAATGAGAAAGAAAGAAATATTTGAGGAGGCATCTATTATTCCCTAGCTTAACATAATTATTATCTGAATTTAGAACCGATATATATATATATATATATATATATATATATATATATATATATATATATATATATATATATATATATATATATATATATGTGTGTGTGTGTGTGTGTGTGTGTGTGTTTGCCTTTATGTAAATCTTTTCTCTTCGCAGAGTCGTATTATTTCAGGCACAATGGAACACAATCCAATCGTTGTTTTTTTTTTTATTATTATTTCGTTTACCAATAATTGAAAATTAGTATCTCTTTCACTGACGCACATACCATTTTTACTAAATATCTAATGACACATACTTAAACCGTAAAGAAGCTAATAAACATTAATGTATCCTCCCCAGACACAAGAGGCCTCTTCGGCAATTAACTTCATTATACGATTAAACCCTGATCGTCTCCGTATATATAAGTCCGATGCATTTTTACACGGCATGGCACACCATTTTACGGTTTTCTGAACAGAAGCTCTTACTCGCCCCGACTTTTATAACAGCAAATCACTACGATAAGTCAATATTGTCCAATGACAACCAGAAAACACCGTCTGCGATAAATGCAAAAATGTCTCCAAAATTTCGATACTACACCACAAAAGGAATGAATATCCAAGTTCTTTATTTTTTATTTTAATTATTTTTTCGAAGGACATTCAAAACAATCCTTTTGGTCTTTTTTAGAAGCTAAAATAAATATCAAACAAACATTTGGACAATTCATAGTCAAAAATATATCAACTGTGGTTTTGTTGAAAAAAAACGAAAAAAAAAAAAAAAGAAAACCGTAAACAAACGGTCATGAATATAATTTGACATTGGAAGAAGCAGACGACAGAAAGAAAGACAAAAAACATATTTCTTTCTTGGTAAAAAAAAAAAGAAGATATATTCATATATAAAAGCGGGCGAAAGAATATTTTAAAAATTGCTGTGAAGACGAATTTAATAATTCACCCCGACTTGTCTGACTAAAACTACCAGCAGTGGACAACACTAGCATTTTTGAGGAAAAAACAAACGAACAAACAAAAACAACAAAAGAAAAGAAAAGAAAAAAACACACAACCACAAAAATAAATAAATTCATAAAAAAGTTTAAACTGAGTAAAGTAACTGAAAATTTTGCAGCTGAAAAAGACGGAAGAAATTTAAAAAAATAAATTTTAAATCTCAGGAAAAATAATCATAAGACAATCTTAGAAAAAAAAGCAAAAAAGACAAAAAACACAATCCGACAAAAAAAAAAAAAATAAATAAATTAGAAACGACAATTCAAAAAGGAAAGAAAAAGACAACAATTATGAAATAAACAAAAACCCTTTGTTTATCAAGTTAAATTAGGAACTTAATTATTTGATAATATTCTTGGCAAATATTTGATAAAAAAAGACTAAAGATTTTGGGAAACAGAAAAAAATATTACTTGAATTCCTGAGAAAATTTAAGATCATAGAATACATTTCTTTACTTTCAAAGAAATCGATTAATATTCTTTGTTTATTTCGTACTGTCTTTCAGTCATCATAAAAAGGGCTGCATCTTTTTTTTGTTTACATCTATGGCAATGTATCTGAACACCATTCAAAGTTACCGAGCTTGTAAGGCGGAAGACAACGGTCGAAACATATAAATTACTGAGTAAGTATGATTTTGATTTCTCCCTTTTTTGAATCCCGATACACTACATACTATTCTATGGGTATTTAATTTGTATTCCGAAGACAATTACAGTCCAAGTCACAGTTATTGGTGCTCTTTCATTTTTTGTTATAAGAGCATTTACCAACTCCTCCACACGAGTTTATCAAATTTTAAAGCTAATTTTCTTTCTCCTAGACTGGTTACCATACTAAGGTTAAGAGATTAGTGTACTCTATAATTTGCTCATTGATAGAGGTAGAATAGTTGGATGAATACCTTTCTTAAGGATATTAGCGCTATGTGAAATGCAAACAAAACAGTTTCATCCAGGTAGCTGCGTTCATTTCCAACAGCGATAACATTACACCACAAACGCCTCAATTTTTTTGCTATATCTTCAGAAATAAAACATAAAATAAATTTCTATTAACTTGTTTTATTATTTGCAGTTCTTTATCGACCAGCAGTTGTCAATAGACTAAAGCTGGCGTTTGGTTTAGTCTTATGGCATATCAACCATTGATGGTTATCTAATGCCAAATCCTTTTTACATATTAAAACATATGATTTTACATATTAAATATATATGATTTCGTTTGGTTTTATGGGATATCAACCATTTTAGGTTTTTTAATGTCAAATCCTTTTTACATATATATATATCAAATATATATGATTTGGTTTGGTTTGATTTTATGGCATATCAACCATTGTAGGTTATTTAATGCTAAATTCGGTTTATTCACATATATTAGATATATATGATAAGAAAACAGAGGTCAACAAATTTAAACTGTTACAAGTATTATTATGTATCCCTCAGAATTCAATTAAACGTCAGTCATTTGTTTGAACACAGTTAAATGATCAAACAGTTCTTAAAAAACTCAATTTAGCAAAGATCAAAGTTGAATGGATCCATATAATCTATGTATTACTAACGGTTCAAGTAAACATCAGTCATACACACAGTCAAATGATCCAAGTTATTTTTCTAACAATTCAATTTAGCATAAATCATTTGTTTGCGCTCAGTTTGAATTTGAAACGCTTCTATTTAACCCATACATAGGACTCCTTCAGTCGCTTGCACTCAGAGCCAGAGAGGACATGGGAGCGATGGCAATGAAGGGGTACTCCGCACTTCCCAGTGCTCCAGCATTACTGGAGCGTCACCATCAGATTGTTTTGTGTCATTTCCAGGATACTAAATGGGGAAGTCTTACCCCTTTGCAGAGATACAGTCAGTGTATTTTACAACCCCAGCTGACTGGGCTAACTAAAGCTATTTCCTTAGTTTGGTTTTTATTTTCATACGATATTCTATAATATGTACTGAAATTTTATTTGTGACAATAATTACAAACAGGATTGTATCAAATAGTTTAGCTTGTCTATTAAAATTAACACATTTAAAACATCTGCCAATATGTTACTAACATTCTTATATTTGTACATATATAAAAACGTTGCTATTACTCCCAGGTCTACTCTATTTTGAAGTGGTAATACCTTTTAGGATCCGATCTATGGATCAAATATATCTGGGAAAATTATCCGTATTCGGTAGGACTGTATGCAGAAAGTATCTCTCACTCAAAAAAAGTAGATATAAATGAACAATGAACGCGATTCCCAAACATACAGACATAGTATAACCCTTGATAGGTTGACATGTCATTAAAATCAAAGATATATAAAAACAATGTTATGTGAATTAAGTCATGGATTATTTTTCTCCAATTTGAATTAATATAACTTCAATGAATACATTTAACAGCACCTTTACCCGACACACAATCAACGTGCAGAATATGACACAAGGTCATTGGCAATCACTCTAACAATTATGCCACTGGCCCGGTTGAAATGGAGTATAAGTAAAAAAAAAAAAAGTAAAGTTGCTGACCTTAGTCGAGGGTGGCCCGAAGGATCCCTTTTCAATAGCTTCTATACTGAGGTGTAGGGGAGGGCGCTACTCCATTCCCTGGATTGCTCCACTTTACCCTGGAACCTTACCTTCAAATGCTGAGTGTTAAGCAAGGCGATATCAAGTACCATTTTTAGAGTTTTTGGTATGAATCGACCTGGGATTGAAACCCGGTCTCCCGAACCATTGGCGAACACTCTACTCATTAGACCAATGGTCCGGTTAAAGTGGAATATACCTGGTCTTAAATTCTGAGTTTTCTTTCAAGACTGGTTGCGGTGCCAAGATGAAAGAGTTCACTCTGGTCTACTATTTACTCCAAAGGTAGAAAAGAAAGATTCATGCCTTCCGAAAGGTTATTAGAGCGAAGTGAAACTCAACCGGCTTCGTATAGAATACGAATATCGGCTACAGTTTCAATTTCCTGAGACGATAACCATTACGCCTTACACTCTCAGTCTAATCTAATAGATTAATTAAATGAAGTCTTGCTAAGAATATGAAGACTGCAGTTCCAAAGAGAATGGAATCCCCCTTTCGTTGCTAATAATCCCAAAACTACTCTGACCTGGAATTGTACCTGTAAGGTGTCCCGTCCATGGGTCAAATAGATTCCTTTGAAAATAATTAGTATTTGTAAGGAATACTTATAACTAAGTAACTGTGTGGAAATTATTTGTATTAAATATACTTGAAACTATGTTTCCGAATAATAATTATCATTAGTTAATAGATATCATAAAATTGCTCGAAATCCTTGAAACGAAAATGGAGCGTAATGATTAAAGTGCAAGGATGCACTAAGTGAGTTCAAACTCCAGTGACACTTTTATGTTCGCTTTTGGATCAATACATTTGGACAGGCATGAACTCGTTTATCCTCAACTATGGTTTAAATATTATCTCAGCTGTTCTTCTACAAAATTATCTTTGTTATTAAATAGCCATTAAAAAGAGGTAGAAACCTTGAGACGAGAACAATTTCTTAGAATTATCAAATGAGAACAATTACTTGAAACCATATTATTGTGAATAAATTATTATTAGGATTGTTAATTGAAACTATAATTGTTTTCAAAGGATTATTTTACTAATTAATTGAAAACAGCAACTTGCTTGAAATAGACGAAATCATAAAATTGTGTACTAATTAAAAAAAGGAATAGTTTCTTAATTATTTATAAATTATATTTGTTAACAAAAGATTGTTATTATTATTTACTTGAAGCTATTTCTATTTCTTCAGTTTCTTTGTTTAATGGCTATGTAACATACCCATGATACGGATATGTGAAACGTACATAGAATGTTCATAACTCATATATAGATGACAAAGGAATTCCGAAACACAAAAAAACACTTAAGACTTCTTAGTTCAGGCACGGAACTTTTTAATTACCTTTGAGTTAAAATGTTTTTCGTCATAGCGAGAGAGAGATACACAATCTTTCTATGCTGACTTTTCCATATGCTCCCCACCACCATCACGTGCGGCACCCGCCGCAAGGCCTCGGCGAGCTCCGAAAGTCAAGCGTCTTCTTAGGACGCTAAAACTCAACTCACTCACTTTTCTAAAATCTCTGCCCACGCTTCCATTGCGTGACGTCATTCACATCTCCTGGTCCTATTTTCTATCTGGGGTTTTATTTTGACATCTGTGAATGACACATCCTCCCTGCGCGCGCTTGAACACCTGCGCTCATGTTGCAACTAACCAATGCGCTAAGCGAAAGGTTCTCAGCCTAACTAAACCGAAAGGCAAGATATGTAGAACGAAATCCCTCGGCCATTATATTACAGCTAATCAAACTTCGTGGGTTATTTAATCAAGGTTATTTTTCACCTTCAAAATGATGACGTAACTATCAATCAATGATCCTCTTGTATGAGAAGTTGTAAAAAAGGCTAAGCATATAATAAGGGTAGAAGCAATTGTTTTTTTCCTTTGTTTAATGGCATATCAGTATTCCTGGGTTATTTAATACCAAAGCCATCCATGTTGAAGAATAGTAGTGGTTCTGTTTAACCCATAAATGGGCGGGGGGGAGTTTCAAGCATTTCCCTCGGGTATTATTCGAAAAGTGAACGTAATAACACAACTGGAGTTCGACCTTGTTACTACGATGTCCAGTACATTATGCACTGCGCCATGGAGATCGCCCCCACCAAAAAAAAAAAAAAAACCAAAAACCAAAAAAAGCAACAACAAAAAAAACAAACAGAAAAACAATTGTCTTGAAGTATAACTTGGTATATAAGAACACAGATAAGTCTATATATTTTGTATACAAAACCGTTAAAGTGTAGACTCTTAAATAAATACCTTTTATGTCAGCAACCAATAGATTAATAAATATAAAAATAATCATCTAATTTGGCGAAAGAAAGAAAAACCATTGTTGATCTATGTACGTGTATATGGTGATAGATTTTTAAGAATAAATGCGAAAAACAAGCCGCTGCCAATTTAAATTTTCCATTTGAGTGGTAGTGAGATGTGAAACTCGGAGTAAAAGAAAGATGGCCGCGAGGTTACAATTTTGAAATTTTTTAAGTCGGTCTGTTCGAACGACATTTTAAAAATCGATGTACATTTTCTTTTTTAAGTAGAGGAGTTATATTGTAAATTGAATTACCACGACCATAGTAATTCAATTTACAATTTTTAAAACTCGTTTAAAAAACAATTTGTTTATCTTAATAATACATCCTTTCTATATTCTGTTTTTCATATTGTATATATATATATATATATATATGTGTGTGTGTGTGTGTGTGTGTGTGTGTGTGTGTGAGTGTGTGTATATTTTCATTATCAATGCGGGCCGATGGCACAGATACCTTTAATTCTGTCTTACTATTCATCTCTATCAACCATCACTCTTGTCATGTCCTCTAGGCAACGTCTACTATTACGCATAGAAAATAATAAGTTGAATAAGATTATTAGCACACAACTGTGCGTTTCACGACACTCAAATCAATGTGCGATTCGTGGAACCATCACCTCAGAAGCAATAAAATATATCAGATTCTCCTAAAATGGAGTTTACAAAATCTTGCTTTAGATCCATAGAAAATAATGTGCGATTATTGTTATTGATAATTATAAAGATAGATTCGAATTCCTTAGATGCTGTAATTGTAAATCATTATGGAATTTTGAAGTGTATTTAAGTAACGATAATTTATAGCTGCCCAGTCGACTAAGGCAACTGAATACACTGACTAAATCTTTGTAGAGTGGTAATAACCCGCCAATGAGTGTCCTGGATAGAAGGAAGAAAAAAGTTGTTCACAGAACATTCGTACCTTGGCCCTTGTTCGAATTTTTCTTTCTCTGCCCGTACATTTTAGGTAATAAAAGTAAAAGATTATATTAGTTGTAGTCTTTCACTGCTATACAAAATCAACACGAGAATGCTGAATGCTGTTTTGAACAAATACTGAAAGCACGGCCTTACTCTAAAGCACGACCACTTACATCCCATCTCACAAACCATCCAAGCAAGACATGCTGAGCACAACAGGAGAACTAATTTGTTACTCTTTCCAAAGGACTCCTACACATGGACATACCAGTATTAGCCTACCAGGAAAAAACTTACGTTCATCAGCTCTATACTAACACTGAATACTATTTAGAGGGTTTGACAAGATCGATGACCGATATGGGTGGATGGTGAGAGGGTAAATTGAATTTACACCTGGATGATAATGATATAACGTAATATATGCGCGGAGTGAGCGCTCAGGAAATTGATTAGTGTCTTAGGGCGTAAGACACTAAGAGGCCTAAAACTAAATGTCTCATTTTTGAAGTGGGCCTCAGTGAGCAGAAGATAAAAAGAGTCTAGCACTAAGGCCTTGTGCCAAACTAAGCTAAGCTAAGATTAGAAACTGACGACTTTAAATCCCAGTCTAGTTCCGTGTTGTAAAATCTCACTGGGAGTTCCTGAAGGAATCTGTAATCTACGCAATATATATATATATATATATATATATATATATATATATATATATATATATATATATATATATATATATATATATATATTATGAAAGTAATTTTCTATTTGGATTAATCCAAAAAAGACACGATGTCGAATATTGAAAAAGTGCTCAATATTTCCATAGAGCACGATTGGAGAACAATGGAAAATAGGATGTGTCCAACCTAGGCTTCACCGAAAGGATATTCAAAAAACCTTTTTTTTACGTGAGGTAAATGTATGTATACAGTAAATAAATATCACTGAAGGTAATATAGAATTGAATAATTATTTCCCAGTCTGGTGGGGCTGGAGAATACACCGACTGCACCTCTGCAGAGGAGTAAGACCCTCCCCCATGTGTGTCCTGGATATGACATTAAACAATCTGATGGTAGGTTCCAATGATCCTGGAGCTTTGGGGAATGCGGAACGCCCCTTCATTGCCTTTGCTCCCAGGTCCGATCTAGCCCGAAATGGTAGCACCTGATAGGGCCCTATGTTTGGGTTTAACTAGAACTTACTGCATGCTTATGCTAAAATAAATTGTTTGAATTAGAACTGTTTGACTAAACTGAATAGCTTGAAATAGAAATGTTTTTGACAATTTAACTGTACTTACATTTAAACTGCATGCTTATGCTAAACTGATTTGTTTGAAATGGAACTGTTTTTGACATTGAAACTGTACTTACACTAATCTGAATTGTTTTATATAGAACCCTTTCTGTGTGTAAACAAAATCTGTGCTTATCCTAAACTGAATTAGCTAAATTAGAACTATTTGACTAAACTGAAGAGAAATGTTTTTGACGATTAAAATGTGTACTCATGCTAAACTGAATTTTTTGAAATAGAACTGATTATGTAGATAAAAATGGATTCGGCGTTAAATAACCTACAAATTTAATATGCCATAAAACCCAAACAAACCAAGCAACCTACCAACCAACCAACCAACGATTAAATTAACAGCTCGTTGTCACTTAATCGAAAATGCCAGGCCGAATGTTGTTTATAAAGCTGGTATATATATTACTGTAAAAAATGAAAGGTGATCTTGGTTTGTACGGAAGAAACTGTTACGACAAGATATTGTAATCATTAAATAAGTTTTGTGCATGAAAGATATATGTGCAATATCGCCCTTTTAAACTATCTTAAAAATAAATATGGCGTTGACGTTATAGTAAAAGAGGAAAATGTAAAAATAAAACCCAACACGCACACAAGTATAAAGCACGCGACAATTTTCCACCCTTTATATGGAAGAATATTCTGGGTGGCTGGCCAAAAGCGTAGAGTGTTTGCCAATGGCCCAAGAGACCGGGGTTCAATCCCAAGTCAAGTTTTACCTAAGACTCAAAAAATGATACTTAATGCCTCTTTACTCAGCACTATAAGGTGAGGATCAAGGGTAAAGTGGAGCAATCCAGGGAATAGAGTAGCGCGCTCCCCTACATCTCGATGTAGTAACTATTGAAAAGAGAGCTTTTGGGTCGCCAACTTTACATTTTACTTATATGGAAGTAAAACTTGCCTTTCCGACTTACCATTAATCTAAAGGTGACAATATCTAACGTGCTGGACTGCGACCTCGAAGTGAGTTCGAACTCTATTTGGACTGTTATATTTGCTATTAGATTAATACCCTTGGGAAAGTTGTTAACCCTCTAATCCTCATCTTTGCCCAGTCGGCTGGGGCTGTAGAATACACTGACTGCACTTCTGCAGACGGGTAAGACCCCCCACCAATGAGTGTCCTGGATATGACACTAAACAATCTGATGGTGAGGTTCCAGCAGTGCTGGAGCTTTGGGGAATGCGGAGTACCCCTTCATTGCCATCGCTCCCAGGTCAACTCTGGCCCGGATTGGTAGCACCTGATAAAGGTCCTATCTATGAGTCAAATAGAACTAACGGCATACTTATGTTAAACTGAATTGTTTGAATAAACTGAATAGCTTGAAATAGAAATGTTTTTGACCATTAATCCGTACTTACATTAAAACTGCGTGCTTATGCTTAACTGAATTATTTCAAATAGAACTGCTTTTCGACATTAAAACTGTATTTACACTTAACTGAATTGTTACATATAACTGCTTGAATAGTTTGAAATGGAAATATTTTTGACAATTAAACTGTGTACTTATGCCAAACTGAATTGTTTTCAATAGAACAGATTATTTACATAAAAATGGATTTGGCGTTAAATAACCTACAAAGGTTGATATGCCATAAAACCCATCAAACCAACCAATCAACATAATCCTCATCTATGACTTAGTATTACTTTCGGTTATTTTACAAGGATGGCTTTGGTATTAATAGCCCACAAAGGTATACTTTTATATGGCATTAAACAAAGAAACCAAACAAAACCTAATCCAAATGAATTGCTGAAGCAGCGATTTTTTTGTTTGTTTGGGTTTTATGGCACATCAATCTTTGTAGGTTAGTTAATACCAAATTCATCTTTATACAAATAAACAGTTCTATTTCAAACAATTCAGTTTAGCATAAGTACACAGTTTAATAGTCACAAAGATCTCTATTTCAATTTCTTCAGTTTTGTCTGACTGTTCTAATTCAAACAATTCAGTTTTGTATAAGAATAGTTTTGTTTATATACAGTTAGATGTCAAAACAGTTCTATTTCAAACAATTCAGTTTAGCGTAAGTACAGTTTCAATCTCAAAAACAGTTCTACTTCAAACAATTCAATTTAGCATAAGTACGAAGTTTAGTTCTATCTGACCCAAAGATAGGACCCTACCAAGTGCTGCCACTCCGGGCCAGGGTGGACCTGGGAACGATGGCAATAAAGGGGTACTCTGCATTCCCTAAAGCTCCAGCATTACTCGAACCTCACCATCAGATTGTTTAGTCTCATATCCTGGAAACTCGTTGGTGGGGGGGGGTCTTACCCCTCTGCAGAGGTGCCGTCAGTGTATAATACATCCCCAGCTGACTGGGCAAGGAGCAGAAATTGTCGGTGTTGAGTTGGTGTAGAGACAAAAAGAAATAACGACTTATAAATTAACTGGTAATTTCATATAATTTTTTTTTTCATTTATGCTAATTCACTGTATGATTGGTTATATAAAGTCGTTTGTAACTCTTGTAAAATCGAAATTTTCCGGGGAATCCTTTCGATGAAAACTAGGCAGGAAACTTTAGCTATTTTATTCGGTTCTCCTGCCCAATCCAAATCCTGCATAGATCAAGCTGCACGGGTCATCGGCCTCAAGGTGAAAGCAAAGAAAACAAAGTTCATGTGTTTTAAACATGAAGGTTGGTGGTGTTTAACAGTATATGAAACCTTTAAAGCCAAATCCTCTTTATACATATGTATTAAATATGTATGATTTGTTGACGTATAATTTTCTGGTAACAAATTTTAAGCGAGCCAGAGCTTATTTGTTTACATATTGCTAAATCGTTTCGAGTACAGCTAATACAACTATTTTTACAAGCGCACACTTAGATGGGTACAAGTATTGCTATCTAACACCGATATTTCTATTAGAAACAATAATATGATTTCCACTATAGTAAATAACTAAACAGTTTTATTTCACCCATAGCTGGGACTCTAACCAGAAAAACCATTTCGGGTCTGAGTGGAGCTGAGAGTAATGGCAAAGAAGAGAACCTTCACATTTCCTAAAGCTCCAGGACGAGAGGCTCACTATCAGATATAGTTTAGTGTCATATCTAGGACTCTCTTTAGGGGGGTCTCTCGGCATATTCTTAAACCCCAGCCGATTTTGCTGCAAACAAGGAGGAATCCTCTTCACTTTAAGTGTCAAAACTCTAAAATTATTTGACTAGTTCACATACCTCGGCAGTAAGAGGGATGTCAACATACGCATAACGAAGGCAAGGATTGCATTGAGAAATCTGAACTGTCTGATAAAATAAAACGGGTTTTCTTCCAAGCTATGTCTGCATCGGTACTACTGTAAGATTTCACCATCTGTACTCCAACGACCAGCAAAGAATTTACATAGATCAGCACTTTGCAAACACTGGATGTAGTCGAGAAAACCTGTGAGAAGCGATATACGATATTGACCAATGACAAAAATGTACGCATTGATAATGATCATATATATATATATATATATATATATATATATATAGTACAATTAAATGGAGACTCAAACTCGGTTAAGCAGTCATAATAAATTTATTTCGGTGGAGAATATTATTGGTATAGTCTCCGTCTCGTCAGATGACTCTCGAGGTGTAAGGGTTACCAACGTTGGAAATGGATATGATAGCCAGAATTCAAATCCTGGACGAGGCTGTTTGCATTTCACATAGCACTAATAATTTTGGGAAAGGCATAAATCCAACCCCTCTCCCTCCAGCTATGGGCCAAGTCGGTTGGGGATGTAGAATACACTGACTTCACCACTGCAGAGGTGTGAGACCCTCCCTCAACGAGTTTCCTGGATATGACTTTAAACAAACGGATGATGTGGTTCCAGTAATATTGGAGCTTTGGGGAATGCAGAGTATCCATTCATTGCCATCGCTCCCTTGTCCACTCTGGCCTGTAATGGTAGCAACTGATAAGGTTCTATCTACGGGTCAAATAGAACTAAACTGTATACTTATGCTAAACTGACTTCTTAAAAATAGAACTGTTTTGACATTAAAACAGCGTACTTATGCTAAACTAAATTGTTTGAAATAGAATTGTTTATAAAAATGGATTTGGCATTAAATAACATAAAATGGTTGATATGCATTGAAACCAAACCAAACTAAACCAAAAGCATCTTTGGGCAAATAGTACAGTAGGCTGGGCTCTTTAACGTTGGGACGGCAACCGGTCTAGAAGAAGGAACATTCCATATTCAAAACTATTAAACTGCTTAAAAATGACTCTGTGCCATATTTTGCTCGATCGGAGGGGTTGGTAAATACAACCCCCACTCTCATATATATATATATATATATATATATATATATATATATATATATATATATATATATATATATATATATATTATTTCGATATAAAGCTAAACATGCTCTAATTCTCATCAAGTTTTCCTTTCTATCGATTTTTGAATAGAAATAAAAGAAAAGTGAGAGGAGAGGCATATTATTCATCTAATGGCAAGTGTTTCCAGGTGTTTTTCGATCTTGATAAACTGGGAGGCAAATTGTTTTCCAAACGCATCTTTTTACTTGTTGACATTTCTTATTCTGTTTCATTCTTACAGTTGCAAACAATGTTATCATTCGCTTTCACGTAATTATTGACGTTGTCTCTACAAACGAAATTAATATCTCCCCTTTTTACGAATCGATAAGCTTATACCTCTCTCTCTTTCTCTCTCTCTCTCTCTCTCTCTCTCTATATATATATATATATATATATATATATATATATGCGTGTGTGTGCGTGTGTGTGGGTGTATGAGTGTGTTAATGAGTGCATATGTGTATACATGTGTGTAGGTGGGTGTATGTTGTCATCTCACTTTGTTCACTATCTATCTATCTTTCTTTGTTCTCATGACTGTTCATTATCTATCTATCTATCTATCTATCTATCTATCTTCATTTTTAAGTCTCTTTCTGTACATCTCAATGTAGCTTTAGAGCCATAATATATATATATATATATATATATATATATATATATATATATATATATATATATATGGTGAGTATTATTCGGTCAAGTTAAACCAGAGTTTGGAGAAATTCCTTCAGGACAAGAAAATCATTCAGGAGCTGAACATTTAAATTTTCTTGGTGGAGAGCTCAATGTAATTTTTTTTCAGAGCAATATTTCTTTAAGAACCCAATATACACACTAGAAAAAATAGGTAGCTAAATAAATGGTATCGAAATCAATATAAGCATTAATATTTCTCTTAAAAGTTAATTATCTAACTTAACATGGAAAGAAAATAAATTAAACAAATAAATGAAAAAGTTAAATTACCGTAATTATAACTGACGGAAGAAATTTGAAAATAAAATAAATAGGTAAATAAAAAAAACGGAAATTCAATAAAACGAGGAGGTAACTCCTTAATCTCTTCCCCCTCCACCTCCACCCCACGTGTCTATTCTGTTTTATTTATCCATTGGATCTGAAGAAGTCCTGTTATACTTTTCTTTGTGCTTTTGGTTTACACCAGAAACTGAAAAACAGGATGGAAATAAATCTATAATCTTAGGATTATAAATTTATTTCCATCCTGTTTTTAACCTGACTTTGGTTTTTTCTTAAAGATATATATATATATATATATATATATATATATATATATATATATATATATGGGTGGGGTGAGTGAGCGTGTGTGTGGGGTGGAGGTGAGCATGTGTATGTAAATATGTGTGTGTTCTCATCTCACTTTGTTCACTATTTATCTATCTCTCTATCAATCAATCTATGTTTGTTCATTTTCTATCTCTCTTTCCGTATTTCTCAATGTAGATTTGGAGGATTAACACACACACACACACACACACACACACACACACACACACACACACACACACACACACATATATATATATATATGTCTGCATGTGTGTGCTTGCATATATGTGAGTGTGTGAACGTGTGTGTGTGTGCATATGTGTGTGGGGGTCGTGTTTTTATGTGTGTGTATGTGTGGGTGCGTACATGTGTGTTCTCATATCACTTTGTCCACTATCTATCTATCTAACTATCTATCTATCTTCTGATCTCTGTTCATTATCTATTTATTTATCTCTGCTGCTTCATTTTCTATATAAGTCTCTCTATATCGCACTGCAGCTTTAGAGCCAATATATATATATATATATATATATATATATCTATATATATATATGACAAATTCACGTACCTAGGAAGCAGCGTCGAATCAACCGAAAAGGACATCGAAACGAGGTTAACGAAAGCATGGACAGCTATCAATAGGCTATCGACTATATGGAAATCAGACCTAACCGATAAAATGAAACGCAGTTTCTTCCAGGCAGCGGTCACATCGATACTGCTATATGGATGCACTACATGGACGCTAACGAAACGGCTGGAGAAGAAACTAGATGGCAATTACACAAGAATGCTGCGTGCAATCCTGAACAAGTCCTGGCAGCAACACCCCACAAGACACCAACTGTACGGCCACCTACCCCCTATCACGAAAACTATTCAAGTAAGGCGAACCAGGCATGCAGGACATTGCTGGAGAAGCAGAGATGAACTCATAAGAGATGTACTCTTATGGATCCCCACACACGGCCGTGCAAAAGCAGGACGACCAGCACGAACGTACATTCAGCAGCTATGTGAGGATACAGGTTGTTGTCCTGAAGACCTGCCTAGGGCGATGAACGATAGGGAGGAGTGGCGAGAGAGGGTCAGGGATATCCGTGCTGCCAGCACGATATGATGATATATATATATATATATATATATATATATATATTACCTAGAATTTTGCACGAACAGGATGCGATACAACGTCAATTATTAACTAGTTTCTATTTTGAGTTTTCCTTCTCCTTGTCCGGTTACTATTCTAAGGTGAAAGAACCTAGTCTGCCCTACTATTGACCAATAGCTGAAGTGAGTATAATTGGATTTACCCCATTTGCAAAGACATTAACGCTATGTGAAATGCAAAGAGTCTCGTCTAGGTTTTGAACTCGTGTCTCCATGTCCATTTTCTACGACAGTAGCTGCCATACACACACGGTAGCCCCCCCCGTACACATATGTAAAGTTTTGTTATCATCTCAGTTTGTTCATCATCTATCTATTCATATATATATATATATATATATATATATATATTAGGATCCCCCGTTGCGTACAACTTGAATTCACAAAGGCATTATAACTCAGCACCATTTGCGTCTCTCTTTTTAAGCCATCCAAGGCATCAGGGAAAGCCTCAACTTCATTCTCGTGCAATGGGATAAATCTTGCTTGCGATGGGGATAGGCATTTGATGCAGAGACATACTTAATCTAGAGGCAGTGGTGGTTCCATCGTTGTTTAAAATTCCAGATTAAAAATAAACCTTAATAATCAAAAAGCGTTTTTATCGAGGGATGGTTATTGGCGCAAATATATATATATATATATATATATGTATATATATATATATATATATATATATATATATATATATATATATATATATATAACGAGCAAACAAAAGAAAATGTTTACGGTTCTTGGCCTTGGGCGATGAGAAGACTTTTATGCTGAAGTTGATATTTCTAAAGAACGATAACTTCTTGATAGAAAATTCAATTATTGAATTTAAAAGAACTTCCTCAAAATATCAAGAAGGTATTCTGTGTTCCTGAGAAACCAGAAAACTTGTGCACCAACCAACATATGCTAAATAACAGCTATACATTGCTGCACGCACACACATAGACATTTGCACTAACACAAACACATATCCGTGCATGCGCACACACTATCATATCGGTAATTGAAAGTGACCTCAATATATATTCTAAGAAAATAGTGAAAACATATTAAATTTTAATATTAGAAGATACTTTCCTAAGTCTTTTCGCCTTCTATCTATCTACCTATTCATCTCAGTTTCCACTTATCTTCTTACTTACCTTTTTATATATCTCTCTCTCCGGTTCTTTCTCTTTCATTGTCTGTCTGTTTCTGTCTCTGTCTGTCAGTCAGTCTCTTTCTCTCTCTGTCTATTAATCTGAATTTCTTTCAATCAGTTATTTAAACTATTTATATCTCTCGCATTCTTTCTTTTTCTGTGTCCGTATCTATCTATTTAATTTTCGTTTGTAAAAAGAAAGTGACTAATTCGGAGAAAAAATTTAAAAAAAGCAAGCAAAATTAGTTGCCAAACCATTAAGAAGTACTTCTAAAAGTGTTCGTTCTTTTGCACTGGGAAGGTTCTTAGAAACAAATAAAATAGCTGAAATTTGGTTCCTAGGTTTCACCGAAAAGATTATCAGGAAAACTTCAAGCTGCCATCTATTATGATATCTACATCTATACAAATTTCTGATATATATATATATATATATATATATATATATATATATATATATATATATATATATATTCCCAAAACCGACAACAATCGGTCACATTAAGATAATAATTTTATTTCTCACCTGTTAAAACAGATGGAAATGAATTCATTATCTTAATGTAACCGAATGTTGTTTTTTTTAAAAAATAATTTGCATGGAGCTCTTGACCCGGATTACTTTAATATTCTATTTTTGAATATTTTAATTGTCCTACTAGGAATTGTACACAACTCTGGATTTACTGGATTAAATACTGTCTTATATATATATATATATATATATATATATATATATATATATATATATATATTCCAGACATCTTAAAGCTAGTCTGATATCTTCACTCTAGATGAAGATTAATATAATAAGCTCTAATAATAATGACCTTTTTAATCATAACGACAAATTGCAACAAGATTTTTACACCATGTGGCCATCACTAAATTTCAATAGAATATCAATTATACACATGTGACACTATGAGTTGGATATATGCACATGCATGTATACACACGTGTGTGTGTGCACCCATACATGTGTGTGTATATATATATATATATATATATATATTCGCCCACGCACATATGTGAACATACACAAGAATGCTGCGTGCAATCCTGAACAAGTCCTGGCAGCAACACCCCACAAGACACCAACTGTACGGCCACCTACCCCCTATCACGAAAACTATTCAAGTAAGGCGAACCAGGCATGCAGGACATTGCTGGAGAAGCAGAGATGAACTCATAAGAGATGTACTCTTATGGATCCCCACACACGGCCGTGCAAAAGCAGGACGACCAGCACGAACGTACATTCAGCAGCTATGTGAGGATACAGGTTGTTGTCCTGAAGACCTGCCTAGGGCGATGAACGATAGGGAGGAGTGGCGAGAGAGGGTCAGGGATATCCGTGCTGCCAGCACGATATGATGATATATATATATATATATATATATATATATATATTACCTAGAATTTTGCACGAACAGGATGCGATACAACGTCAATTATTAACTAGTTTCTATTTTGAGTTTTCCTTCTCCTTGTCCGGTTACTATTCTAAGGTGAAAGAACCTAGTCTGCCCTACTATTGACCAATAGCTGAAGTGAGTATAATTGGATTTACCCCATTTGCAAAGACATTAACGCTATGTGAAATGCAAAGAGTCTCGTCTAGGTTTTGAACTCGTGTCTCCATGTCCATTTTCTACGACAGTAGCTGCCATACACACACGGTAGCCCCCCCCCCGTACACATATGTAAAGTTTTGTTATCATCTCAGTTTGTTCATCATCTATCTATTCATATATATATATATATATATATATATATATATATATATATATATATTAGGATCCCCCGTTGCGTACAACTTGAATTCACAAAGGCATTATAACTCAGCACCATTTGCGTCTCTCTTTTTAAGCCATCCAAGGCATCAGGGAAAGCCTCAACTTCATTCTCGTGCAATGGGATAAATCTTGCTTGCGATGGGGATAGGCATTTGATGCAGAGACATACTTAATCTAGAGGCAGTGGTGGTTCCATCGTTGTTTAAAATTCCAGATTAAAAATAAACCTTAATAATCAAAAAGCGTTTTTATCGAGGGATGGTTATTGGCGCAAATATATATATATATATATATATATATATATATATATATATATATATATATATATATATATATATATATATATATATATATATATATATATAACAAGCAAACAAAAGAAAATGTTTACGGTTCTTGGCCTTGGGCGATGAGAAGACTTTTATGCTGAAGTTGATATTTCTAAAGAACGATAACTTCTTGATAGAAAATTCAATTATTGAATTTAAAAGAACTTCCTCAAAATATCAAGAAGGTATTCTGTGTTCCTGAGAAACCAGAAAACTTGTGCACCAACCAACATATGCTAAATAACAGCTATACATTGCTGCACGCACACACATAGACATTTGCACTAACACAAACACATATCCGTGCATGCGCACACACTATCATATCGGTAATTGAAAGTGACCTCAATATATATTCTAAGAAAATAGTGAAAACATATTAAATTTTAATATTAGAAGATACTTTCCTAAGTCTTTTCGCCTTCTATCTATCTACCTATTCATCTCAGTTTCCACTTATCTTCTTACTTACCTTTTTATATATCTCTCTCTCCGGTTCTTTCTCTTTCATTGTCTGTCTGTTTCTGTCTCTGTCTGTCAGTCAGTCTCTTTCTCTCTCTGTCTATTAATCTGAATTTCTTTCAATCAGTTATTTAAACTATTTATATCTCTCGCATTCTTTCTTTTTCTGTGTCCGTATCTATCTATTTAATTTTCGTTTGTAAAAAGAAAGTGACTAATTCGGAGAAAAAATTTAAAAAAAGCAAGCAAAATTAGTTGCCAAACCATTAAGAAGTACTTCTAAAAGTGTTCGTTCTTTTGCACTGGGAAGGTTCTTAGAAACAAATAAAATAGCTGAAATTTGGTTCCTAGGTTTCACCGAAAAGATTATCAGGAAAACTTCAAGCTGCCATCTATTATGATATCTACATCTATACAAATTTCTGATATATATATATATATATATATATATATATATATATATATATATATATATATATATATATTCCCAAAACCGACAACAATCGGTCACATTAAGATAATAATTTTATTTCTCACCTGTTAAAACAGATGGAAATGAATTCATTATCTTAATGTAACCGAATGTTGTTTTTTTTAAAAAATAATTTGCATGGAGCTCTTGACCCGGATTACTTTAATATTCTATTTTTGAATATTTTAATTGTCCTACTAGGAATTGTACACAACTCTGGATTTACTGGATTAAATACTGTCTTATATATATATATATATATATATATATATATATATATATATTCCAGACATCTTAAAGCTAGTCTGATATCCACACCGACATCCACACATACACATATACACACATACACATATACACACATATATATGTGGCAAGATGAGTTAGATTCGGCCTGGGTATCAAATTTCAAATGTTAGGAAAACCCATTAACTTGATTAAGGAAATCTACATAAGAAAATGTTTATACATTTGGCCACGGACGTGGGTAAGTGTTAAGTACTTGTCGGGTACTGGTCAAAAACTTAGAAAGGTCTGAATTTAATGTCCCTGTATCGGAGACGGCCAGTCTAAGAAATATTTTTATGTCCAGTTTTTTTAACTGAGAAATGGCTCCCCAAAAAGTTATGGGTTTATTCGTGGGTGTCCCATAATCCGAAATAATAATGAAACATTCATAATATTCAGGTGCATTTTGGGTCCAGGCAGTCAGACTTAGTTTGGGTTCGACGAAAATTGATTAGGCCGAGACAAAGAAACAACGAAGCGACATTACCAGCCGGACCCAGTTAGTTAAGATAATCTTTTGCCAGCCGAAACGCAAACTAGAACTAAATATCCACAAAGTGTTACACGCTCCCCATCCTCCCTTGACGTTTTAACCACAAGTTGTTGTTGTGTTTTTG